>WFMF01000414.1:0-161004 GCA_011033025.1 Beroe forskalii | reverse complement strand
CATTATTTCAACGCCTGACAAGTAAGAGCTAGGACGCAGAAAGATAATTACTTTTTGATTTGTTAAGTCACACAGCCAGAGATATATGGGAGACACCAAAATTTCGGTATGTGTCCCATATAACGCCGGCTGAGTGACGTCACAGATCTAAACGTCAATTTTTCTGTATCCTAAACCTAACCATGACCCTAACCAAAACCCTAACCTTATTAAAAAATAATCCTTACCCTAACTCTAACAAATCCTTACCCTAACTCTAACAAATCCTGATCCTAATCCTGACCCTAACTCTAATCCTTAAAGCGCTAGGTGCGCTTAAACGTTATTTTCTGAGTGACGTCATTATCATAGATAATGAAGAGCTCAGAGTTATATGGGACACTAGCATAAATTTCCATACACTGCCGAAGTCTGGGGAGAGGTTTGTGGAAAGGGGGAGAGAGCCAGGGAGGCCTAAATGTCGCGTTGGCCTCTATGGATGGCCCTTTGAATCGGCCGTCAGCTCATTATCATGTCGATTATCGCATCACTTGGAATTGGTGAGCCACCATTGCGAGCGTTACACGAAAGGTGACGAGTGCAAAAAATAGTTTGCTCATTCAATCATATCATTATTCATTTGCTTGCCAAACGTTGACCCATTGACATTTGACCCCTTGACACACAGATAACGTCTGACAGGGATTGGAGGTTACCCTTAAATAACAAAGATGTACACATTCCTTGTGAAGTTAAGGATTTATATATCAAATAAACATGTAAACAGATCAATCGAACTTAGATTATAAACACCGCCTTAGCAACCACAGTTGTAAACAAGGGCATAGCCCATCGATCGTGCGATCATACGAGCTGGGATGTGGAAGAATGAAGTTTGATGAAGTGACAGCTCTATAGCCCAAATTCATATCAAATCGTCAGCTTATAAATACATTTATTTAGTGTCTGAACATTGTTCAATGTAAAAGAATGTGTATAAACTTTCGCTTTCGTAAATGTATGGGAATTGAAAGTATACCGGAAACAACAATCTTCGCGCGCGGTTAACGGCGCGCAAGCTAAATGCTCGCATTAAGTTCGTTTAACTTGCAAAATCTATAAATGTGGAAGAGGCGCTACAAAAAGTGGAAGAGGCGTGGGTAATTTACAGCTCCTCTTTCACTTCGTCATCTTGTGAAGCGAATGCCGATAAGATGTTTCGTCGAATCATGAACTGATCTCGCTTTTCGTCAGAAATGGGACCAGCTGAAATGAGAAATAATGAATTTGGTAGTTCCCGGGGTCGCAGTGACATGAAATGATAGGTTAACTGTAACACATCTGCGTGTTTGGGAAATCAATATTTGGGAAAGTATGAGTGCAGACCAGTCAAAAGCAATTCGTTAAAAGATGGTAAAGAGAAACAAGTATAGTCCCAAGGTCTTGTACTTAGTACATTGGCTGCCTAAACAAGACAACGCTATACAATGAGTGCAGATACTGTACTTTTCAGTGAAAATCATTATCCTTTAATAGTTAAGTGTGACAATTCAGAAAACAATTTACATCGATGTAAGGCTTATGACTTGATTACAATTCGAGACGTAGAGACTATTCAGTCAGAACACTCAACTTAGGTATTCGAGTATTAGTATAGGCTGCCACACAATCATCTACATAGATAATTTCGGTAAAATACTTTAAGAAGCAAACCTTATTTATACTCAAATAAACAGTAGCGTAGATTAAACCAGGAAAATGAAGGAAATTCACTAACTTTCGAGCATGCGAGACAATCTGCTGGTCTCAGACTCCACGTATTCATCTCCCTTTTCTACGATCTTCTTCATGAACTTGTGGTAGAATGTTGCTTCCTTGAAATTTACAATAAAGTGAATAGAGTTTCGCATGCATAGTATAGATGTGAAAATCAAGTTGCTAGTACAGTAGCCGTTCCAATCAGTTTTGTCGTTGACATTCTAGTGAAGCTGATACTGAGCGATTCTTGGCTCCGTTGGTTGGTTCGGGTTGCTCCGCTTGGTTCCGTTAGTTTCTGCTTTAAGTGTCGACGCATAATTACATCAAGAGGGGTGTTGTTTTGTTTTGTTTTGTTTTGTATACGCTAAATCAAAACAGGACTCGGACTAGAGTCCTGAAAAGATCGAACAACCCGTGCCGGGGGACACGGGACCAAGCAAGGTCCAGACTCGGATTAGAGCGAGACCAAGCCTAGCACCCCGTGCCCGCCGACAGTGCTCCGACTCCTGTATTGGAGTATAGCTACGGGTGGTACCTGAAAGGGTATGGTTTAAGCATCATCAGTTCTCGTTTCGGTCATTTGTTCGGATGCTTACGGACAGACACTTTGGTTCTGGACCAACACTGAAAAGCTGACACTTGCACTAGAATTATACAGACACACAAGGCTTTACCCTCTTATATTGCTTAAATCTATGGGTCGAATAGAAAGGTACCATTTGTTTTAATTTCACGAATGCTGCGAGATTCGAGAGACAAACGTCTGCCCCAATATTGTGTAGTGTAGTTATCAGCATCCCCTTGTTGATCCCTGCGTGTATGCATGCTGACTTTGGGAAATTGAGGCATTCCGAACAGACCATTACAGAACAGACCAGTTAGGGTAATAGTTATAAAAAACAGATCGACCAAATGGTCGATTTCACATGTATACTTGCTTGTATACTTCTCTATAAAGGAAGGCACCCCGCTGTATCCCCGTGATCCATTGGAACTTTAATTCGTTTATCAAAATTACGACGAGAGCAGAAAAATAGCAACAAAACCCACGATCATAATACATCCTATCCAAGAGGGGTGTTAACATTTTTTATATTAATCTACAAAACACAGTACATAGTTGCACTGATTCGATCAACTCGTTTTCTGCGTTTTCAGAGTAATTGTATTACTTCTCGCTTAACATTTTTTATATTAATCTACAAAACACAGTACATAGTTGCACTGATTCGATCAACTCGTTTTCTGCGTTTTCAGAGTAATTTTATTACTTCTCGCTTTTCGCCCGTCTTTCGATTGAATTTACAAATTGAGATTTTCTCATCCCCAAAACTAATCAATGAAAGAATGCAGATAGCGAAGGAGCAATTATGTCCTATTGGTAATGTCATCAATAATTTATAGTTTCTTGATATCTCGTTTTCAGAATTGCCCTTCTACATTGCTGGTAGAACATTCGAATTTGATGTTTGCAACTTTGCTCGTATTCCAACAGTCACTGTTCTCTGTTGTTACATTATTGCCCATTGCTATAATTGCTCATACCTAGTTTGTGTTCAACCAGCAAGCAATCACATAACCACCGATTTGAGAGCTATGACAGGAATACCTGCCGATGGACCATGTGACCCAAATCTCTGGTTAACCCGCAAAACAGGGTTCTACGAGAGTGCCATGTTTGGAGACATAACCCAGGCTTCGTGGAAGAATGTGGTGGATTGCGTTGCTGTCAAGTCCGATCACATTGATCCCGTACTCCTGGAGACGGCGTACCGTACCCTGATCTACAACCAGCCCATGTTTAGGACCGATGTTAGGGCAGGAGAGGATGGGTGTGTTTACTTCACACCCGCAACTGACTTCTCGGATGTGTTCGAGTTCGTGGATCAGAGCGGAGAGAAAGGTACGGAGCAGGGTTATGCGGGATGCTGGGAACTGGCGGAGCAGCTCGTTAACACGCCATTTCCCTTTGCAGTAGGCAAACCGCTTCACAAGTGCTATCTGGTGAAGCGACCCGACTGTTACGTCATACTTAACCGGTTTAACCACGGTATTGGGGATGGGATAACCGGGAACCGGGTGATTCACGAGACTTTCACGCAGTACGACCGGTTGTTGTCGGGCGGGAAACCGGAACTAAACCCGGAACCACCTCTGCCGTCAGACAGGGAAATGTGTGCGGGCGTGAAAGACGATGAGATCCTCGCCCGGATTGTCAAAGGAAAGACGGAGCTGGCTGAAAACAAGACGACGCTGTTTCCACCTGACATGGGGGAAATCATGAGATCTAGAGTTGGGAATAGCTTCCGAAGCAGGATTCTCCATGCCATGGGAACACAGGAAGGGTGTGGTAAGATCAGGGTGATGTGTAAAGAACAGGGAATAACGGTAGGGTGCTACGGAGCTGCTGTACTACTCCACGCCATGACAGCAGTTTACATAAAACGGAAAGGCGGAGTGTTCCCAGCTGAGGGCATTCCCACGCTCTACCCCACGGTAATAGCAAACCTGAGGACCCGACTTGATAAGGACCCCGGAGACTGCTTTATGGTCTTTATGGGACTACTGGAACTCGTGGAAACGATAGGAAGAGGAACAACCTTACTAGCAACAGCCAAGAAATTCCATGCTCAACAACAAATGTGGTTTGACGAAAAACGGCTGATTATGGTTGCTGGAAACGAGGAGTATTTCCGGGATGTTCCAGCGCTGCCCATTGGAGATGTAGCCGAGTTCCCCACCAGTAACAGAGGGGTATTCAAGTACCCCGTCAAGTACTCCTGGGGTGAAATCACCTCAGTTCATACCCTAGTAGCTGATGTGGTGCCGGGTCTCACCAATCAGATAGTGTTCTATAACTGTGTCAATGGAGCATTGAATTACACCGTTTTGAGTTGTGATGGGGAGAACAACGTAGCGGATGCGAAGGAGGTGTTTGATTTGTTCGTTGACGTGATGGAGAATCTGGACAGGATCGGGGCGGATTCGACCGTCATGGATGTGGTGGCACATTTGGGTTAAGTAAAGATCTCAATTAGGAAGGAAATAGGAAGTTCGCAAGTAGATCATATGATATCGGTAATATTTAGCAGCATTTTAATGATTGCAGAAGATTTTAGTTATTTTGTAGTCTAATTTGGTGCTGTGGATTAAGAGCTCAGGAAAGGACATTTCACTCGAGTGTTTGCGCAACTCCGTGAGAGGGCACTAGTTATAGCTTCTTCTCCATACAGCAAAACAACAACTGACAGTTTGATTTGCCGTCAACGAGGCAAATCAAATCACTAATCAGGTCTTAAAATGGTGACTTGGTGACCCCAAACCACCCACTTCCCACATGGCTAGAACAGATTATTACAGCCAACCATCCAAATATCATTGACGTAAACAGTTAATTGGTCAAGGCTGATTGCACTCCAATGAACAGGAAATAACAAATCTAAGTCTGGGCGTGCGTTTCATGAACTTTGCTCGTTAAACAGTCTTCGTTCAACTTGACCAAAAATTTGGACATGTATTATAATATAAATATTGAGGTTTGCTCATTAAACGGTCTTAGGTTTAAACTTGGGCTCAAATTCTCGGTTCAGCGAATTCAGTTCAAATTAATTCAGGATAATTAATTTAAACGACTCATGATTGATCCACGCATGCGGTGTGTGTATAATGTAGATTTTAGATTTTTAGTTGGTAGTGTCTTCGAAATGTAAAATCATATCTAAATCATTTCAACAAAAGTATCGCGGTTTGTTGCACAAATAATCTCTATTCACTGATGAGACTTTTCATGGACCCTTGTTGATTGTTCAAAAGCTGTCAGTAACCTTTTAATGGATGGAAAAGTTTATTTAAGATAAGCAGTTGCTTAATTAAGATCCATTCATTTTGTCCATATAAATGTCGCAGATAAACTTAAAGCAGGAACTAGCCGAATCAAGCAAATCGAGAAGGTTCGCTTGATTGGGCCTGTCCCACCTTTTAAGGTTTAAGTGTCAACGGGTCTGTCGTCAGAGTCGATGATATCATACAATCAGTAAGAATTACTCAACTGTGCATTATCTCAGGTTTATATTAAGACATTAATCCTATCATATTAGCTGAGGGGAGGGGTAAGGGGTTGGATGTCGATCATATCGTTAATTACTTCATGAGTAAAACTTGCTGTTGTTGCCCGTCTTTGCTGTGATGACTAAAGACTACAAAGAGCAATGACCATGTCCGGTACTTAAAGAGTTGTGCTGTTCGGCGGACCCATTTATAAAAATCATGGGGAAAATTTGCGGCGTTTTATCGAGCATTTTTTCATGAGATCAGTTGCTTTTTTCTCTATCTTTTACTTCATTTGGATGATTTTAAAAATTATCGCTTCTTGAAATAATGCAAGATTCCAAACATGAACATCCAATCTGTTGTAGTAATTCAGATATATTCATGTTTGGCCACATCTACGGCAAAACATGAAAGCTCATGTTGGCCATGGATATAAAGTGATCGGAGGTCAAAAGCTCATAGGTAACTACCACGTATACGTTATTAAGTAGTAGCTTTGATATGCTCCCTACAACTAAAACCTGACCACAAATCAGATGCTCACTCAACTCTATATATATATATATTTGAGGCAGCATATAATTATTAATTCATCATGAAGAACAGGTCTCCATCAAGGTAACAACATGTCGTACAAGTAAATCAGATATAAAGGTCGCGTGTGTGGGAAAGACGATGCCAAGTCATCACTATATCATAGTAAATCATAGAAATCAGGTCACTCTGAGTGTCATGCTCTTCCACCATCTTATCTCAGATATATTAGTATTAGTACAGTTTATTAGTGCTCGTCAAGTTTATTATTACGAGATAACAATATAATATAGAAAGTACTGAGTGAGAGATAAAAGTGTAATATAGGCAAATCATATGCTGCGTACATTAGCAGATGCCATGATTTATGACGTCAGAAATTGACCACTTTAGGCCTTGGCAATGTCGTCAGATAAGCCACAGATAATAAGTTGATCGTTGGAAGCCAATGAATTGGCAAAGAATCAGAACCCGAATTAGCTGTGATAAATGAAGTGTATCATCATACATGAAATTATATAATTCCAATCATGGTCTGTGAGCGCGAATCTACGCAAATTATTAGTGCAGATCGTTCCGCTTTTATAGTCCAGTGTCAAAGTTTAACATTTATGTGGTTAGTCGTAAACTTAAATCTGTAGTAAAGTGCAAAGGAAATTATCGTTATCATGTCCAAGTTATTCTAAAGCCTTCAACTGATGGGTACAGCGGGCATTTGTACAAAACGTCTCTTTAAATGTGGTATTGCTACTCTAATTTGTACTCGGCTAACCCCTCGTGCCAATTAGCGTACGTATTCAGCTTCCCCTTGTTAAAGTATACTAGTTATAAAAGCACTCGACGTTTCCTCGTTAAATTAGTAAACTAAGTATCACTCGGCTTCGGCTCTCGCAAGTTGTTCACTACTGCCACCACGTGCCATTTATCGTTACAGTTTATAACATATTCTTCAGTTGAAATTTTTGATCACGATCTCGGCTCTAAGTTAGCTTAAACCACAAACTGACAGTTGTATGTAAATACTTGATTAAATACCTCTTCCGGCCTGCAGAACTCTTTGCAGTTTCATCGTCCATAAAAGGCAAATGTTTAAAAGAAAAAACTATTTTTAAAATGAATTATTCATTTATAAAGTTATCAAACTAATAATTTATTGCTTCTTGACACGGATTGGCTCGCAAATATTTATAACTGACTCTACTTCGAGTCATAATATTAATTGAATATAGCACATGGGCCGTTTCACGTGATACACAGAGGAAATCAGATGTTACAAAGAAAATGTCACGTGTTTCATGAAGCATATATATAGTTGATAAGTTGAAATATGCCAAATTATCTGTAGGTTAATGTTGATATTCGCGAGGTCTTCGTATTTTATTTATGTCAGTGGTTTAATTAAATAAGTTTAATCACGACATTTTATAAAGGTCTTTTGGACCGTGGTTTGTAGAAATGCTAAGTCCAGTTGAGGCAAAATTCATCAACTTCCTAACGCTTTAATGTTACAAACATACATCTTCTAAAAAAATAAACTAGATGTATGGTCTAATTATTCAGTTAATTGTTTTTTCATCCTTCTGGGAATCTTCTCTAATTAATTAATTAACTCAATTGACTACTTCCTCACGTACTGGTAGAAGTATGCGTAACTGGGTATTTATTGTTTTGTATTAATTCATTAGTATTGTATCGAATCTGAACACATAATTCATGTTCATGGGGGGGGGGGGTGACTTAGCTCACTTCGGCGTTCACGAGTGCAATTTTCAAGGACAAAAATGATGCCCTGTCGGAAATGTGCCAATTTTTTTCCCAATAAAAAGCCGAAAATTTCGAAATGGGCTTTTCCGAAATGGTAACAGGAAACTGGAAAGACTCAAGATTCTTGAAAATCAAATTGTACCATTTCGGATATGTGCCAAATTTCTTCAATAATGGTGCCATTTCTTAAAAGGTACAAAATTAACCCGAATAAACCAAGAAAAAATGGGGCCATTTTAGAAATTACCAAAATATGCCACAAAATGATACCACCTGACACTTCTGAAAAGTGCCGAAAAAACTTCAAACAGAAATGGTAATATTCTCAGAAATATGGTTCGAAAGCCCCCAAAAACGCCCATAATATAACCCCCTTCACCGAAAATTAACGCCAATTTACAAATTTTCATATCGACCCGGGGTTTATCGGGGTTGGCCCCCTCCGTTTGTAAGACATTTATTCACAGGATTACAAGTCTACGTCTTAATAATTTACCATATTTCATTGATCATAGATTATAATTCACGTTATGAATTGAGAGCCATGAATTGGTAGCTGGTGACCGATGGTGCGAGAGAGTGGGTGAAAAGTTAAGCGTGACTTAAACTCAATAATATAATATGTACCTAATGACAGTTTCACAGCTGCTAACTGCTCTATATTTCTCGGTCTTTCGAGTGTTTTAATCATAATTTGAATTTTACGTTGCTTCCCTACGTGGTCATGTAATGTCAGTCCCTAGTAGGCTATGCTATATTGTAACCCCGCAAGTAATAAGTAGGATCATGGATTTGTGGAAAATACTTTGTCAGTTCTCACCCGCCTGATATGTAATATCTGACAAGACCTCGACCTCGACATATTATTCAGGGCACTTGAGCGACACTAGAAGTCCATGTCGAGTTCAATCATTGCTCTCGGAACGTCTGAACGCCTTGCACAATACCCGTGCAACTATTCAAATAGTCTAATTAAAGTCCGCTGTTGTGTGAAGAATCATAACAACCATATAATGTGAATACACGTGGATAGGAGCTGATTAAAATGCTATATCTATATTATTAAAATGCTATATTTGTATGTTTCCCACAGAAGAAAACCCAGCTACCAGACACGTAATTATGAATAATAATTACAAACACGTGAGTTATCTATTAACGCTTTATGGTGATATATTAAGTATGATCATACATTGTAACAGTATGGTTATTCAACAACGAAGGGGGCAGAAAACGAGGGGGCAGTAACCAACTCCAAAGAGAAACCGATCGTTACTGCTCCAACAGATTTGTTTCGAGTGGTTGTGGGTGTAAAGGCTGGTGGCACTTTGTCACCACCCGGCTGTTCCCACTGCTTGGTTAAAGTGTTTTAGCAGCTCTCTGTGGGTGGTCTGACGCGCGGAACAAACACCGCACTCCCCAACACGTAGGAAATATACACGTGTCTTAGGTAGAACCGTATAAATAGATTCAAAGTGTCGTATCCTGCGATAGGTGGTTTGCAGACATCAACTTGTCATGTTTAGTCTTTATAATGACCAAATTCTCAACCGCATTTTTCAATCACCGCATTTATCAATACTAAGAAACCAGTGGTTGTTTCATGATATTAGAACCGTATTATAGCACAGGCTACCTATAAATACTTATAAAGTGTTCGTGGCGCATGAAGGGCACTTCCTAGAATCTGAAGTATGTTTCAAATTTCGTTTAAATTAGTCCAGAAGTTCGGATCAGTTTGTAGTTTGTATTATTTAACTCACGCCCAGTTCGACGAGTTTGAATTCCAGTTTACGGAGCGGCCTTGTGACTTTTGCTCGGATCCATATTCTACTAATCCACTCGGCTTCATCTCGAGGAATATTTCCAAATCCACACCTCAATAGTGTGTGGTAACAACATTTTAGTTACCCGGGAGAATCAATCCAATGGGGCTGGCTAGTACGAGAGCCCCAAAAAGACAAATTTTAGCTCTCACATACCCAGGATCCTTCAACCATTGGGATATCCCAAAGTGTTGACTCCATTATACAGCACTAGGGAAATGATTGGAGACAAACCAATGTCTTGCAGGCTAAAAGCTCTGGCAATATAAGCTTATAAGCATCTCAATATTGAGTTTTTAGCCCGTGTATCTAAAACGGATGCATGGGCTCCATCAACTCTCCAGCCCCATTAAACACACGTACCTGTTCGCGATGGATAATACAATAAATTAATGTACGCCTACAAGGACCAACAAAATGGGCTAATAGATAGAACTGTTTAAAGTTTGCTTTGTCGTATTGCAGGTAACTGATTTAGACCCCCCTCCTTCAATTAGGCTCTGAGCTAAGTGGACTTCTTTGGAGCAAGGAGCGCACAAAGCACTTTCCGGCCCTAATTCGATGAGCTCTGTATAACTTATATTATTATGCGCGTTTAACTCAAGTTTGGCTATTATATTTAACTTTCAAACGTACACTGAGTAAAGACTCTCAGACGTGTGGCATGAGCAATATTAAGTATAGTCTGGGTACACCCTATGTGAGTGTCTTGCTTTACGTGGCATCTTCGTGCTATGCCTATAGTTACAGTCTAGATATTAGATAAAGCATTCTAGGAAAAGTCGTGCATAGTAACTTGCGTAATGTTTTCGATTGTTCATTTTGTGCTTATAACGGATCTTCCATTGATATTCGGTCACATTTTTGATCTTTAAACAAACTGACGAGGTTAAATCTTATTATGAAAAGTTTCCAATGTGACACAAATTTGACAGTTGTCTGGTTAAGCTTTATTTAATAAAGTAATAAGGTCATTTACAATTACCTTGATTCCCAATTATAACACCCCGAAATGGAAATCATTTAAGTAGCTGTGAGGGTGAGCTTTTAGTAAATTCTAGCATTCTCTAGATTATGCAATGAATTTCCACCGCATACATAATAGTCACGCTAATATATTATATTCAAACTCACTTGTCGGCAATAGCTTCGCTTGCTTTCACTGTCTCCTCGATCACTGCGTTCCTATCCTCTGACGTCATGAACTTGGTCGCCAGAGCGTCCAGCTCGGGGTAGCGTCCGGCGCTCTCGCTCAGTCCGCCGCCCAGGACGCGGTCCAGACCGCACTTCTCGTTCAGGAAGGACACGAAGTCCTCGGCTCCCCGGCCCCCGTTGTAAGCTTCTCCGTCCTTGTTGGTTTTAGGGAAGAATTTGAGGGTTGGGAAACCAGAGATACCGAACCTGGGAAAGGTGGGTTGTGTTGGAGTTCATATTTATGGGGGTATTGACTATTGAACGTAATTCAGCTACGTAGTCCCACTTCGTGGGTACTGGGTCAATTTTTCAGTTACTTCCAAAACACACAGTTGTCCCATTTGGGATTCTTGGATGCTGCAAATTTATATAAAGTTCGACTGATTTAATTAAATGAAATGCGTTATTTTCCGAGGTGGAATACCTAAAAGGGGGAATATCCATTGCAATCACTGTAATCATTGAATTACCTTCCACCCAATTCTTTCTCGCTGTCAGCATCGACCTTAGCCACCACGCAGTTCCCATCGTTCTTGTAGGTCTTACCAACTTCCTCGTATACGGGAGCTAGTTTCTTGCAGTGGCCACACCATGCAAACATATGCACATAGTTCGGGATATTTGATTATAATCAGCATGACAGGGTATTCCGGGAAAGGAAATATGGATGTGATTTGATGACAGGAAGGCACTCGGTGGTGGTGGAGCTTGAGGGGATTAATTGGAGTCCCTCTTTAATATGCAAGGGTATTTGTTTCGTACGACAATCGACAATGTTTGATTTTTGTTTTGATGCCCATAATTATCTTTTTTGAAGGTTCTACTTCTCTTCCAACAGCTGTATCAGCCAATGACAGGAATCGAAGGATTCAAGTGTAATCAAGCCAGTGACGGTTAAGGAAGTGTAATCCATACGTTCTTCGCCCGAGACTACACAATTTCCTGTACGCTCGGCTGAGTGAACCGTGTGGCTGCTAAGGCGAGAGTTGTCACCCTTAGCACAGTAGGCAGGGCCGGGAATCGAACAACCAATCTCTCGTTTGAAAGCACAACGCCTTAACCACTGCGCTACCTGGCCACACCAGAACCATTTCTACGCTTTTTCTAGACTGCCAGGATTAAGCAATTAGAACATGATGTAATTTTTAATCATTGCCGTTTTCTGACCAGCCGTATATGGACACAATTCAATAACTTCATAACTCCACTCTCCAGCAGCTACTTCCGCATATTACTATGATTACACATAACTTACGAATATAGGGCCATTTCTAATCCCACTCTTTAATTTCACCACTTCACGTCCAGACCTAACCTTAATAAAAACCTTCCTAGTGCTTTGACAGTTCGATTGGGTTCTGATAAGCAGGCCATAGATATAGGGTTTATCCGTTATCATCCGAAGTGTATGCATTGAACAGTGCAACTAACAGTGAGGCCGAACTGTTAATTGCGCGATTAATGCGGTCAATACTCAATATACACTATTTAACTTTGAGACAAAACGCTTTTAAGAGGACCAAAACCACAAGATTATTTTGTCGCTGTTTCCTTCGGGGGATGGTTAAATAAACATTTAGCCTGACAGACAGATTCCGTTCCGCCACAAAGTACCGTTAGTCAAAAATCAACCATTTTTAACGATAATCTGGCATTTAAGATGTCAAAGATTCTGTCACACTGGAAGGCTCTTTCTCGAGAAATGTCTAAACAGTAAATCATGAATTTCAACGTAATGATCTGTCCACTTCATCCAACTTTTTTTTGTTTACTTCCTCAGAATTAGGCGTTGTTTAAGCTAGGTCTATTTAAATGCTCGGACGGCTTTACATCACCAGTATTGATACCGGATCACAGGATGACCGTAGTCGTTTACCTCATCTGTGCCAGTACTTTAGTGCTTTTTTGGAATGCCGTCGCAATTTACATTGTACCAGCTATAACCCGTGGTAAAAAATAAGCGGTTGTCGGTTGAACGAAATACATTCTTCTCTTTAAACTCGAATAATGACATCACCCTAATCCACGTGCTATTTGGCCAGTAGTCTACGAGAGCATGAGCCTACTGGCTACCTGTTTTTGGTGGTACTGGGTATATTGCTTTACATGCAATACGTGATATATTCCAAGTGGGAAGATGTCGGCTGGGTAAGTAGTACGATGCTGGTAATTGGTATGTCGTTTCCCATTTTTGGATATATTCGTTTTAAGTTTCGTGATTGCAGTTTTAACAGTGAATTGGAGGGGTAATAGATTTAGGATGAGTCTGTACGGGGACTACATAAATAGCACTTCAGCACTTCTTATAATTCATTTCAGAGCTTAGTGCACCGTGATTTCTCAGGAGTATTAGTACGCGGCACGCTCAGACTAAATGGGCGGTTCAACGTACCACCTCGTGCTATGATAATGACGTCATCCAACGCTCCTCTTTACCTTGCACATATCCGAGTTAGTCATGTTAAATAACGTCTGGTGCATTGTAGAACTGTTAAATACCAGTTTAACAGGACGGAATATAATTTGCCACCAGAAAAAGTACAATAAACTTCCATAAAATCAGGTTTACCGCTGGCGGCTGGGTGTTGCGACGGGATTTAAACTATTTCAATATCATCCTTGTGTTTGCTGTATTGTGTTTGCGTTATAAAATTAATATTAATTCTAGTTAAAGGCAAGTTTGTAAAAATTGTTTAATTTTTGTCAGTTCTCAATGGATCCCGTGTTGATACTGGTGCATTTCAATTTGCCACTTTACTAATCCTTACCATGACTCTGTTATTATTAATCCGTGAGAAACATTTACTCTAGGAGCACCGTCTGCAATTCTGGATAATGCTGCATCATTGCATTAAATTTACCGTTTTGAAGCCCATGCTATTTCCTATCCCCAGAATTTGCACCGATTTTATAAATGAACAGTATCTGTTCCGTCTGTTCCTCGGTTTTATCATTATCTGCACAGTAGTATATTATTACAAGCGAAAATGTTCTAGGAGAAAAAGCGTGAAATTTTTAATTTGGGTAAATTAACTCCATTATAACTTGCATTTTATTGATGCTTAATAAAGTTAGTTGCCCTGAGTAGTACCAACGTGACGTTGATAGTGGACCCGATAATAATTTTATTATCAGTGGGCTGCTTCGACGTGATGATTTATCTTAAATGCAATCAATGACCATTTAATTGGCATCTTTGATAAATTAAAGCTCTGATTTCAAAAATCAATTTGATTCCCTGACAGTCGAACAGTAGTAATATAAATTTTAACATATCAAAGTAACCAAATTAGGGAACAATGATAGCTTCGCAATTTTCATTTTTCCGACTCTCAGAAGCTCTCAAGTTCAATTGAGTATTAAACGTATCATCTACGCGTCCAGAGGCATTGTAGGATATATTTAAAAAACGTGGCATACCCCTGGTACATTTCATGCTGAACAATATGACATATTATGGCATATATTTAGAAAGGCATATTACACCTAAATGGCATTTTCTACAGAAAGACAGAACGCTAATCTATTCATTAGAAAACGGCTGCTGCTGGATCACCATATATATTGGATAACTTTCTCTACTGCAGCGTTACACGGCTTACGTCCGAGCAAATGCACGTGTCCTAAAATATATCTCTCTTTCTCACTCTCTTTCGCTCCCTGTCTCTCTTTCTCACTCTCTCTGGCACTCTGTCTTGCCATGACTCTATTCAATCTGCACGCCCGACATATGAATTACAATGTTCTAGGTTCAAGGAGGGCCCACCCTCTTTCAGCAGTAAACATTCTGCTGCAGTGTCACGCTTTTTTGACATTATTGCTATTAGTAACAGGGCTTTTAGTTGTGTATTTCTGCGGTGATGGATTTGGCGCTATTCCTATAAACTGTCGTTTCATTCTCAAATCCCCATTTAAGTACATTATAAACAATGGCCTTTAAAGTTTACAATAGGCACCATTATGCCAATATGCCATGATGCCCGTTTCTTTTGACCATGCACCACAGCATCAGTTTCTTTGTACAGCTTATATTTGCAGGTAAAATAGTAAGAGCAATCGATTCAATAGTTCAGCCGCAGAATAATTATTTTTAGTGTTGCGTCAAAAAGACATCATAGAGCTAAGCGTGAATTATAAATTTTATTTTCCAGAAGGTTAATTTATCGAATCAAATAATGTCTATCTCTAATCACTAATTTGTACATTAGCTCATTAACTTAGCCATTTACAATAGTACCGATAGTACAATTAATTTCGTATTACTGACATAGCAAAAATCATTTTCATTGATTATTGATGCAATAATCCTACCAAATTCTCCCTACGGGCAGATGCCTCGTTCACATATGCCTATCAAATCTGCGTACGATAATACACTGAGGACCTTGGTGCACACTGCACAGTGGCAACCGGCTCCAGGAAATTTCACAGCATCATCAGCCGTTGGGAGAGTGACGTTTGCCATATATAATTACCAATAATTACCCTGCCAGGCAACAGATCAAGCACCATACAATATCTCTTCTTACTGCACACGTACAAGCAAAACGCAGAGTGGTCATGACGTCATTATCATAGCGCAACATGACAAGTTGATGAGGCTGAACCGCCCATGTTACGGGAGTGGTTCGCAAATGCACCGCGCAGTATACCAGTGTCATATTTTACAAAACGATATTCAGTATAATTATAATCCCGTATATAATCCTGGCCTTGATTATTCAAATCTATATTATCATTATTATAACGCTAGTAAATTATATGACTTTCCTGTTCATCTGTTAGGATCTTGTAGCTATGTTAGTAGGCCTAACGTTAGTAAATGACGTTAGTAGGCCTTATAATGAGTAATGGCAGCCCTTCCACGCCCGATGGCCGATAGAGTTGTCCTTCCGTTCTGCTTCAGTACGCAATATGCAAGTTTTTTTGTTTTAACTTATCAGTAAATATATGTTATATCATTTTTAACTAAATCGATGAAAGAAAATTTCTAAAGTTCAAAGTTAAAAATTATTCCCAAGAAAATAATAAGAGAGTTTATTAACATAACCGTGGTTTCACAAAAATATCATGTCTTCATTTGTGACAATGAAAGGCCAAGGAAGGGACGGGACTTTTTCTCACCCTTCATGCTTCAGTCCATCCGGCTCTAGGAATAAGACCTTATATACGACCAACAAAATGAGCAGTGAGTACAGCAGTTCATTTTCTGTCACGGTTTAATTGTAATGCTCTATCTCGACCTACTAGAAGATTATCATCATAATATTAGCATAGGAAATGCTGGCGTGACGGAGTGCACCATTTTCTTGTAAAAGATTGTGAGCATTAATAAAGTCAGATTAAGCGTTAATGATATTATGAACTTCCTCATTAGCTTCAAAACTATCATCACGTTCACATGCGTCACTTAAGTCAGCGAAATAAATAATAATTTGAACGTTTTAATCACCACGCCACCGCCCACCGAACGCGTGATGAACCAAATAACATTTGGTTTGACGTTTTTGTAGCATAATTGACCAAAATATAAATTGCGAACATCCTAATTGTGAACATAATAACAAAATCTGAATAATAACATGAGTCCTTTCTGTTGTATTTTTGCTGTATTTTTGTTGAGCGTAATCCAAGTTTTGTGAGAAAAGTCTTGCGAGAAGCGAAACATGTCATTAATCGCAATAAACTGCTGTAATTCATTAGATGAACACAGGTCACATAGGTCATGTGGCATGTCGTTTGAGACACTGAGTGTAATGATATGATCAATGATGTTGTGGCAGAGCCAAGCCCGAAAAACAGACAATAATTCGTCATTAACTGGACATTTCAGTATCTTGATAATGACGTCACTGCCAATGACCAGCACCTTGTGCGCTGCTGGTACTCTGGTAGCATAAGTGGAGCAAGGTAGCAACTCTAAGCAGCATTCTTAAGCTCCGGACTCGAGACATGTATTAGAATTTTCGTTCTTGTCCCAAGAGAAGTTTCATTAATCAACATGTGTTTCGCACGACGTAGCATCTAATATTTTGATTATTACAAGTCGCATTATCGTTCATCACCATGATGGTGCACATATTTTAGTGATTTCTCGGAAAAGTGTCATTATCGAGCTCTTGTATTATCGTATAAGGTCAGTAAAACTATGAAATAATACTATCAAGCACTTTCACGCCCATCTGCGTTGTTTTGACCATCAATTGAGCTATTGCTAGGTGTTCTGATGATAATGAATGTAACATATTTCAACCGATAATGAGCTTGCTTCGAATGTGGAGCTTTCAGTTTCTTGATTTCTTTGCAAATGTGTGTATAATGCTTTAACTCATGTTCGGAGCCGAGGATATTCCTGGAGATCCGATGTTCCGATCATAGCTAATAATTTGACGCCTCGGAGCATTTAAATATTATGGCAAATTTGCATATAATTACCACTCGAGAGCCTAGTGCGTGAGCACTGATATTTTATGTTTCATAGGCTGCTTGCTCGGCAACTCACTGTGACGTGAAGATAAAGTTTTGAGGTGGTAGATTGACGACGTTTGGCGGTGCTTCTTGTGGTGCGCTTAAAAACTCCCTCGTGGCTTATATCACAAGTTGTTTCACGTGTGTTTAAAATAGGATAACTTTCAAAAGGTACCATGTAACAATATCATTACTATAGATGTAACCTACCTCCTATAGATAGGCGCGGTGGTTTCACCAACAAGTAATTTCTCTTTAACTGTTTATTTTTACTGTATGCGTCCCAACGTTTGATTGGCAAATGCTTTTATCGATTACTTTAATCGGATGTTATTCGCCATTCGGGTATAATTGTCGAGTCATTAGTAAATATATAAAACTTAGTCAAGTAAAACAGTGATCATTTAATAGTGTTAGACGCAGGAAATCATCTCACAATTTGCGTCAAGCATCGTATCATAATATGTTTGTACTAGCGTTTGCCCGCGAAGATTCGCGGAAACAATCAACCTGATACCTTTGGTTTATCTTGTATCCAGCAGCCAACAGCTACTTGCTTCATGACCTCATCTTGGAATTTGATAAGTAATTGGATCACCATTACCGCTTACCGAGGATTACAGATATTCGCGGAAATGCACTGCACAACATACTTTAGTACTTTGTAATTTGAGATCACCTATATAGTATTGCCTTTCCATAGCATATATTAGCATTAGTAAACGCATGATATTTATTATGCAAATAACTAATCAACGGATGGTCCAATTCAAATTTTCCTTAAATAGTAATAAGCCCCTTAATTGAGAGAAGATTTTCCCGAAAAAACGATCAAAAATATCAAATGCACTTCTTAAATAGTCATTTTACACAGACAGACAGACAGATGCACGAACACTCTGAAATTATTAATATAGATACTACATGCACATGTGGTTCATATGATTGCTTTTTATTTTCTCCTATTAAGTCTACCACTTCACCAAATAAGCCCCAATCACCACACAGCACTCCACACTTTCACCTAATCACCACACATCACTCCAAACTTCCACCCAATCACCACACAGCACTCCACACTTTCACTTAATCACCACACATCACCCCATATTTTCACCTAATCACCACACATCACTCCAAACTTCCACCCAATCACCACACAGCACTCCACACTTTCACTTAATCACCACACAGCACCCCATATTTTCACCTAATCACCACACAGCACTCCATCTTGTTACCAAAAGACTCTCTACATTTTCACCTAATCACCACTCCACACTACAGACATTACATCGTGGAACTTTAGACTATAACAATGTACCTTAAGCTCCGTGTGGCGCTACATACAACCAGCTCGGTGCGGTGTCCAGACAACAAAATGTTATAATCTTTACAGGTTACATGTCGAAGTGGTGACTGTATACAACAACTTACACCGTCGAGGCGAAGCCGAGACTGTGTAGGTTTTATAATGGACAAGGCGTGCTGAGTTCATTATCGAAGGTGTACAGTCACAGCTGAGATCATGGAACCGGGTCATTGCCTGACCAGACATAGGTGGAACCGACCAAAAGTTCAGTATTTCCATCCACTCGGGTCTGACTGCCCTCGTATGAATTCAACGCTTTCATAGATTTTTGTGTGCTGAGCACACTGTGCTCCTTTACAAAATATCAAATTTAATTCAAAGCTTTTTTGCACTGAAATTTCGTGGTGACCGTATATCGTAGCCTACACGACCTTTTTAAAACAATCTTACGCCCAAGCAGTGCGAGGGGCGCGTTGTTAGGGTCTCAGAGTGAGTAGGTATTAATTTCCATAATGCTCGACGGATTGAGGTAGTTACGTCTTAGTGTCTTACGTCGGATCAAGGAAGCCGAGTTACTTAGTTGCGAGCTCGGAGAGTGTTGTAAACCACGATAATTACGTCACAACTCCCTAGTCCCTTTCAACAGGTGCAAAATAAAAAGCAGCATTCGAGCAGACATTTATAATTCTTTAATCTGAAATATTTCGTAAATTTGTCCGTTTTTGGTGCACTAGGAGACGATTAAGATTTACTACTCTTTAATTTCTGTTTGAGACGACTGTGTATAATTATGCAAAATGCTGTTTGCGTGAGCGACGCGTTCTAACAACGTTACCATAATATGTCCATATATCTATTTTTCATTTGAAAATTTATTAATTATTTCTAAGTGTTCGTGCGTCTGTGCGTGTGTGTTTTCTGTTCGGCTTTTATAGGAAGTGTACTTACTATTTTTGATAGGTTTTTGTTGGAAAATCTTCACCGAACTAGGATGAATATTTATTTCTAGACAAAAATTTGGACTGCCCCTCAATTAGTCATTCGCATAATTAATTGTATGCGTTTCTTAATGCTTGACGGCGGACGCTACGCTAAGTACTTTCCAGTAGTAAGTACTATCTAAGTACTATCCAGTAGGACAGGCAGTATAATAGGTAATAATTACAGAACAATGAATAGATGATACGGTGGTATTGTGGTAACTGGTAATAGAGGTAATTATTGAATTATAGGGGTTATTACATAGTATTATCATATTGCCAAGCTGCTGTTAGATGACCCATTTGTATCAAGTTGATTGTTTCCGCAAATCTTCGCGAAGAAACGCTACTAGAAATGTATTGTCCGTGAAACGCGAAGAAATGTTAAATACTTAGATATATTATTGTCTGACGTCTATGAAAAGCGGGGAAATATGCTAAATATCATAATGTGCCACTAATTGATTATATCACGGAATGAATTTCGGATTTAAATTCTGCAATAGGTTGAAATAAACGTGCGGACCATATTTCGACCGCTCAGGATGCGCGATTCAACATCATCAACTTACAACTTATCTTAACCACACATTTATCCTGTGAAAGTTTATCACTCGAATGTGGAAATTAAATAAGAAATACCCTCATGCGAGAGAATTTGCCGTGTGATCAGCAATAAATTATACGTCTTCCAATGTTAAATTCATTTCCGTCTTGTTGGGGCACGAGTTTCGTTACAACTTAATTTCATAGCTGATCGTACCACTCACGATGGTTCTGAACCACTTAAACAACGCGAATCACCTCCCCCCATTTATAGAAATCGACGAATTTGAATTACAACGGCTTGGCCACGTAAACCAAAACTTTGATCTGACTTGGAGCAGTAACTGAAGCAGTAACTATTTGACGTGAAACACTCAGTGCAGTGGAACACGGAGCGGCGTGCATGAACTGGAAGTTCCAAGACGGTTATCTGGGGTTGTGTTGAGACTTTTGCATATTATACACTTTTGCATATTATACACTTTATATATATACACTTTTGTATACACAATAGCTGCTCGGACTGAACGAAACCTCACAGCTTCAGCTCCTTGTTTAACATGCCGTTCAGCAAGGACAACCACTGAGTTCGCCAGGCTAGGATAATCGAGACATTTCCTTGCGTTTGACATTTGATGCCAACACAGTACTATTATCTTCGATCTTGATGTTATACAAGCTAGTTTCTGTCCTAGGTTGGTTCAAAGCAAAAATAGATTGGAGAGAGAAAATTAGCGCCCGTCGATCTTTATAGCTAACTCAACATTATAATTACTTGGGCTAGACATATTTCTGTAATAAATCAAGATAAAGACTTCTCAGCTCATTTCTGATGAAAATTTCTCAGCTCTTATATTAAAGCTTAAATTATTTTAGATGATTAGACACTTCTTAGTTCTCGACATTCCTGAGCGTTTTTTGCCTATTCGTAACATTCAGTTCAAACCACTTTGAATGATTTCATGGTATGAGAATGTAAATATTAGAGGCATTTCTCTCTTCAGTTATTGACATATTGATTTTTCATTTTGGACATTCTATTATTGAGAATTAAATGGTCTTTGAGTCCTGGGACTCCAAAAGGAGCGCACATGATCCAAACGATTAACTTGAAGTTTGCGATGATGACTAGCTAGGTCTTCTATCTGCCAAATTATGAAATTAAATTGTGCGGTTAATCACTGTAGACTTCAGCACTAAGTCCCCATTAGAATAAAATAATCCACATCTAAAACGACATGTAGTCAAGGGATAGTTTAAAATCATTTATAACTATGAGAATTATAGTTTCGTGTGTCGTTATCAGCTCTTAAGCATCTAATTGGTAGCTCCTCGTTTAACTTGAAATCTTGACATAATGATTTTCGTATACCTTTAAGTGACATCTTGACATTACGATTTTTGTTCCCGGTCGCTACAATTCACTCACAGACTGCCAGAAATTGGCTGTGATGTCGTTATCATGGTTTAGAATGGTACTGTCGTGACGTAGCACTGTCTGAAGTTATTATATGCCGCATGTCAAGGACCTTGTTTCGCGAAGTTTATAACATCGCGTTTCTAGTTCGGTGAAATGCTGCCAGTTAACGTATCAAGTATTCCTCTCTGTGCGGAGTGTGTAGCAAACATATTCTATTTCTGAGAACTTCTCAAATTTATTCGTTGTCTTATTTATTAAATGGTCTTCAAAATACCTCCCCAAAACGTCGACTTAACTGACCCGTTAAATAAGAGCAAAATGTGTTGCATATTAATTTTGATTCGTCGCCGATAGTTGATAGATCGATTACTTTATCGTGAGATGAATGTTTTTTCTCATTCTGATTAATCAATAACACTCCAAAGAATGTGCTACAAGTTTCACTTATCTCTTGAAATTGAGTTCTCTGTTGTTTATACGTCACGAAAAATAGTATGGTACGTTCAAAAGTAGCGTGAAATGTTAGTATTGCCATGGGAACACGTGCAATTTGATTTGCACACTCAACCATTGCTATATCCTGCTGTTTTGGTAACTTTGCTCATTTGAAATTTCTCTCCTTTTTGATGTGGTAGAATTATTGTAAAATGATAAAGTTTGAAATCATCTCAAGTCCAGGCGGTTTGTATGTAGCCGGACCTGCCGTGGCGGAGCCTGCAATTCATTCATAAACACTAGCATATTATGTATTTATGCATTTTATTAAAATCCTCGCGGCCCTTGAGATATTTGCAAGATTTTTACGTGGTTACCTTTACGACCCCTGAAGTTTGTACGAAACCTACGTTGGGCGGCATGATTCTAGCTTATAGTAAATCTTTCTAGACGTTAATTACTAAAGCTAATTTCCACGAATTCTGCAGCAGCAGCAGCAGTTGTAAGCGATATAAAAGCATAAATTAAGTTGTAGCACTACTATCTTACTATTAGAAGGTGTCAATGACTCAATGATGGGTTGCACAACATTTGCTAGACCTATTAATAATACTGCAACGTTGTTTTTAGCAAGTTATCGTTGGTTTTTGCATATTCTAATGCACTCGTTATTTTGCAGATAATTGGTAATTTAAAAGTAGTTATTTCATTTCTGACCTGTTCTTCTTGTTGTTCCAAAAATAATTATAGTTTGGGATACAAATTATATTTTGGTAATTCAAATAAGCCCATTTTGCGTGATTTTCAAAGTAAGCAAGAAGAGCGTGATTAAGAAATTGATTTTTAAATCTTATATCAAACATAAATATAAAAGTTGGTCGTTTCAATAGATCGATAGAAACCTAATTGCATATCCCTGTCTCCATAGTCGAAATATTAAGGTCTACCCATTTAGAGTCGCATTTGATGTTATGCAGTTTTCAATTTATAACATCTGCAGGTTAGCTTGCAGTCTAAATAATTGCCAAATGCTTGGTAACGTGATTGAATTGTAAGTCATGTGATAAAGAGTATAGCGCAGCATCAGGGACCAGTTGACCAATTCTCACAATTTGTGGGAATTGTGTGATTTTTTGCGGCACAAAAACATCCACCAGCTGCCAGCAGAGAATCGGCATTGAAATGATCTGTAAATTTCATTTAATAATAGCCCGCATCATCAGCATTTCTTCTGATCAATTTGTTCACTAAAATTAGTAAATGGCACATTGCATGTTTTATGCTATGTCCAAATATGCAATGACCGTATTTCTGATATTACCAATATATGTGCACGGCATAAAAGCAATCGTGTTATTGCAATCAGCAGATTAAATTATGGGAAAATTTAGCTCTTGACCGGAAATTTTCCGCTTCATTCATTCACAGATCACTCTTGGGTAGAGTATTTTCACATTTCTCTCGTGGTTGAACACTGATCATATTGTGGATTGCATCTTCACATTTGGCAGGGGTGGTTGTTTAATAAGCGACTTATTCCGGCATGTTTACATGTGTACAGTTGCGTTGAGCGGTCGGTTCCATATAGGAAATAGAGCTGAAGTAGTTAGAATACGTTTTATCTGCCCTGTTTACGACGTTAATATGTTATCTGGCGCTCTCACACACCCACCCAAATATTCAAAAATCAATAATATATTTGATCCATGAAATTACAAGACTGCAAAGCACCCATCAATTCTAAAGTGACTTCTGCTGAACTGTTTGCCTGGGCACCACCAGGACCACGTATAAGGAAGTGTTTATGTGCTATATAGCAGATAAATCATATAAATTGTCAGAACGTCTTGGCGTCTTGCGCAAGATAACCAGCAGGAGTTGTCTTGTTGATAAAACCACGACTAATTTACTGTCAATAACCATAACGATCGTTATCACATATTTCATGCCAAATAGTATTTAACAATTTCATGGCAGTAGCTCCACCTATGCGACTATTTTGGTTGATTGACGTATCAAGATAGGGGAACAATCCCTTTTTCCGATTCCAAACATATCTAGTCGTGCAAGGCGTTGTTTATTATTGAAATCAGTCACTTCATAACCTAAAAAATGCAAAATTTTACGATTCGCTAATTTGCATTTAATCAAGGATATTTTCGTATTGTCTATTTTCAGTTCATTGAATTTCTCTGACGATTGAGGTTAATTCGAAGTTTTCACAGTCCTTCATCAAATTACAAATTCATTTCACGGATATCACTATTGCCCAATGTTCAGATTCCCTAGGATGAATCCGTCCATTGAACATTGAGCACTGAGCAGTCATCTGACGCGCCTTAAAAGCCGCCCAAATGACCCGGTCGTAGCCCTTAAATTGGAAAATAAGACATTTTCCATAACTTGAAAATCTCATAACGTACGTCAATACACCTAGCAGACATCTTCAATATTCATTTGAAATCTTGTCTTGTCGAGCCCATAATTAGGACAGATATGACACACGGTTTGCATTACCTTTGCGTTTAGGTAGTCCTGACATTTGGAAATCAGAAATTCTTTAGAGTTAGTTATTAGGGCTTATCCACTCAGCAGGCAAACTTAATATTTGAAATATTCGTCTTGTCGAGCCCATAATTAGGACTGTTATGACATACGGTTGCATTACGTTTGCGTATAGATAATCCTGACAGTTGGGAATCGGAAATTCTTCAGGATTATAGTTATTTGCAAATTTTGCGGGGTCTAAGTCGCATTAAAATATCTCTCGTCTGAGTCTTGATATATCAACGACTTATGTTTGATTGGTCGCACTCATATTATAGATTTTGAAAACTACTGTAATATCGGTGGAATTTAGAGCACCAATTCCTTTAAAAATGCAATTAGAGCTGTAAACCTAATGCCTGTTATATCTGTCATACATAACGATAGACACGGTCTGGTTATCATAAATCTCGAGAAAAATGAGAAATTAATATTTCATGACAATAAGCATGACTTTTGATGTGCGGAGCATTCTTTGTTCTTCCCTGCGGTCAACTCTCCGTAGTATCATACGATAAGAAATTTCTCAGCTACAATTTCTTCATGTTTTCTAACCCCCATCTCACAGGTACAGGTTTAAATGAAACTATGAACGCAACAGAAGTCCTGAAAGCGAGCAAGTCCGTCTCGAGCGGAGTAATCGGGATATTCGGCACCCTCTCCAACATCGTATCACTTTCCTACTTCCTCCGAGACGACACGCCTGGCGGTGTCGGCACCAAGCTCCTCATGCTCCTCAACATATTCGACCTGTTGGTGTGCGTGTCGGCGTCCAGTGTCGTCCTGCTGGACAGTATCCCAGCCACCAGTCCCCAACTCATTGCTCTCTTCAACATTTCCCAGATCCTGTTCCGGATAGCGACGCAGTGCACGGGATTCACGACCTGTCTACTCAGCATCACTCGGACTATTGCCTTCCAGTGCCCCTTCTACCAGGTGAATAATGTGGCGGTGGGCGTGGCAGCCGCCGTACACACCTTCCTCATCAGCTGCATGGAGATAGTTGTACTTGTGCTCTTCTGGTGCGGGAGTGAAGGGGACGAGATGCCGATCAGGGCACTTCACGCCATGAACTGCACCGAGCTGACCATCCTCTCCGTCATATTCGTGGTGGTGGTGTCATCCAACATGTTCAGTGTTGTCAAGCTGGTGTCACAGGACCCGGAGGGTGAGATCAGACGGGCAACCATCACCGTCATCATCCTCTCCTTGCTCTTCTGTGTCTTCAACATGACATTTATAGGGGTGCTGGGTTGTATCGTTCTGGAGGTGGAGCTGAACGATATCCTCAGCTGGATGACCCTGTGGCTGGCACTGCCCCTGAACTCCGCATGCAATCCCATCGTGTACATCTGTAGGAAGCAGCCCATGAGGTTCTACCTCAAGCAGACTTTCAGGCGCATTGTGCTGTGTAAGAAGGTGGACTATAAGACAACCAAGAACCTGGTGCGGTACACGGCGTACAGCGGCATGAGTAGGAGGGGCAGTGTGATCAGTGCGGCGCATAATAACGCTTCAAGGAGCAACTCACTGGGACCCCATCGTACCAGCCTCTGAACTGTGCTGTGTATAATGTATAGGTGGTGTACATTGTACAGTATACACACACGAATTGTATAACACACAGAGAACTCTGTTCGAGTATTCATCATGGGCTAAGGCGAGGATCGACTACAGATGCATTGGAAACTTACCTAATAACTGAGCGATATCCGAAACTATTGACCCTCACGATTACAGTATTAAACACGAAACTCTATCATAAGACTGAGTACCTAACACCACTGTTTATTTGTCTTGTACCTGTGTTGTTTCATGTAGATTTATTGTAGGAACTAGGCTTTCCATTATCGGTAACAAATTTTTTATCTAGATAAACCGATAATTATTTCGGTTTTATCTAGATAAAATTTTTATCTAGATAAAATCTATCAGTTTTAAAAACTTTTTTGCCACTGTCAATCTGGTTACTTTTCGCTAAATATACGTCAGTCTGATATCATGGTGATTGTTGATACCCGACTGGCGTTAGTGAAAAATGAGACTGTTGTTATTGATAACATTATGTCCAAAAATTGTCAATGATACGTAATAGTGGTGCTTCCGATTGGTATCAGAGTTCATTCAGGTTGATATCATTGATTTGTCAGTGTTAGACTGATGCAATTATTTATCCGTCAGAACGGTATCAGGAATACTATACAGCAGACTAGGTCAGAGATGCGCCCGAAAGGTATCAATCATGCATCAGATTGGTGTCAATGATACGGCAGACTGGTGTAAGTGATAAGTCACACTGCCAGACTGGTGTCAGTGATACGGCAGACTGGTGTCAGTTATACTGCAGACTGGTGTCAGTGAAACGGCAGACTGGTGTCAGTGATACGGCAGACTGGTGTCAGTGATACGGCAGACTGGTGTCAGTGATAAGTCACACTGCCAGACTGGTGTCATTGATACGACACACTGGTGTCAGTGATAAGTCAGACTGGTGTCAGTGATACGGCAGACTGGTGTCAGTGATAAGGCAGACTGGTGTCAGTGATACGGCAGACTGGTGTCAGTGATAAGTCAGACTGGTGTCAGTGATACGGCAGACTGGTGTCAGTGATAAGGCAGACTGGTGAAAGTTGAAAACAGTCCAATTTTACAAGCACTTTTCAACGCTAGCTATTTTATCTAGATAAAAATAATTTTTATCTAGATAAACCGATAATTTATTTTGACGAATTATCGGAGATAATTGTCGGTTTCGATTATCGGACTGGAAAGCCTAGTAGGAACATAATAATCTTGTATTTATTTTTAATGCTCTAATAAAATAATATGAATGAATTCAAAGAGTCAGATGGCTTTATTAACAGGGATCCTGTGGGTGGAGGAAAAACACTATAAATGGAGGTGTTGTGCAATCCTTGCAGTCAGCAATTTTGCATGTGCCCACCCGTCCTTGTTATTTGCAGAACCATGATATTGACGGAAACATTATATTTGACGGAGCAGGTTAAATGTGTGGGCGTAAATTTCGCTCGTGTATAAGTGCTTATTGAATTGCCTTAATAATGGTTATTGGTTTGACATTTGTAAATCATAGAGTTGTAAATCCGGGTAAATCGAATGACTTTAAATTGAGGGGACATATAGCATAGTCAGCAGCGTTAAGTATAGATCAAAGTTAGAAAGGAAGTTGTTATTTGCTGTATTTGTTCAACTATTTATGTTTATATCTAATATTTATTTTCCATTGAACACTGCTTTGGTTACTTTTGATCTGTCAAAACAAAGAAAATTGCCTTCCTTGGAACTCCCACGTGCTCATTAGTTCACTTTACAAGCATTATGAAATGGGGGCAGGTGTCGAGATTTACATTGCTTTATATTTAGTAAATGATATCGTATTTTGCCATGAACAATATATGAAAGGGTCACTGGTGAGGGGGTTTGGCTTCATGGAATAGGAAGTACCGTGCAGCGTTGTTTTGCATTATTTGCAACTTCAGGTTTCGTGGGTTTTTCAAAAGTTAGGTGGGCTTTCAGGATTGGTGGTTAAACTAGGTTTCAGGTTCCATGAAGAAGGTTTTTTTCACTTATAAACATACAAACAATAACCAATATCGCAGTGTTGAGCTTAAGGCAGGTTCGGTACGTTTCTAGGCTCGGTAAGATTGTGCGGCTCGGCATTTGTTTTTTTTAGTTTACAAATGCCATTGAAATATCGAAATGTACCGAACCTTCCTCAAGTTTAGCTCTGTTAATCTGAACACAACTCACATGGTGCGTAGAACTCCACCAAAACGTCCTTAGTCTCATCCAGAGCGATAGAGTCGAAGTTGGAGCTGTCCAGGGTAACGACCGAGGAGGCAGCCTTCTTGATGAACGCCTTGGCTCCTGACTCTTTGTTCACGAAACTGAGATGAGGGATGGGTGAGGGTTTGGCGAACAAGATTCCAAGAAAACTCGGTGAGTATTATAAACTCCAAGAATTGAAATGTGCCGGACTTGACACGTGCACAAACTCTCTGGTTCAAGCGATCGTGCAACAAGGGCGATACGTGGCAGACTTTCTAAATACTGTAAATTTAGTTTACATTATGTAGTTCAAGAGTGTTTCAAATATGTGACCAGCCCGAAAGGATTTCAAGTCCACAGAATTTGAATAGCATAATATGAGGATATTTCAAAGTATGAAATTTAATGTAAGTATTTCAAATCAAGGTTGTGCATGGACTATGGTACGCTCTGGAAAGATTAGATTTTAATATTGTAAAGTTCCAGAGAAACTTGACAAACATCTGTGAAACATCCTGAGATGAAGTCAAGGTAATTTGATTTGCTTTTACAATCTACATAAAGAACCTTATCTGCCTGAAAATAAGATATAATTTCGAGGACTTTATTAGACCACAATAGATTTTTTAAATTTTAATGAAGTGTCCTACACACAGGTCCACACACAAAAAGGGGGCATGTAATTTGAGAAGATTCAGCTAGCAAGAGATAGGTTCGGCTTGGTACTTATATACTGTTTGTGTGTAAGTGTGAACGTGTGTGTGTGGCCTCACTGCAGCTGGTTTGTAAACGTGTGTGTGGAGTGATGTGAAAAAGACACGTGGCACAGTTAATCATATTCACTTGGAGCGAGCAGTGGCGGTTACTGTAAGTAAGATAACTTATCAGTTTAGCTCACTGTCACACTTCAATGGGGAGCAGGTTATGTGGTAGAGGTATCAGTTTATCACACTTTAGTGGTAGGAAGGTTATTCTGGTTATGTAGTCAATAGCAGGCAGTGAGAGGTGCTGCTCGTGAAAATACGCCGTGGAAAATTAGATCTAAACATCGTGAGAGTTTGATAAATAATCCAAATATGAAATGCGCTTGGATCACAGAATTTTCATACAATTGCAAGAACCTGGGCTACCAAAAAGTATTTCATGCCAACTTCATACCCGACAATGTCATCAGCAGTTCTTCCACCGTTGTAATCGTCAGGTGTGGTTTTACCCTTCTTAAAGAACTTGAGAGTGGGGTAACCAGTGACACTGAACCTGGAAGCTAGATCCTTCTCTACTGTACAGTCGACCTTGGCAATGAAAATATACGGTTAGAACAAGGAGACATCCTAGATATTTACCAGCGATCAAATGTGCCCCAGACCCAACATCCGTTCACTGACCAAAAAGCAGAAAAGCTGATTATGAAGCATAATATCCAGTGTCCATGCCTAGTCTGTTCTTGCTAGAAATAGATGCATTCTGGTACTTATAAGTACTGCAATGCGTCTATTCCTAGCACTGATGGGCCAGGCATGGACACTGGGTATAATTTGGAACAAGTTAACAAGGGGAGATTCCAGTTATAAACTTATAATCAAGACGCACAGTAAGATTCAAGTTAATTTTCACTGCTCAGCACACAATTCCATAACTCTCTGAGCATACCAAAGTTAAATGATCTGTCAGTTGCTAAAACTGAATTCTCAAAAATAATGATCAATACCTATGGAAGTCGCGACCCATCATGAATCTAAATTTTATAATGCTTTTCCATTAGAGCTATCGTTTTAAAGATCGAACCTTAATGATTGAACCTTTACTTAACCTTAACGATGCATTTACTTGTAACGATTAACGTCAAAGTATTTGTGCAGAAGCATTTAACAGTGACTGCTTTTCACTTAATGCTCACAAAAATCAAAATAGTTACCAAAAACAGCGTTCAATAGATAACTCGATGTTCAGCACTCACATCCATGATCATCACTTTTGTTTCAAAAGAAGTTTCGCAATTTGGTTCGAAGTTCCCTAAAACAAACCTTGGCAATGACGACATTGTCTGTTCTGACGTAAGCATCAGCTACAACCTCGTACTCCGGTGCCAAAGCCTTGCAATGTCCGCACCACGGAGCGAAGAATTCCACGAAAACACTCTTGTCACCGTTAACAACCTGCAAAGGATTAGTTGAGTGATAACACTGTTGCTCTAAGAAATTTTGACTTTTACAATTAGATTGTGATTTAGTGATGTCATCTAAGTATAGTAATCCCTATAAGAATCTTGTTTAGGATGTCTGAACAGCCATTCAATTCATAGCTCTCGGAAAATTAACAGTCCAATGCCGACTGCAAACAGTTCGTGTAATATCCGTTATCAGCCTTGAGTCGCTCTTTCAGATTTGAAGGTGATGATGCATCTTTAAGACAAGAAAATTTTGTAAATGATGAATACTCAGAAGCAATTGAGAATGCTAGCGCTTGGGAGAGCTTTAGAACTTAATTAATCATCAGATTCTTAACTGTAAAACCTTATATGTCTCAAGTTTGCTAAAGAGCAGGAGTGGTCACGACCCTTGACACTGGTTCTTCAACCAGTGTCCTGTGTTATGTCACTTAGAAAATACTTCCCTCGGACCTGATTTAAACGGTTTGTTATATGCTGTCCTCCTTGACCGGTCTAGACCCAGGATTTAAAAAGTGACAAATGACATTAAACAGATGGACCGAGTAATAAAAAGGTTGTGACTGCTAAAGCTATTTATCATGGTAGTGTAAATGTTAACAATTTGAGGTATTCTGTTAACAGTGATATTAATTGGAATATAAGTGTTACTGATAGCAACAGAATTAACCCGTATATAATTATCGCCACCAGAATTATGGTCTCAATTTATACTTTCCTACGAGCGGTACAATTTAGACACGTGGATTCTACGAATAAATTGTGGTATAATTCACAGGATTGCTATTATCACAAACAGTATAATCCGTGTGGTTGCGTGTGTACTCTTCCCTTCTTGAATGGAGCGATTCCTCTGTAGAATTAGTTTTATATAACTTCAGTACTTTCCAAATTCAGTGATGTCTGTAATCCCCTTGTGATGTCTTCTATATCCTTCTGTAAATCTGTAATACCCTTGTGATGTCTTCTATATCTCGTCTCTTTTTCTCTCCACAAGTCCTTGATGAGCCAGTGTTGCCATTGGTAGTATACGTTGACGACTTGAGCACGACTGAGAACGGCTTTAGCACCAATCTGAACCGGACACTGGTCGCGTTCAGTATTATAAAGGTGTAAATACGAATTACTCTAGCATTGTAATCCTTGACAGACTTATTATACTCTTTATCCCCTTTATGCCTCTCAAACTCTATTTGTGCTGGTGCCGCTTGGTTAGTGCTCACCATCTGTCATCTTACTATTCCGTTGGCAAATATTCCAGGAATTATGGTAATATTATAATTTAAACTTTATAATATTTATTCAGCGTTTGCGGGCTTGTCACCAGGTAAAGTTTGAGGGCTATGTCCCCCTGTCAAATGAACGGAGAGCCTTTTGTCCCCATGTCAAATGAACGGAGAGCGTTTTGTTTATCCAAGTCAACGGAGCGGAGAGAGCTTTGTTATCCAGAGAGGCATTATATTTGCCCCAGCTCATAATATAATATTTTAGTAAAAAGAGCTATAGGTAATAAACTTCCCTTTGTCATAATTCCCAATAATATTTGGAAATTAACAACTGAGTTATAATTATGCTGCTCCGCGGGCCTACTGTGTCTGACTTCATAAGTTCATATACTGTAAAGCCATTAATTTTCGCGCGGCATTAATTTTCGCGCATTTATCTGGAAAAGAAAATCCGCGAAAATATCAGCCGTGAAGTTAATTTTCAATTCTTGGAGATAAATTCATATCTGCGTATTTCTTGAGTGGAAGAAACTTGTACATTGTTAGTGGGTAAAGCAGAGAGGACACAGCTTCATTTGCCGTTATTCCCTCTTAAGTATTCGATAGATTGGATCGTCATCAAGGCATTATTTTTCAAGTGTCTCATTAGAAACATTAAGCCCTCAACTAAGATCTCAGTATCGTTTACGAATGACATGCTGTAATGTCTGACAAACAGGGGCACACGTAAGTAAACATAGACGAACAAGACACCTCATTACTGGGCTTTTTCCTTTGTACAATCACCGGCTATCAAGGTGTACAGCAATTAGCGAAAATGATAAATGGCCACGTACAAGCACTGGTTAATGTTTAAGGAATTTTGTAATGCGTGAAAATTAAAACCGTGAAATTAGTCTGTTTTTAAAGAAACGCGAAAAATAGCACCCGCGAAAATATATGGCTTTACAGTATTAGATCTTACGTCACTCCAACATAAAGAGCAGACCCACTAAAGTACTTCACTTTGATCTATCAGATTGATTTGCATCTGATCATTCTCTTAGTATCAGGACGTGATGTTCTATACTTTTTGTGCAATTATATCACAATAATTCAAAACTTTAAAGCACTTGTCAGTTCTCTAGTGGGGCTTGTAGCAGTAGACAATGCTATCGTGAGAAACAACAAAGGTTCGTTCACTAAATATGGTATATCAGAACAAAGGGAATAATGGACATTGGACCAGCAGTAGGCGTGAAGTTATAGGGGGCACTCTTTTGTCCTAGCTGAGTAATTCTAGCTGAGGGTAGCACAATGTTTTGTGCATTTAATAACCAAAACATGCCTATTGAATACAATAACCAACAGAGGCTATGAATAAACCCTGATTCCAATCCACTTTCACCTGCTTGAACTAATAGCTTCTATTACAGCGAGTTAGAGAATGGGAGTGCCTGGCTCTGAGCAGACGAGTCTGCAAGGTGGAGGATGGGCGAGGAGGGGATGGGGTTTAGAAGGAGTCAGGGGTATGAGTGATTGCTTGAGGCTACCAAAATGAAGATGATAGTGCACATTAATAATCCCAGGCATCTCTACAGATTTATAAGGAGTGATTATACCTACTTACCGACATCGAAGGAGTTAAGTGGGGGAAATTTGTCTGTCAAGTTCAAGGCAAGTCTTCATTCTTCATTATTCAAGACAGTTAATTGAGTGAAATGCAAGCCAATTGCTAACATTCAACGTTTTCATTCTTTTTGTGAGGACATTTCTCAGCCGATATTTGGTATCACCATTCATGAAACTTACCTCATCAAAGTTGTCGGTTGTAAGATCGACCACGTTGCTTGAAAATGCAACGGACAAAAGTGCTAAGAAAACGATAGGTGCAGACATTGTATAGACTGTACAAACTTCACAGAAATGGTATAATTTGGGCAAACTAGCTCCACTCTTCCTCACCTTTCAAAATTACGTGGCTTTATCCAACGCGAAAATTCAGCGCTCCGATGTATAACAAGTCTACAATATCTAGTCGCGTTCATGTGCGCGGCTCAACCAATTAATTTCTTCAATTATTCAAATCGAAATCATCAAACAGACCAACGTTGAAGTGTAAATATTTAAAAAATTAATTAAAAATGACAATTCAAATAAAATGCAAAAACGCAAAATTATCTATAAAATATTTATATTTATGGTTTGTCTATGTGAAGACATGAAAATGAAATTAAAAAAACCATCCTATTAATGTATGTTTATCGACGGACGTTGCCCCGTCTATTTCTTCTGACTGGATGCAAAGTGACGTCCAAATGTGGAACGTTGCGCCGCGCGCGAGGGTAGGGTAACATCCTACGAGTATGTTTACAAATTTTTAGGGCCGGGCATCCGGCATACCCAAGCTAATTTTGATTAGTTTGGTTATAATTGGCCTACTTTTGTACTGATATAATGCTTAATAGAATATTATACATGCCTCTAATTATGATCCAATTTCGAAAATTCACTACAAAAGTTGTTGCTCATGTTGCAAGTTGTCGAGTTGAAGATAATGCGCGGCGCCCTTCAATTCACACGAAATTCCTCGTATTTTCGCGTTGGATCATGAATTGTATCCCCATGGCTACTACAATGACCAATAGTACGTTTGATGTGTTTGAGTTCAGCTTCGTCGTCCTGTTGATTTTCTGCCTATTTCAATCAAATGATGAAAAGCCTTTTTAAAGGCCGTTTTAAACGTTCATCAATCCGTTAATCGATGAGAATTGTTATCAATGAGTATTACGGATCTATTCTGTGAATGTTTAAATGTTAAATTTGCTCCATCGAAGAATCTCGAGGCATGGGATTTGGTATGATAGTGTTATATTGAATTGCCTTAGAATTGAATACAGATCGAAGCATGGATTTGGTACATAACAATCATTTGTTTGTTCACCTTCAATACTTCATGAAATTTATATAAGTAAACATCATGATACGCTGGTTTGTAAACACCGTATCAGCGATTGTTTTGTGGTCGATTTTATTGCAACTAGGTGATGCATCACTGTAGATAAATTGTAGTTTTTAATTTATCCTGTAAACTAACTGAGGCCAAAAGGGGATAATGGCCGGATTGAAGAACCAGAAGCGCCGCTTGAGGATTAAAATAATCAGTCTCGGCGATGCAAATAGCGGCAAAAGCTGCATAATCAAGCGATTTTGCGAGAAACGCTTTGTTCCAAAGTACATGCAAACCATAGGCATTGACTATGGTGTAACAAAGTACAACGACAATGGTTCAGATGTAAGAGTGAATATATTTGACTTTGCGGGTCATCCCATTTTCTACGAAGTACGAAACGAGTTTTATCGTGACACCCAAGGTGTCATGTTGGTGTACGATGTGAGTAACCGAGAGAGTTTCAGACACCTTGACGATTGGCTCCTCGAAATGAGGAAGTTTGTCAGTGACACGGATGATTATATTGTGGCTGTGTGTGCTAACAAGACTGACATCGGCCGTAGAGCGATAACCGAGGACGCAGGAAGAGAATATGCTGAAAAGAAAGGGTTCCTCTACTTCGAATTATCAGCGTACTCCGGGAAAGGAGTTAATGAAATGTTCAACAGTCTGTTCATGGATGTTGTTTCGAACGTTAAGTCTGGTAAGAAGACCATCGGAAGTGTCAATTTGGGATATACCCGTGAGCAGGCCGATATTATCGTCAGAATCAAAAATTCCAAAGATGATTGTGAAATTCTTGGGGTCACGAAGAATGCTTCTCAGGAAGATATCAAAAAAGCGTACAAAAAGTTGTGTCTCCTTTTGCACCCTGATAAAAATCTTGCTCCCGGTAGTACCGAGGCTTTCAAAGCACTACAGGTGGCAAGGAACAATCTCCTTAATAGATAATGAAAATAATAATCAAAATTTGTATGTTTTGTTTTAAGTTGTGAAACAAAACTGTCGTGCATGTATCATGTGGTCTATTTTCCTTTCAGTTTCTTTTGCACAATAAGTTTGGGATAAAAAGTCACGCATCAACGAAAAGATATATGACTGTTCCCTTGCAATTAAGCATCTAATTAGGCAATTATTTGCTAATGGGATACCGAATCAGAGGGGCGCGACATGCTAAGTTTTCAAAGATCATGGTATGCACTATGCATGTGTATGTTGCATGATACGTGTTCGACTTGGAGGCGGAAAATTTCATTTACTGACGATTTATTGGATTGAAATTTGAAGATAATTCAAAATTGCTTTTTTATATTTGTTGTAAAATATTCTCGCATTCGTTTGTAAATTGAATTTATTTCTTTCAATGTTTTGCGTTTTACTTATTAACATTTTATTGATCGAGATTCTATTTTTTGAGTAAGCAATAGAATTTACGAATTCTTTTGTTAGGATGTGAACAACCTTGTTATTTTGATTTGAGAATATCCCAGGATTTTTATGTTCATTCACTCAGTTATCAGATATGATGAAAATGGAATATTACATTATTTTACATTTTAACAGAACTATTCAATCAGTTCGCGATGGCTGAAGAAACCGTGAAAGAGTTGGAACTGGTTTCGACCATCGGATTCAATGGTGAGTTGAGTGTCATAGAATTCATCTGTCCCACTCATGATTAATTCTCCCCTCTTTCTGTATCTCATTCCCCTTCTCTAACCCCTCTTCCAATCCTCCCCTTTGGCCCAACCATCCCCTGGCTCATCTATCATCCTCCAATCATATCAGGGAGTGTTCCTCACGGACTGCTCGTTCACCCGGACGGAGAGCACCTGATCTACCCTCTGGGGTGCACGGTGGTCATTGAGAACATCAAGACACACGAGCAGCGCTTCCTCTCCGGACACACCAACGATGTTTCCTGTCTGGCAGTCAGCAAGAGCGGCAAATATGTGGCGTCTGGACAGGTGAGAAGAGAAGCTCCATATAGTTGTTAACAATCCGAAATAATCAACCATATTTGCATGTTTTTCATTGCTGCATGTTTGCGATTATTTGGCAATTTTTGATTTCTGCCTCAAATTTTAGATTTCGTATTACACATAAGTACGTCTTGCTGATTGCAAATTAATGGTCATTCCTGGCAAATTTAATTTATCATCAATACAACATCTTCTCGGATACTAACGAGCTAGATCAGGTTGAGACGAGATGATGGAGCTGTTGTTAGGTAATCACTAGCCTCACGTCTTACAGCATATTCCAACCTTACCAGCAGTAATTTCATCATGAAACTTCAAAATTCTTCTAGCATAAGCATTTAAATCATGAAATAATCACACTCTTTTGCAATTTCTTCTAGCATCAAAAGTAAACCAATTTCAAACTTTTCTTTCATCTAAAGACAAGAATAGCTCACCACAATTAAGACTCTTACTTTTCATATTAAAGCACTAGCAAGATTTCTTATTCTTCCCCCCATTTATCCCCTTTCCACTTCGATTTAATCCTCTTATCTCAGGTAACCCACATGGGTTTCAAAGCTGATGTTATTGTGTGGGACTTCGAAGCGAAAGGTCCCTACGCCACCTTCACGCTACACAAAGTAAAGGTTGAGGCCCTGGCCTTTTCTCCTTCCGACAAATTCCTCGTTACTCTGGGAGGTGGGTAGTGGACAAGAGTCCCTATACATTTTGTATTATACATACTTCACCCAGAATAATTTACACTCGCATAATGTACATTGTCCCTACCTACATTCTGTCAAATGTGTTCCATTAAAAGTCGAGGAATGAAACATTTTTCTTCGTGCAATAAAACGTATTCGGTGTACAATTTTGTCTGTAGCCTAAGCTGACTTGCCAACACGACAAAAACAACATGCATTTCAGTTAATATATTTTTAGCAATTGAACTGAGAATACGATCAGATGAAGTACCATGTAGTTACTACATTGAAACATACAAATAATAAGCTTGTGTAAAACACATTTAGAAGTACTCTTCAGCATCTGTAGCCTTTGGCACTGCACTCCAATTAATACACATATCTGGAATAGTTGTGTCCCATGGTTCCTCGTCACTCCTCTTCTCCAGCCCCCTCTTCCTTACCATGAACGCAGAGAACGCCCCATCGTACATGCAGCACGAATCCCCAGTCCGGTCCCACATGACGTACCCCTTGATGCCCCAACTCGTGCCCCAGCTGTTACGAATGATCAGTGCTTTGGGGTTGTACCCCACTAAAACCAGTGTGTGGTCCCCGTGTGCATTGCAGTTAACCGCGTTAAACAGCTCCCCATTCTTACCTTTGTACTTTCCCAAGTGACTCCCCGTGGAATCAACTCCCACTACTATCGGAGACGTGCATCTCAACAGTTGCAACATTTTACCTTCTTCCAGGACTTTAGCCACGGCATCCAGCAGAAACCCCTCAATAGCGTTCTTTGTCTTATCGTATCTCCCCGCGCACGTCTTCATTTCCCGTTTCTTTGACTCCGGGGAGTCCTTCCAGCGCCCCAACCTGCCACTCTTACTGATGTACCGCCACCCGTCTACAGGGTTACCACCCAGGCTGTCTATTGGATGGTCGGGCTGGTAGGAGCAGTCGTAAAGCTCCTGTACCGACATCCGCACAAACTTACCCGTGTACAGCGCTATTTCAGCTTCAATAGGGGCTATTGCCGCGTGAGCCCAGCAGTCTGATTTCAGCTGGTCTGGAGCCTTGCCAATAAGTCCTCTTATCCTCCAATCGTCAAACGAATCAACTGCTGATGACAACGAGTGATCTGCTCTAGTTTCCAAAACCATCTGCTTCAAACTTGCCGTCAAGTTATGGTTATACCCCTTCAACTGTTTCCGTTCCTCCACACTCAAATCCGCCATGAGATTAATATCCGCCTCCCACTTGATGTCCGGATTAGCTCGTAACTCCAGGATCTCCTTGATCTCCTGCTTGAAGATCTCCAGTCTGTAGTCCGTCTCTAGGGCGTGTCTGGTGTGCTCGTGGTGGGCGATGTAGTTGTGGTAGAGGGTACGGAGTTTGCAGGGTACAGTCAGGGCTAGTTCCAGCTCTTCTGTTGTGTGGTCCAGAGCGACCTTGTCTTCGTCACATAGGACAAGGTGCAGGGTGAGTAGGAGGGATAGTAGTAGTAGTTTTAGCATCGTGAGTTGAATTATGTAAGGTAGAGGTGGGATTCAATAGCAAACAACAGCGAGTTTTTACTTATATATTTCATATCAATGGCAACTTAGTCAAGTAGCGATTAGAATCGAATATGTTAACTCAATTTTAATCGTGTTAAGTTGGATTTATTGAGTTTCGATGGGCCAAACAGGATTTAATCAACAAATTCGTAAGGTTCTATTGTTTCACTATATTGTGCTACTCAAAGATTGAATCTTCAAAATAAATACAATAAAAGTTTTAAAGTTGGAATATTCCACTTTTGTTTCCATGAGAATAGCAAAATGTTGAATTAAGTACTGGTACTCCATAATTCAGGGACAATAACAAAATTATCTATCACCAGTGTCATGAGTAATTAGCATGGAAAACTTAATTTTAGTGATAATATAAAAGTAGTAAGTGTGCATATTAAATTCAAGTAGTAAGAATGTGAAATACTTACCTATCAGGAAATTTGCTTAATATTAATATGGAAGTTCTTGAAACATCAATACAGGCACCCTTATATTGAAAGTCATTCCAAACATAGGTAGTTCATTTTAAATATCATCAATTTTCACATCAAAATTAATAACTTGATTCATGATAATTCCTAACTTCAGGTGTGCCATCTCTGTGGGATCTTGTCAGGAACAAAGCACCCAGTGCCGAACATTTAATGTACATTGTATTGCGATGTACATTGTATACAGACATTATATGCATACGGGCCATTATGAGCATACATTATGAACAAAATACACAGTACAAGGAACTTGCGCTAAAATGTACACACCATCAGGTAGAGATGACAGCAGTGTAGTGGTGTGGGATCTAGCCAGCAAGGAGGCGCTATTTGCCCCCCCCCTCCGTGTATTAGTGTACACTGTACACGGTGTATTTGTGTACACTATACACTGTGTATTAGTGTACACTGTACAAGTTACCCACCCCACACCCCACTCTACCCCTCAGGTAGAGATGACAGCAGTGTGGTGGTGTGGGATCTAGCCAGCAAGGAGGCGCTATGTGGCGCTCCCTCAGCCCTGCAAAGTGCAGGAACAGTTTACACCGTGCAGTTCATGAACACTACCGACGATAAGTTCGTCACTGGAGGAAAGTAAGTCATTGTCTGAAGGAGAATCATTCTTATCTACTAACCTAGTAGATTTAGGACGGCGGGACCAATATGAAATTGGGAAGTTTTCTATGATTAAATTTATCACCGATCGCCGCTCATATTTATACTTTAGATTTTGTCGATTTCGAATCAACTAAATCATGTGATTGTGGAAAACACAAGCATGATTGTTCTTTTCAATTCTTCATTTAATGCATCAGAATATCTTTAATTAAACTGATATCTGCGTATAATATCACATATCCGATATATTATTTAAAAATTTCTATTTTCAATTATTTTTGATTTTGCTCGCTAAACAGATAATAAAACATGTATCTCTTTGCGGTTAAGAGCATGTTACGATGCTGTTTAAGTTAGCAGACTTTAAAAATGCTCTTTGTTAGTTTTTACATGCACTTCTTAAGACTAGCTTTGTTGTTTTCGTCATGCATTCTCACCACAGCCGCATTCTTTGACTAACAACTTATAACAATGATAAGATTTAAATTTCAGACTGAAGTCACGTCCCATCTATTATTTGTGCAACTGTCTATCCCAACCAAACACTTTGCTTTAAACCCAATCACTCTCCTAAATCTTTAAATCTACCTAGTCTACTTGAATGGTTTAAATCTGCTCTTTCAATTCGGCAATTAGCACTATCTAAGTTCATGACCACCCCTCTAACCATCTCATCTCCCCCTCAGTAAAACCATCTTTTTAACCACCACCTCCCCCCTCAGTAAAACACTTCGTATCTGGGAGTTCATGAACACCCTTCTAACCATCCCTTCTCCCCTTCAGTAAAACGCTTCGTATCTGGGAGTTCATGAACACCCTTCTAACCATCCCTTCTCCCGCTCAGTAAAACGCTTCGTATCTGGGAGTTCATGAACACCCTTCTAACCATCCCTTCTCCCCTTCAGTAAAACGCTTCGTATCTGGGAGTTCATGAACACCCTTCTAACCATCTCCTCTCCCCTCAGTAAAACGCTTCGTATCTGGGAGGTGGACACACACAACCGCAAGATCAGACCCCAGGAATGTGACTTGGGTCAACTGAAGAGGGATGTGAGGTGCATACTGATTGATGATAACGATGAGTTCCTGTATGCTGGTACGACTTCTGGGGACATCTTACAGGTTGGGACCAAAAATAAAAATACCACCACTGGTTTAATCAAAAGTGTCTGTAAAGATGCAGCTTCCTATTTATCTGTAATAAAACGTTAAACGTAACATGATCCTTGATATCGCTTCAATACTCACAGTATTTGAAATTACTAATGCTCACCGGTCCTGAATCCAGAGTCTTATTACTTTATTATAAATCTGCAGCCTATCATTCACACTTTGCAGTCTTCACTTGATCAGGACTACAGATAATTGATGACTATGTGAGTACATGCTCCACGTATTTCTCTTAACTTACCCCACCTCTCTCCCAGATCACCATCAGAACGCACCTCTTCATGCAGTACGGTCCAACCAAAGACAAGTACGCCCTTGGTGTACACAGCATTGCCATGGTAAAGGACGGGGACTCCAGCGAGAGTATCCTGATAGTAGCTACGGGAGGTGGTATTGTGGGGGCCCTCAAAGCGGGCAGCTTCAAACCCATCGCGGGCAAGGAGTGCAAGGTGGCGGGCGGTGCTACGAGCATCACTGTGCGGGGAGTGGGACATCAGCTGTTTGTGGGGGTTAACAAGGGCAACATCTACAGGATCAACTACTTCGACTTCAAGCCGACCTGCATCAACTCCTGCCACTACTCAGGGGTGAGTGTTGTCCTCTTCTAATTTCCCAATATCAAGGTTCCGTGGCTTTTATGTAGTCCCAAGTTCTTTCCATGCTCAGTTTTCACGGCAAATTCATATAATTTTCCTATTTCAGTACTTTAGGATTCTAATTCGGCTCAAATACGAAATGATAGGTTACGTCAGATAATCTGACGTAAAATTGTAATCAATCTGACTCAGATTGATTACATTTCAGTGTTATTTATATCATTCTGTCCATTTCAGTGTCATTGGGGGCAATGGAACCCATTTATGCATGCGATTATTAACTGAATATTCCTAGCTTTACCTCAATTACCTCATTAAGTGTATGTGTGTCGCCTGAGCAACGGACATTTTGTGTATCATATTCCACTCAAACCAATTTTAGACTGCAGACCTTTCGGTTTGGGAATGTATTACAATATAAATCATAAGATAACGAAGATTTTAAACTTTCAAGTTAAATGAGTAATACCGCCGGCAACATATCCATTCTTCTTATTACCAACTTCATACATTTTACCGCTACATTCTATGATAGTGTAGCTTCAAGAGGCATGTACAGAGCAACAATCATACACTTTTGAGCAGAGCAAAGCCTGATTGATTAATGATCATTCCTCACTATCAATTCTTTCGTTCGTAATCTTGAACAATACCTCAAATCGGTTTTTTCACAGAATGGTTTTCTTGAAAATTTATCATGTTCTCGAAAGTTCACCCCTGCACATCTCGCACACACCCGACTCTTCTCAGGTCCTGGACGTAGCCTTCCCGTACGGTTGTGGTGACCTGTTCGCCACCTGCAGCAAGGAAAACATCAGGATCTGGGTGACGGACACCAGCAACGAGGTGCTGAGGATCAACGTGCCTAACATGTTCTGTCATGGGGTGTGTTTCATGGCTGACGGACACAGCATCATCAGTGGTAGGTCCCGTGGCATGATATCGCAGAGTTTATTGAGTAATTGAGAATCCTTAGTTATGGTTTTGGTTGGTACCTACCGGTCATAAAGTAGCTGGAAATTGAAGATAAGGTATTGTCACAATGCAGCCACGATACGACCGTCATGGTCCCTAGCGGTATGTTAGTATTCTAAAGTTCTTAAATCATACCCCCTGTTACCTAATGACTTATACTTACCTCAGCCTGGAATGACGGAAAGATCCGTGCGTTCAAGCCACAGTCGGGTAACGCTCTGTACACTATTCATGATGCCCACAAGCAGGGGGTAACTGCCATTGCAACTACCACTGATAGCAAGAGAATTGTCAGCGGAGGCGGGGAAGGACAGGTAAGGGGAAGGGGATCGAAAGACTGAAATAGATAAGTAATCTATTATTATAATCGAAAGAGGTAGTTATAAGTAGGAGCCTCCGCTCTCCCAGAAAATCTGACACACTAGGAGTTGAAAAACCGCGATTTTTTGCATCGGTGGTAGAAAAAAGGTGTCTCCGTATTGCTACATTCTTCTTTTGCGTAAAGACGATTTTTGTAGTTATCGCTCAAAGTTGGAAAGAGGGTCGCGAAAAAATAAGTCTATCGAGTTTTAGATTGATTCACCTGTTGCGCGCGTTGCTATGGATACATAGGCTAGCGCGCGCGCAAACTGCACGCATTTTAACGAAGAATCTGCCATTTCGTTATTGTGCGTATTTTGGAAACGTTTCCACTGTTGAAATTCATAATTTACGTTCCCAATGGAATTTTCGAGTTCGGTAAAAAGTTTTTGACCGAAGACTAACTTATCACCGTCGTAGGAGAAATGGTAAGAGTTGTTCCATTATGAAAATTAGCAGTAATTCTTTCAAGAAAACAATTCGATGGTTCGCTGCGAGAATTCGACGGAATGAGGAATTCCAATTATTTACTGAAGCTAGAAGTGGGTTATGAAAAGATAAAAAAATGCAAACAATTTTGATTTTAATGAGCTCGGATTCAAATTTGTTGCCCATCTATTCTCTAATCTGAACTTAAGATTAAAAACATTATTTTGAGTTCTTCTTATTTAACAGCTGTTTGTTCGAGGTTAATATGCAATCGTAAAATTTGGTCTATATTTTCATTTATTTTCAAAGCCCTTATGTGAATATTTCGTAATTTCGTTGTTGCACCCCCACCCCAGTAACAAAAAAATTGCATCAATGACTAACTTAGCGTAAGATATCACATTTGACACTTCCAAACTTAAAAAAACCGCAATTGTTCATTTTATTCCAATTTCATACGTTTCAATTGTTTTTCTCATTAACTTTCATAATTCAAATTCAATATTATTATTTATGAAACTTGCGTTGTGGCTCATGAATTTTGAAAATACTGCGTACTTTAATGTCCATTTTTCACTTTTCAAGTCTAAGAAACCAGGGTCCTGATAATTATATGCTGGCATGGTGGTGCCCTGTAGCCAGCATTGAAAGGGTCGGGTGTCCTGTGACCCAGAAGGCCCAACGGGCCTTCTAGTACTTAAATAAGTGAAGATCAACTGTCATTGTAAATGAATATTACAATACGCAGCACGAGTTTTAGCTTAAATTATCGGTTTTAGCATATAGTTTCGAACTGCTTAACTTAAATGTTAGTTTCGAACATTTTACTATATATGCTTTCACTCATTTTATGGAAATTGAGTCTGGGATATTTCGGCCAATAGACAAGAGATGAAAGCAGCCATGAAAGAGCATAAAGGTAGGTCTTCGGTAATTAGGGATTTGCGTCGCGCGCACAAACATTGCATTTGAATGGGACAATTTTGTTACAACTTTCTCAAAATTAGGCAATTTTTGAGAATTTGGGATGGTTACCCTAAAATTTTCACCTTCGCCGCAGCGATAGTGAGTGTGAATTGTGTAATAGTACATGCTCAGATCTTTATGAATGAATTCATGGAATCAAAGCTTCATCCTGTATTGAGCATTGTTCAGTCAGCAAGGATATCGCTCAGTTTGCCGCTCTACCGACAACTGTCGCTAGCATAAAGTTGACAGTTATGCCCCCTCTCAATTCTTATCATCACGAGAAACTCTGCACAGCTTTTTCCAGCATATATTGATCCGGGCAAATAACATGGAATTGCATCGGAACCTTATCTGGGACCTGCACCGTTTCGTCAGGAACCAAATCATCTTTGCCAATACCCTCTTCAAAGCTGTATGCTACCAACCCGCAGAGACCCAGCTACTCACTGGAGGCAGTGACAGAAAGGTAAGAAATCATCATTTTCTCATTTTAAGCAAGTTTTATTGCAGCCAAGTTAATCCTTTCATACGTCACTATAATGCTCACCTGCATATAAATGATGCTTCAATACTTTGTTAGATTCTGTAATGAGACCAGCATATATTGACACATACAAAGATAATTGCATACTGCATATTCTTGAGCTTTCAAAAATGTCATTTGAATTTATTTCAACTTACATTACTAAAATATATTGCTGTGTTGGGCGTTGTTGAGACTATAATTGACACAAATTGGTTGGTTTCTAGCTTTCAAATAACATGTGCTAATCGTCTTCAGCCATGGGTGAATGGTATGTGGGATGTTTATATGTAGTGTGGTGATATTTTCAGATGTGAATAAGAATATGTGCGTGAAAGGATATCGATGAGGGAGTTAAGGGGTGTAGTGTAATGTGAGATGAGAGAGTGAAATGGGAGGGGATGAAGTGTGATGTGAGAGGGGTGGTGGCTATTGATTCTTAGCAGAATATTGAAATAGATCGTTGAATAAAACAAACTTTGTTCTTTTATTGCCCATATGCCCTTAATGCACTCAGTGGCCGAATTTTATGATTGTTAAACGGATGCTTTCTTCTTTTTTTTTTTCTTAAGTTCATGCTCTTCTCTATTTGATTATTTAGATATTTGCATGAAATCTTGGCAGAAAATTGGAAAAAATAGTATATTGTTCTGAGAGCCCAATTGGAGTCAAATCGCTACATAGAGAATGACCTGTGGTCCGTTGAGTGTGTATTCGAGACAAAGCGATTTATAAAAATATAAATCACGCAAAATCGCCCCTTTTTGAAAGTCATCGCATCGCATTTCTATAAGACTATTAGAATATAATATTACTACCAAGGCGCATTTGAACGCATATGTATTTCTTCGCCATTCTAATCATCCTGATTGCTCGATAATGCTTGTCTCAACAGACTGAACTAATCATTTTTAATTTTTGAACTTATAACTTTTAATTCAAAGTTTTATCTACTATTATCCTTCAGCCCTCAGATAAAATTTCTGGTTGGTATGTATGTTCCTTGTCTCTTTACAATTTTTCTGTGCTTGGCAGTTGGTTCACACCAAAAGAAACCGGTTGTATTTGATTGGGAAGCCGCTAATCTCTACCGAGACGATGCGTTGTCAGGTGAAGCCTGTTCAGATACACTAATCGATGTTTTTGGTTATGATGAAATTTGGCAAACCATATTCAGACGTGTCACGACTGAAGACATTGATAACATAAATGACCAATTTGGTATCTGCCCTATTGCTCTTGACAGAGCCTCTATCGCAAAACGGTATTTCCCATTTGAGGTTCCTACGCGACAGCAAGGTTTGCTGGATAACAGCCAATTGTATTGTAATGTTTCCAGATATCATATCTGTGACGGTGAGTCGCAATGTTTAACTGACGAATGTTGGTGCGAAGATAATAAAAAAGAGCTGTTCTTTTGTTCTGACGGCTCGGGGTGTCTAACCTTAAATATGGTTTGCGATGGAAAGCAAATGTGTAACGATGGGTCGGATGAATGGCTTTGTGTTGGATTTTACGAAGTGTCCTGTCCTGCCCTATCGCCCTACGAGATTACGACAATATCAGATGCCACTTACTGCTGGGACATAGGCTTTTACTCCGCCAACTGTTGTGGAATCCGGAAAGATGTTGATTGTCAGCCGTTTATTAACGATAACAATCCGATCTTGGATTGTTTGATGAACGCAACTCGCTCGGGAAAAATAGATCGACACCCCACAGACTTCGAATTGGTCCCTCTATATTGTGCTAAAAATTGTTCCGATGAAGGTGGATTTATTGAGGGTGACTGGATGAAATATTGTGGAAGCATCTACTCTGGAGTCACATCAACGTCTACCGATATGTTTGATTTTGTTTTTCAGTGCAGCGGGCAACCATTTGGGGTTGAATCATACCCCATTTCTTCGATATGCGATGGTAAGGAAGACTGCAGTAACGGTACTGACGAAATGGGCTGTTCCGTAAGATTTTACTGTTACCCTAACATTTCCACGGAATCAGTGACAGAAGATAAAATTTGTGACAACTTCAAGGACTGTTCTAATGGGTTGGACGAGTGTCAGGCCGAGTGTTGGACTGGATTTCTGACATCCTCCAAGCTCCTCATCAGTTCTACAGCTGTGTTTGTGTTGACCGTGTGCACGGGGGTGATGGTCGTTATTCTGAATTGTTTGGTGGGTTACCGCTGCTTCCTAGACTGTCCGGTATCTAACGCAGCCAAAGTCGATAGGACTCTGTGTCTGCAGGTGTTTTTATTTGATTTCTTGATGGGTGTCTACCTTTGTACTATCGTTATTTCCTCTGCAGTCCTTTCAAGGCAGGGAGATTATTGTGTCATTGACAGGGAATGGAGATCGAGCGTGGTGTGCTCCTTTTTAGGAGTTTTATTTTCCGTTGCCTCGCACGGCTCACTGATAGCCATTGCCTTTATCAGTATCATCCGGTGTTTGGTGTGTACACGGGTTGTTACTTACGTTAGCCGGAAGAAAGTCATCTTCGTTTCAGCGGTGTTTCATGGCCTTAAACATCCTCAATGCAGTTATTCCGGTTATTCCGGTGTACAGCATTCAGGATGTCTTTAGAACCGACTTAGTTTTCCCTAACGTAAGAAAGAACCCATTCATAGCCCACGGGTCGACGAACAGGAGTCGAATTGACGAAATTCATCTGAAGCACTTCAATTACCGTACAAATATCTACCAAACCATAGAAAACCTCAATAATCTGACATCTGGGGGGAACCTCTTCGATTATATTGAGATAGGCTACTACGGCAACACCGCCATGTGTATCCACAACATTTTCAAGAAGAATGATTCCTACCTCAAGTACAAACTGTCCTTCTTATCGTCGCTGGTTGTACTACTCCTGACATTTGCCTTCACCTACGCCAGGATCATTTACCACCGGGTTAAATCCGGTCAAAAGGTAAAGAATCTGGGAGCTGTTGGAGGTAGGGTCAAAACCGGTCCAGCCATGGATGTAAAGATCATGCTGATGATCGGAAGCGAGATGATCAGTTGGTTCCTGTTTATCGGTACTACCATATACTACCAAGTGCTGGACGAGCAGCCCGGATCCTTCACCTTGGAAGTTTTTGCTCTGCTGGTTATACCCATCAACAGCCTCCTCAACCCACTGTTCTACAGCAAGACGTACAGTGTAGTGGTGGGGGCTGTGCAGAAGTCCTTCCTGGCGAGGGGAAGTGCACTTCGCAATCGTCCGAAAAGGAATATCCCTGCCAGTTTATCCAAGGAGCCAGAAAGTGGGGGGTTAGCTAGAAATATCAGCATTAAATCCCAGTCCACGATATCGGATCAGCTGTCTATGAAGGTACATTTCAGTGTGAGCAACCCTTCACCAAACTATGACGTGGTTGAGGATGAGGTTACTGTCGAGATGCACAGCCCTCGGGTAAGCAGCAGGAAACAAGCTGCTCAGTGTGCAAGGCATTGCAAGGAATTAGGATACCTACAAGAGGATGATAGGGTGGAACATCCTAATTCTGACTTAGGAAGAGCCAAGTCTTTGGATGATGTGCAGTTAGGCAGGAGATCAAGCATTTGTGAGCTGGAGACTTTCAAACAGTTCTGATGTGGCTTTCAGGTCGAAACATCGACGGAGTGAAACTTTATGAGGTACTAGATAGGAATAAAGATAGAATCGACCATTGAAACTTTAAAAGATAGGAATAGAACGTTCATACCGAAAGCAAAGTCGTTTATAAATTATCCTGAAACCAAACAGCTCATCTGCCTCGCTAGTGTAACTAATTTACTATTTTGATGCCAGAGTTCATTGTTCAACAGGTGAGAAGGGTTATAAATAAACTAATAAAGAAATCAACAGGGGGAGGGTTTCGTTATTGGTCACGCACCAGCAGTAATCTACCCCTCAGATCTCGTACTGGGAGACGCTGGACGGGAGTCAGATCCGGGAGATGGAGGGAAGTGCTGAGGGGAGCATTAACGGACTGGACATCAGCCTGGACGGAAACTACTTCGTCAGTGGGGGAAACAGCCGCAAAGTTAAGGTCAGTTTGACTAGCTGCCCAAAAGGGTTCACGTCACTTCTGTTTGCCAAACATTGGGTTATTGTTTAGTATAATCAACGCTTGACTTTGAGGCTCAGCCCGGCCTTATCTAGCACCGCTCTTATTTAAGTTTTAACTTAAAATGAAGATATCATACTTATCTCGACCATGTAACATCTCCCTTAACCTCCGCAGGTCTGGCGGTATAACGAGGGCGAAGTAACGCACGTGGGTCTGGGGCACAGCGGCGACATCACCCGGGTGAAGATCTGCCCCGTGTCCCAGCACATTGTGAGCGTCAGCGCTGACGGAGCCATCCTCCGGTGGAAGTACCCCTTCTGATGTGTCCCGCGTGACGCATCACGTGACAGCGCGTGACTCCTCACGTGACGAAGCGTGATTTCCAGTGTCACGTGACATGAGGGTGGAGCACGTGATGTACGCTGTTTGAGAGTGTGTGAGAGAGGAATGCTTATATTTCGACTAAGAGTTGCGTAGAAAATTGACCAATTATTATTAATAATTCTAGGTAGATTTTTTGACAACTTATTACTATATTATTTACTGATTCGTTATTTATGTGTTTACTGCTATTATTGCTGTTAGATTACAAACTAGATTATAAAGTTTTGATGCGGTGATTTTTTGATGTATCTCACATGTAAAAATGTAAATTATTTCCTTTGGGTTTTCTGTAACTATGACGTGACAACAAACTTTAAAGTTCTTTTTTTGAAACTTATCAACGAATTCTTGGTACCTTCACCTGAGAGAGTTGCAGATTGATGTATTCAACTGGAGCTGATCCTCAAAACTTGTAACGTACTTTAAATTTTGAAATGTGGCATAAATAATGTCATGTGATAGCGAATTCCAGTCACCAATTGATTAGATTATAAACCTTAAACAGGCTATAATTTGTTATTATTTTCATCAGATATACATATCTAAGTGGGTCATCAGTATTTGCCAGCAGTTGTATATTGGTTATTGTTTCAAAGATAATTTAACTAAAATATGTATATTATCTATCCCCTTTCAGCATTTTAGTTAATTGCAATTTTGGTGTCTCATTATAAGTAACTTGTCAAAATAAATTTATTCAGCTAAGCAGCAAGATTGCCCATGAAATGATTTATTTCAGATAAGATAGGGAGAAATGATAGCAGTTAATTTATGAATAAAATCAAAAACTCCAATAAATTATAAAATTGTCATTATTAAATCAAACTATGTGAAAAGTGAGAAAAATTTATGCTCAAGTTTCTTAACATCATTTCTTATATTACTTTTTTTCATGTAGTTCCACAATTAACCAAGTTCATTTTATCATAAATCGAAAGTATTGACCAATGAACATTTTGCTTTAATTAGTATTTTCAATTCATTTTTTCATTTCAATCACTTTTAATATCATTTCTAGGTTCATGGCCTTAGATGAGAAACATACACGATACAATGACCAACATCAATCTTCATGTCATCACGCGTTTCAATGATCGTATCCCGACATACCTGTCAATCATTCGTCAATCAATATGGAGAATGAGATGGAACAAGCTCATGAGTCCCATGAAGGTGTATCTTAATCTTATTTTCTTTTACTGATTCAAGATACAATGTTGAATGGCTCATATTAATCATTGTGTGATAGGAATCCAGCTGAAAAGTTCCATCAATCACTGCCTGATGCGCTGTTCATTCTGATTCTGATTCACTGATAAAATCCAGTTCCATCACGGACCGATGAAGGATGTTGTTAATCTGAGGAGGCTCTACCACGCCACACCGGCGTTGTCTGCCCACCGGTCGGTGACTCTCCAACAACCCCGGCCTGCTAATGGAGCAATAATCCGGGATAACGATGCTCCCGGCCCCAGCTGCAGCCACCAGACAGTTCCTGCGCCGGGAGCCCAGGGACCCCGACCAACTGGTGTTGCTCATGATGGACATCCTCCGGCGATACTCGATGGGGGTTTTGAAGAGCGCGTGGATCACGTTACGTTGCGTGCCCAGAATGTAGATTATGGGGTTAGTAACTGTCACCAGGTAGAAGAGACCCTCTGCTGCGTAGTAGGCCGGGATGTTGGCCATGTAGAGACCCGAGAAGAGCAGGACCGACTTGGGGATCCACGAGAGTGCACCCGTTAGGGTCACTATCCCAGAGATGGTGGCGAATCTGGTGTGCCTCATGGCGAGTTTTCTTTTGAAGCGGGTGTCGGTGGTTTCTACATTCCGCGAACATATGTGGATCCACATAGAGATGTAGAAAAGGGTGACAATAGTTGTTACGAGGACTTTGCAGAACGAAAACTGAAATGATCGTTATTCAGAGGCATGGCAGGGGAGCTTTATCAAGTTACATGTGAATTGTGGGAATCAACCTAAAACTTGCAAAGACTGAAATAATAAACCAACGATCATGATTCAGATTGGACATTGGTCCCACAGTTAAGCAGTTAGACAATAGACTGAGTTTATCACTTACCCTTGTGATATCGAGTATATCCATGCCCCGGGTGACACACCTGCCCCTCACCTCGCTGTACACCACAGTGTGCTCTACCGAGGGCGAGGAAATCACGAGGGTGGCTCCCTCGGCCACCAGGAACACCAGGTTAGGACACCACGAGGCCAAGAGGATGATCCGTACTCGACTACTCGACATGAGAAGCCGATACCGAACAGGGTAGGAGAGGACCAGCCATCTGAAGGAGGGATGGGTGAGAGGTATGTTTGTTAGTTGTTAACTTTGTGATGTTAACTGTGGGGTGTTGTTAATAGCGTATCTTTAACTGTGGGATCTTAACTGTTTGGTGTTAACAGTGTGTTGATAACAGTGTGTTGTTAACTGTGTGATGTTAAGGGGGCAGGGGGGTCTTCAGAGTGTCGAAGGCCAAAATGGAAATTTTGGCTAGAAGTGATGGAGGAGCATCATAGCTGCCAGAAAAACTTTACGGAATGAAAAAATCTTGCTACTGCCTGAGTTATGCGATTTTGGCCGGCAAAAATCCTCAAAATTTGGCTCCTTGAAAATTCAAAATCGAATATTTTCGGTTCTGAGGCCTAAATCGAAAATCCGTTGGACAAATCTCTTCATTTTAATCCTTAGAAACATTATATATGGAATGTTCGAGGACTATTCCTCAAAAAATGTAGGAGAAGATAGATTTTTAAGATAGATTTTTAAGATCATAACTCAGGCTAGGAACAAGATTTTTTCATTCCGTAAAGTTTTTCTGGTAGCTATGATGCGCCTCTATCATTTCTAGCCAAAAACCCCATTTTGGCCATCGACACCCTAGGCTTTCCAGTCCGATAATCGAAACCGACAATTATCTCCGATAATTCGTCAAAATAAATTATCGATTTATCTAGATAAAAATTATTTTTATCTAGATAAAATAGCTAGCGTTGAAAAGTGCTTGTAAAATTGGACTGTTTTCAACTTTCACCAGTCTGAAGGATCACTGCCACCAGTCAAGCATGTCACTGGTACCTTTCTGACCAATCACCAACACCAATCACCAACACCAATCTGACCAATCAATAGCCTTTTACTTGTTATACCACAGAAACCTATTTGATGTATAGTTGAAACTATCCTGATGTATCACTGACACTTGTTTAATGGATAACTGATACCGACACAAATCTGGCACCAGTGACACTATTCTGTCGTGTCACAGACACATCAGATATTTAACATTGGCCAGACGTATTACAGACACTAACAATCTGCTATAGATGACTGAAACCAGTCTGCAGTACTGACACCAGTCTGCCGTATCACTGACACACCAGTCTGCCGTTTCACTGACACCAGTCTGCCGTATCACTGACACCAGTCTCTATCACTTGACATCAGTCTGCCGTATCACTATGTGCCGTATCACTGATATCAGTCTGCCTTATCACTGAGTCACTGACACCAGTCTGCCGTATCACTGACACCAGTCTGACTTATCACTGACACCAGTCTGCCGTATCACTGACACCAGTCTGCCTTATCACTGACACCAGTCTGCCGTATCACTGACACCAGTCTGACTTATCACTGGCACCAGTGTGTCGTATCAATGACACCAGTCTGGCAGTGTGACTTATCACTGACACCAGTCTGCCGTATCACTGACACCAGTCTGCCGTATCACTGACACCAGTCTGCCGTTTCACTGACACCAGTCTGCAGTATAACTGACACCAGTCTGCCGTATCGACACCAGTCTGGCAGTGTGACTTATCACTTACACCAGTCTGCCGTATCATTGACACCAATCTGATGCATGATTGATACCTTTCGGGCGCATCTCTGACCTAGTCTGCTGTATAGTATTCCTGATACCGTTCTGACAGATAAATAATTGCATCAGTCTAACACTGACAAATCAATGATATCAACCTGAATGAACTCTGATACCAATCGGAAGCACCACTATTACGTATCATTGACAATTTTTGGACATAATGTTATCAATAACAACAGTCTCATTTTTCACTAACGCCAGTCGGGTGTATCAACAATCACCATGATATCAGACTGACGTATATTTAGCGAAAGTAACCAGATTGACAGTGGCAAAAAGTTTTTAAAAACTGATAGATTTTATCTAGATAAAACCGAAATAATTATCGGTTTATCTAGATAAAAAATTTGTTACCGATAATGGAAAGCCTATGACACCCACTCACACCCCGAATACCCTCTCTGCCCCCTTAAGTGTGATGTTGTGTGTTTTCATCTGTGTTGTTGACTGTGAGAACTGTTGACTGATAGTTTTTAGCTGTAGTTGTCAGTTTGTTTACCATGATTATTGTTCGAGTAGAAATAATTATTTTCTATCGCATGGGATTCTACTAAGTTTCTTTTATCTCCAAGATTTTGCATTTTCGAAATCAAAATTTGTTCCCAGCGCGTCAGAAGAAACTTCTGCTTTTATTTTACTTTTTTGTTCATCATCTTCTTTTCGGGGCTATATTCTTAGAATAGCGGTAGCACTATTTTCGAAAAGCTCCATATAAAAGGACCTCTTTTGTTTGAAACACCCCCCAAAATTCACGGAATCAGCATCGTTAGTCGTTACTTCAGAACGTTACTTTGAAAATTGAAAAAGGCGTTACCCCTCGAGCTGTGCAGAAAGCATATTCAAGGGGGATGTGAATATAGCTTCCGCTATGGTGATTGTCGTCATGTGTTAGACCGTCATGTGTTACATTACATGTGTTAGACCGCATGATAATAATATAATCTCATCATATATAGCAATAGGATTCCTAGAAATAGCTCCTTGAGTCCTTGAGAGCAAACCCAGCTCCTTGATAGCAAACCCCACTAATAAAAGAATAAATCAGTGAATGGTGTAGCACCGTCAGTTTTTGGAAACAGATTTTTTCGTTCATTTTAGGTAATAATAGGATAATTTGCAATGCAATTTCAAATGAAGATTAAAATTAAAATCCAATTAATCAGCTACAAACCTATCAATTGTGACCGGGAGTAATGCCACGTTGTTCACAGACCCAAAGAAATTCATAAGTAGAGCCATGGCAGTGCAACTGTTTGCGTTACTTGATATCATCGATTCGAACGAACCTGATATGAAACTTGGTCCCTGGATCTGAAAATGTGACAAATTCCATCACTTTTTCTATCTAATGGATGCAAATCGTTATTAAAGTGTTATATCTTTCCACGAAAATTAACCAACGAAATCACTGGCCTGCAACTTAGAACTAGGATGGAAATTTGCACTAGTCTCCTTGAACTGGGATTTGAATGCTATACTTTAGAAAAACAGCACAAACTTACCACCAAACCGAGCAGTGCAAACACAAAGTCACACACGGCGAGATTGAGAACGGTGCTCCGCTGATTCTTAGCCAGGAGGGTCTTGTGAAGGGACAGGAGGACGACTGCCGCTACATTCAGTACCACACCCACCGAGCAGAGCGCGGTGAGCAAAACCCCAACATAGAGACGGAGAGAGGGTGAGAGGTGAGGAGATGAGATCATTAGGGGTCGAGGAGGTTGGTGAGTGGGGAGAGGAGTGGGCATCATTGCAGGTTGAGGAGGGAGCGATGTTCCAGACATATGGTTTTACTTCCTGGTCAGAGGATATATTGTAGTTATGCTATGTTGGTGTTTATTGAAGTGTAGTGACTTGGTAAGTTGGCAAAGATATGTGAAGTTTCAAGTGAAGTAAAATGACGATAAGTGAAGTTAAGTGAAGATTGAAGTGAAGTGAAGATTGAGGTGATGTGAAGATTCAAGTGAATTAGTGAAATGAAGATTTAAGCGTCTAAGGAAATTAACGATTCAAGACTCAAGTGAAGATTGAAGTGAGATGAAGATTGAAGTGAAGTTTACTGAAGTGATTTTCCGAAAAGAAAGTTATTGTTGGTCATGAAAAGCGTTAACTAAACACGAGTTATAGATGAAATAAAAATGCGTGTTTTTACATTTCTGAAAAACGTTCAACTGAAAATATTCGATTGAAAAAGATTGCTTCTGATGCCTGACCAAATTACAGAATTACGTCATTCAAATTCTTCTGTCCAGTGCTCCAGTTACTCAAAATTCAGTGAAGAAAACTAAATTTAGAACTAAATTATAAATTACGTTTTGCTATAAGAAAACTTAATTTAAAACTAAACTACAGGGTGTTTTAAGACTCGTGTCCACATTTTGAATAACCACAATTTTCAGACTAAGGAAAGAGACAGTTTCTTTTTATGTTTTAATTGTTGTCATTATATTCCAATTCAGATTAGTAAACTCAGATTTGACTAATACTTCAATAGTTTCTGTAACCAAGCCCCCTTTCTTGAGGGCAAGTTTTGCACTCTTGGTAGCATGTTATCCATAGCTGATTTCACTGTATCGAGACTGAGCTTCTTCACCTCCCATCAGCTGCCCAGTAGTTCTGGGGATTGGGTTGGAGTAAACACGCTCTTTCAGGTAGCCCCACAAGAAAATGTCGCAAGGATTTAAGTCGGGGCTGTAAGGCGGCCAAACGAAATCAGTTCTCCTGGATATTACCCTATCCTCAAATTGCTCCTCCAGCCAGGTGATACTTGCTGTATAAATTAAGTTTTACTGCATAACACGGTCGAGGCATTTAATTTAAACTGCTTCTGCGAAAACACCTGAGGCACGTGAACTCAATGTGGGCAAGATTTTTGCCCATATAATTCAGTGAACAGGTTGTCGAGAACGGCTGAAATCTTAATCTTGGCTACAGTCGCATATGTTGCGATAGCAATGGAAGGTAATATGCTGGGTGGTTAACTCATAATTTTATTAGGAATTATCTCATAAAAGGACTTAAGAAGAACACTTCTGTACAACTAGTTAGTTGGTACATGCTACTAAAGTACTAAGGCAGCGAAGAATTGAATATGGATTGACTTGTTTAGTGCCCACGTGCAGCGAGGTACTGCCCCTCGGGTCAGGATCTCCTACACTGGGAAGGATTTGTTCAAACTTTGATTCTAAACAGTCCTGAAGAGTCGAGATATCAAAATGCGCATGAATTTTCAGAATAAACATGAATTTTCGAGAAACAACGAACTATATGCCAGCAGCAGCATGCGAGCCGATTTTTGATTTAGGCCTCAGAAGTGAAAATATGAATTTTCAAAGTTGGCTCCTGTCCCAAAAATGGTCAAAACTGACGATTTTCAAATTTCAAAAATTAATATTTTCACTTCTGAGGCCTAAATCAAAAATCGGCTCGCTCAAAAGTTTTGTTTTATGCCCTAGAACATAACTACCAAGTTTCAAGGGTTTTCCTCAAAAACTGTAGGAGGAGATAGATTTTAAAGTTGATTTTCGGCAAATCGCGTCGTAAGTTTGCGCGCGCACTGTAATTACAGGCGAACCCGCGATTTGAAAAATTCGTAACTTCGGCTAGGAACAATATTTTTTGATGCGGTAAAAACCTACTGGTAGCTGGCGTTCAGCTCTATCAGAAACAACAAAAAACCGAAAATCGACCTCAGACCCCCCCGGCCCCCTTAATGAATACAGGGGTAAATCAAATGCGTTAATGAAGCCCTGTATACTGAACGCCTTATTTGGATGGTGTTGTAAATTAATCAAAGCAAAGATTTTATGGTCATACGAGCGAATTACTGCGGGAGACTCCCGGGAGTCCTCCGGGAGCCCTCCGGGAGTACTCCGGGAGCCCTCCGGGAGTACTCCGAGAGTCCTCCGAGAGTCCTCCGGGAGTACTCCGGGAGTACTCCGAGAGTCCCCCGGGAGTCCTCCGGGAGTCCCCCGGGAGTCCTACGGGAGTCCTACGGGAGTACCACGGGAGTGCCACGGGAGTACCCCGGCAGTGCCACGGGAGTACCCCGGCAGTACCCCGGGAGTACCCCGAGAGTCCTACGGGAGTACTACGGGAGTACCCCGGGAGTCCTACGGGAGTACCACGGGAGTCCCACGGGAGTACCCCGGGAGTCCTACGGGAGTACCCCGGGAGTCCTACGGGAGTACCCCGGGAGTCCTACGGGAGTACCACGGGAGTACCCCGGGAGTGCCACGGGAGTACCCCGGGAGTCCCTCGGGAGTACCCCGGGAGTCCCCCGGGAGTACCCCGGGAGTCCTACGGAAGTACCACGGGAGTGCCACGGGAGTCCTACGGGAGTACCCCGGGTGTCCTACGGGAGTCCCCCGGGAGTCCTACGGGAGTACCCCGGGAGTCCTACGGGAGTACCCCGGGTGTCCCCCGGGAGTCCTACGGGAGTACCACGGGAGTACCACGGGAGTGCCACGGGAGTACCCCGGGAGTCCTACGGGAGTCCCCCGGGAGTCCTACGGGAGTACCCCGGGAGGACTACGGGAGTACCACGGGAGTCCCCCGGGAGTCCAACCCCTGGGAATCCTGAGTGCCACGGGAGTACCCCGGGAGTCCTACGGGAGTACCACGGGAGTGCCACGGGAGTACCCCGGGAGTTCTACGGGAGTACCCCGGGAGACCTACGGGAGGATTACCACGGGAGAATTTTTTTATAGAACTCTTGCCTGATCAGGGCCATATCAGCATATCGGTTACTTGCCTTACGGGCTCAGGCAAAAACCGGATACATCCCTCGGGCAGTATGCCAAAATGGACCCGATAGGCGCGTGTCTATGTATTCAGATGTAGTGGGAAATTGCTGTGAATTTATTCTGTGTTGATTTTCTTGATATCGTACTAAAACAATCACTACATCTGAACACATAGACACGCGCCTATCGGGTCCATTTTGGCATACTGCCCGAGGGATGTATCCGGTTTTGGCCTGAGCCCGTAAGGCAAGTAACCGATATGGCCCTGATCAGGCAAGTGTTCTACAAAAAATTTCTCCCGTGGTAATCCTCCCGTAGGACTCCCGGGGTACTCCCGTAGGTCTCCCGGGGTAATCCCGGAGGACTCCCGGGGTACTCCCGTAGGACTCCCGGTGTACTCCCGTAGGACTCCCGGGGGACTCCCGGGGTACTCCCGTGGTACTCCCGTAGGATCCCCCCGGGGATTCCCGTAGGACTCCTGGGGTAGACCCCGGGGGACTCCGGGGTACTTTAGGACAGGGGACTCCCAGGACCCCGGGCACTCCTGTGGCACCCCCGTGGTACCTGATTGGACTTCTGTGGACTCCCGGGGGTACTCCCGTGGCACTCCGTGGTACTCCCGTGGCACTCTGTGGTACTCCTGTAGGACTCCTGTAGGACCCCGTAGGACTCTGGGGACCCCGGGGTACTCTGTAGTCTGTAGGGTTCCCAGGACCCCTGGGGGACTCCTGGGGACTCCCGGGGAGACGAAAATTCCAGTGGCACTCCCTGTGGCACTCCCGTGGTACTCCCCGTAGGACTCCCGGGGGACACCTGGGGTACTAAAAGGTCTGGGACTCCTGGGACTCCCTGGGACTCCCGGGGACCTCCTGGGGGACTTGGTGGCACTCCCTGTAGGACCCCGGGGTAGGACTCCCCGTGGTACTCCCGTAGGACCTGTGGTACTCCCGTGGCACTCCTGTGGTACTCCCGTAGGACTCCCGTAGACTCCCGGGGACTCCTGGGACTCCCGGAGGATTCCCGGGGGACTCTCGGAGTACTCCCGGAGTACTCCTGAGGACTCGGAGGACTCGGAGTACTCCCTGGAGGGCTCCCGGAGTACTCCCGGAGGGCTCCCGGAGGACTCCCGGGAGTCTCCCGCAGTAATTCGCTCGTATGACCGATTTTATTGCCGATTACTTCAAGAAATAGAATGATTGGTTGTGGACGTTGTGATGATGTGAATATAGACTTATAAAATAATATTTCGTCTACTTTGCGATAGGAAATCACGAGAGGGTACGTGCCCTGTCACTCAATACTAAAAGGTCGGATTTTATGGTATCTGTAATTCCTTTTAAGGAAATTTAAAAATAAAGAAATTCGTTATTTTGATGTTTTAGCACCAATTATCCGGACAGACGGACGGATACACGGACGGAAATATTTCATGATTAACTTCATGACGCGCGTCACGTGCTTGGAAATCCTGCCTTGCCTATTTGACTGTATGCTGTATGGCCTATGCACAAATTTTGGTTCATCTCAAGTTATAAAACAAAGCTAAGATTGGGGAGACGAAAATTTCAGGAGATTATGAAAACCCTAACAATTAGGTACATGACGTAAAGTCTGAGTAGCAAAAAGGTAAAGTCTGAGTAGCAGATCAATTTTTTGTCCTGAAACTTGGTATAAACAGTTTACCAAATAATAAAACCATATAATGCTACTTTCTAATTCGTAAAAACAACATGGAAATCTGCAATTCTTTAACAGATGGCCGTAATCCTACGCGTGTTGCCCAGATTCGATTGTTTTTGTTCGGCACGGAAAATTTACTAAGATAGAATAACTTACCTTTGCTATGGAATTATGGCTTTAATTTCAGAAATCGGGTGACTTCCCCTCCTCTTTCCCGTAGTAATCAGATTAGAAATGAACTTCTCTATTTGAGTGTTGGATTCAGTTACTGTCAAGAGTGGCATTTCGAATGAACAACTGACACAGGACATGGTTATAGTAATTGACGATTACTGGAATAATTTTCCGTTTTTTCTTTGGGAGTTAATTTGCCCCCAATGAAAGTCAATATTCAAATTTGGCGTATTCCAAGATTAAAAAAAGGCGAAACAAGAAAATAGTACAGGGACAAAAGTATTGGTGGTCATTCTCTTAAATGGTTAAACCAATGGATATTACGTGAGTTTTAGTCAATGCCTTGTAGAATGCTATTTAAGGGAGTGCCTTATAGTTATACCACTAAGTCATGAAATTCTGTTACGCATCGCTATTTTAAACGAATCAGGAACGCCACTTGGGAATTCTCGCTTCCAGTCCCACGTTACATCATAAATGTTGTGCTGTTGGACACATTTTGATTTTTTAGTAAACTGAGCGATCCGTCTAGACCAGTATCAAGCCAGTAATTGGCGTGCTACTGGAACCCTACTGGCGTGATACTGGCACGATAACAGCGTGAGGTGGGTCTGATACTGGCGCGATACTGGCGTGGTAATGGCACAATAATGGCGTGATACTGGCCTAGACGGATCGCTCAATTTACCTTGAATCTTAATTATCCTCATTATTATATTCGATATCTGCACTCATGTTTATCCGATAAATCAACAAATAAGCGTCAAGCGAGGTGTATTACAATCAATCGACAACCGAACGTTTATTATAATCACTCCCACAAAAATCAAATTGGCACTGACAATTGATGGCTACTCAAAACTTGTATTTTACGTTTTCGTCATGAAACCTGCCCGAAAATATCTTTCTGAAAAAGAGAAATGATGGTAGTTGCGAATACCACTATACCAGATACGTCCCAATATCATGTGTGTTGTGAGTTACGGTTCTACCGTGGTTATTATTGGCATCACAAGTCGTGACATGTGCTATATGATTAATAAAGTTATGCACTTAGATATATTCTAATACCGTAATAACAAACATATATATATCACATCTCAGCTGTACTTACGTAAGTAAAGTGTAAATTTATCTGGTACTCAGTAATGAGTAAGATTGTATGAATCCACGTTCGGATTGACCAATGTAATATGTGGCAATGAGTTCTGCTAAGTTCAATTAGTGATACTGGGCAATGGACCGTTAGCCTTCAAAACATACACTCTATGTAAGCTTATAAAGTATAAACCAACGATATAAAGTAACCGCGCAACCAATGTCTGCAGTATGATAGAATATGATATAAATGGTATGCCCGAACACGGAAGGCCGGAACGATCGATCAATTCGCCATGCTCAAGCCTGATAATGATGTCATCAATTCACCATTCTAATCCCAGATGATGACGTCATCAGTTCGGCATTATAAGCCTTGATGATGACGTCTTGAGCAGGGTACGGGTCCTCTAAGCAGCGCTTAAAGGAGACTCTACCGGCTACCCTTATACCCGGGGTACGGAAAATAGACGCTTCAACACCATGAAAATACCACTTTGAGCTTTGGTAATGACGTCATCTTATAACCGCCCATTTACATTGCTCGCATTTTAGATCGGCAGTCAGTTGTATTTGGAGCAAGTCACTGGTGGAACTTTGTAAGATTGAGATTGACATTCCAGGTGGTATAATACAGTGGTAATGACTAGCGATAGCAAGTCATAAATTCTAGGGTTACATGCTTGTTTCGAGAATATCGACAATATTCAATGGTCATAAATTCAATATTCGTTGAAGCTGATTATAGCAGTTTGTAGTGACCATGTTGAACTTGGTCACTTACATTTGAGGTGCATTTGAAAAATCCTAACTTTCTGAATATAAGATATTCATTTGGTAAGATATTGAAAATAAAATCTCCACTTAATATCAGGGCCTTCAGAAAATTATATTAATGTACTTATATTTCAAACACACCTGCGACAAACTCAAATGAGCGCAGGTAATGTCCAAACTGCCCGAAATGTGGAAATCAGTTTTAAGACTGGGTTACTGCCAGGTTGAAGTATAATGAAATCTAGTTATGAAAGGCATGGTCAGATACAAGTTCATTCAAATATACAAAAGTAAAGTTACTAAGCATGACGTGACACATGTCAGACGTCAGTTAAGCAAAGAAGTATTAAGGGGGCTGGGGGGTCCGAGGTCGATTTCCGGTTTTTTGCTGTTTCTGATAGAAAAGAACGCCATCTACTTCTAGGTTTTACCCCATTAAAAGATATTGCTCCTAGCCGAAGTTATGAATTTTTAAATCGCAGATTCGCCTGTAATTACATTGCGCGCGCAAACTTACAACGCATTTTGCCGAAAATAAACTTTAAAATCTATCTTCTCCTACAAATTTTGAGGAAACCCCTTGAAACTTGGTAGTTATGTTCGAGGGCATATAAATCAACTTTTATCGAGCTGATTTTTGATTTAGGCCTCAGAAGTGAAAATATGAATTTTAAAAGTTGGCTCCTGTCACGAAAATCATCAAAAATAGTTATTTTCGAAATTCAAAAGTCGATATTTTCACTTCTAAGGCCTAAATTAAAAATCGGCTCGACAAAAAGTTGAGTTTTATGCCCTAGAACAATGAACATAACTACCAAGTTTCAAGGGTTTTCTCCAAAATTTGTAGACAATAGATTTTTAAGTTGATTTTAAACAAATCGAGTTGGAAGTTTGCGCGCGAACTGTAATGAAATTAATAACTTTGGCCAGGAACAATATTTTTTCATTGGATAAAAACTTACTGGTAGCTAGAGTTATCCTCTATCAGAAACAACAAAAACCCGAAAATCGACCTCAGACCCCCCTCCCCCTGCCCCCTTAAGAGCAATCGGCTGCCGATGAAACACTGCGGCAGTTTCATTATCAGGTCATTTTACATTCCCTCTGCGCACAGAACCATCATCATGGCAGTCACTTAATGTGCCAAGTGACATTTGAACTCATTTACCCTAATTGGAATTTGATTTCTGTTAGCCGTGTCTCTGGTTTAGGTGGTTGTAACAGCTGATGTTTTATGATTCCTGGCTTTACAGAATTACAGAATTAAATTTACTAACACTGACGACTTATTGCATGTTTATTGAATGTCAAGCAAGATCTCTTCCAAAGTTTCTGAGGAGATCCCATTAAAGTTTGCAATTATGAACTTCTAGGGCAGAAAAACTTTTGAGAGGGCCGATTTTTGATTTGGTTCTCAAAAGTGCAAATATATTTTTTTCAAAAATAGCGATTGATATATTTAAATAATTCGTTTTTAAGTTCTGAGGCCTGAATCAAAAATCGGCCCGCTAAAAATTCTTTTTTTTGCCCTAGGCCATAATTAGCAAGCTTCAAGTGATTTCTTCAGAAACTGTAGGAGAAGATATATTTTAAAGTTGATTTTCGGTGAATTTGAAGTTGTAATTGGGGGTCAGAGATTGCGCGCACGTTAATTACATGTAAAATCGCGATTTGAAATATATTCATAACTTCGGCTACTTTGATGCGGCAAAAACGCAGCTGACCATAAAAAACAACAAAAATCAAAAACCTGCCTCGCATCACTGATCCATTTAACAACCTTCTCGTATCAGTTATATCGTTGAAACGTCAATCTCTTGAGCACTTAACATAGGTCTTATACAGAAAACGTACGCCTACTTTCTGCACGCAACCATGACTTTATTAGAACGAAGAATACGCGCATTCTTGAGCTTTCTGCTTTAATGAAAAATAAAATCATATGGCCTTGAGAACTCTCAGAGCTCAAGCAATGGCTTAACGAGTATATGCACCAATTCCTTAAAATCGATGGCCTCCTCGTTTAGCTAGGTGGCATGGTAGAGAAACCGATCAAACAACAACTGCATCCAAGGTGCAATTTGTATGGCCCTTGCTTGCTGCTGTGGTCGCATGTAAATCGCCTTGTAGAAAAACAAGGAGATTGAGGGAGGGAAGAATAAATCATCTATCCAATTATTCAATTTACTGATTCCCTGGTACCAAGCAAAAAACAGTTTAAGAATCAGAATGAGTGGCGTGTGTTCAATTACATCTAAGGTAAGGGTGAACGTGACAAAATTTCATTTAATTCGAAAGAAAAGGTAGAATTACTAATTGAGAGGTAAATTCCTTATCCGAATTGAAGCATAAGAGTTTGAATATTATAACTTTTTAAGTGCTTCGTTGAGCACTATTGAGTTTTATGGGGTATAAGTGAATTTCAGGTTTTGCTTTCACAACACGGTGACAGAAACGACATGAATTCAATATTTTTCCTTGCGGTGGCCGGGGAGAGGTGGGTCCGAGGTCAGTTTTTGGATTTAATTTTTATTAATTCTGATAGAGGTTTTTTTGAGTAGATTGTTACCTACCCCATAAAAAATATTCTTTCAAGCCCTGTAATTACAGGGCGCGCAAACTTCAAATTTGCCGAAAAGCAACTTTATTAAACATCTATATTCTCCTGCAATTTTTGAGGAAGTCCCTGAAGCTTGGTAGTTATGAAACTAAACTTTGAATCTGGCCGATTTTTAGTTTTAAGCCTCACTTCTGAGGCCTAAATCGAAATTGGCTGTAAGTTTATTTTTTAATCAAAAACAATACTTATTTCCTTCAAGGTAGAACTTAATGGAAGCATGTAGCATTCTTTTCTATCAAGATCAACAAATAACGTAAATCGACCACAGACCCCCGGCCCCCCCAGCCCGACACCTTTGCTGAAGAATAATAACTTATACTTGAAAAATGATGCTTTTAGCGCTAGCAGTTTATTCTTAAGATGAGACATGGGTAATATTTCTTGGCATGATCTATGCATGCCAAGAAATATTACCCATGTCTCATTTTAAGAATAAACTGCTAGTGCTAACGGCATCATTTTTCAATCCTTTTAATTTAAAAGTGAATTTAAATTCACAGCTTTCAAAGGGCTAAACTCTAAAGTGATACGATATTATTTTCTTAGTATTTTCTTATGGGAGCTCTATGGGGGTGGAGGGTGGGGAATGGGGGAGACGATAACAATTTTCAAGGGAAAAGTAATAGCCCGGAACCCTCCCTGCTTGATTGATTTTGAAAATATTGAATCCCATCTAGCTCAGAATTTATCGTGAAGTGGTCCAATCTTTTTCGTTTTTGTTCCCAGCTGAAATTTAGAACTCCACACCACACGCTTATTTCGACCCCACCGGTAATAAGACACTCGAGAGTAGTTGGCAGTCGCCCTTAAAGCTAGTTAATCCAGAAAAAGAGCTTCTGAGTGATGAAGAGGCCACCATCTATCAAAGTCATTGCCAAAAATCATTGGCCGGTTTTAGCCATGATGTCATTATTTCTACCTATAACGCTTGTCGCTTATCAAAAAACCCTGTCACCTTTCGAAACTATCTAGATATGTAAGTTTGTGTCTTGTGATTGATGACATGATCATGATGTAAGACAATTTTTGAATCCGGGGCTAAATAATGCTGACGTGATGCGGACTGAGGAAGCCTCTTACCCAGTTCCTGTGGCTCTGTCACATAGGGGATGGAGGACACTTCAGCTGGGTCTTCTCTGGTGGCCTGGTGCCCCCCTGGGACCGAGAATATTGGGTAACTGATATATTTGCTCTGATTCATATCCCCATCTGTGGTGTAACACTTAGCTGAAGTCCACCTTCACAGGAAGTCTCGATTACTACCACCAACCTAGTCGATCAGGGGGGCCGGGGGGTCCAAGGTCAATTTTCGGGTCTTTGTCGTTTCTGATAGAAGAGAACGCCAGCTACCAGAAGATTTTCATCACATATAAAAATATTGTTCCTAGCCGAAGTTATGAATTTTTCAAATCGCGGGGTCGCCTGCAATTACAGTGAGCGCGCAAACTTCCAACTCGATTTGCTGAAAATCAACTTTAAAATCTATCTTCTACAGTTTTTGAGGAAAACCCTTGAAACTTGGTAGTTATCTTCTATTCTAGTAGGGCTTAAAACAAAACTTTTTATCGGTCAGATTTTTGATTTAGGCCTCAGAAGTGAAAATATGAATTTTCAAAGTTTGCTCATGTCCAAAATATGGTCAAAAATGACGATTTTCAAATTTCAAAAGCCCATATTTTCACTTCTGAGGCCTAAATCAAAAATCTGACCAATCAAAAGTTTTTTTAATGCCCTAGAACTACCAAGTTTCAAGGGGTTTCCTCAAAAACTGTAGGAGGAGATAGATTTTAAAGGCAATTTTTGGCGAATCGCATTATAGAAGTTTTAAATACGCGCACTGTAATTACAGGCGAACTCGCGAACTGAAAAATTCGTAACTTCGGCTACGAACAATATTTATACATGGGGTGAAAACCTACTGGTAGCTGGCGTTCTCTTCTATCAGAAACAACAAAAACCCGAAAACCGACCTTGGACCCCCCAGCCCCCTTATTAAGGCGACTATGGCTGAAATTAATAGATTTTGCCTGACGTTATTCTTATGAAAATATAATTGTGATCGATTGCATGTTGCATATTATGTTACGATTTATGCGGATAAACATATTACTATTTGTCATAATGAGACCTAGTGGCATTGTGTGGCTGAGCTTGCAAACTGTCGCGTTTAATTAAACTGTGGCGCTGTTGCCTAATTATGTGGAGCATTACCCGGTATTTGACTGCCTTGCTAATGAAAGTTGCCATTTGGCAGAATTATTAGCCTGGCTCATTATAGGCCTTCAGTTTAGTGGTTTTGGGTATTTTTATATGAAGCCCAGAACTTAGAAACAATATTGCGGAGCCAGACTTTCTATTGTCGGTAAAGATGGTTTTTGCTTGGTCTTGATAAGATTTTTGTCAATTTATCTCGATAATTTGTTGGCCTAATTTTCAAATTGCTGACAAACAAATTTATAAGCCTGAAAATTTTATCAAATCGAGAATTTTATCAAATCCCAAATGTAAACAAGAAAACGCGGAGGAGCAATAGTTAGTGGCGGAATACAACTATCGTATTATATGAGTTAAAGCTTATAAATATTTTCTGAATGTAAAGTGCGGCACTGAAAATTTACGTACTTCGTGGAAAGCTAGAGCTCGAAAATAATTACAAACATACTCGAACGTAGTGTTTGTGACCGATATAGAAATACGGGTATCCTTCACGCACTGTTCACGTCTCCACCGATTTTATACGCCATCTAATAAAGTGAAGTAAATAAAAACTATGAGAATTATATATGTTCGGTTTTCTTGCTTGGAAATCTGTCGACTGTTGATATGCATATACGCCTTAATTCTTAAACTATCAAAAATTGTCTCTTTATTCGGGCATGATTCGATAAAACCTTTTTATTTGAATTATACGAGCCTTGAACAATACTAACTCATCCCTTAAAGTTTATTATGACAAATTAAGAAAAGGCACGTCTCGTTTAGCAGATGGAAGATAAATAAGTGCGGCCAGATTGCATGCGTTAAATGATGTGGTTTAAGTCGGAATAACGAGTCCGTAAATCAGACGTAGTAGGACGACATGCTGACAGAGAGCCGCTTGGCGGTTAGGAATATCAGATATATACGAACCCTTATTTGCACTTGAGTTCATGCAATAAGACTTGGATAATATGTTTGCCACTGTATCAGATCGTGTTGTTCATCAGGTCACGTATTACCAAGTGCCGGCTTTTCCAAGCGATTTTACCTCGGGTTCAGTTTCATAATGTGTAGGAAGCGATTAATCAATGTCCGCTTCAGGCCACTCCAAGTTATTCTGAACCTTCTTACCCAATGGTTCCTGAATCCAGTAATCTTTATTCATATGCTTATAATTGCAGACGACCTGAAACGTGTGTTGAATTTCTCATGGTTAGGAGGGATCATGAACTGTCACTACGATCAGAGTATGAATTATAGTCTTCAGACAAGAGTATAAATTATAGTCTGACCCTCAAATCGATCATAATTTCTAGATGAAAAAGTGGAAGGTTGAAAATCTATGGCTGCATTGACGTCATTGATTCCACATAAAATTCATGAGCCGGAAAAATATGTGGAGTATAGAGAACCATGTGGTTAATTAATCGTGAAAGATAACTGAAATTCACCCATAATTAACAGTCACTTGATTTAGCATTTATAACTGCAGCTATCGGCATTTCATAAAGAGATATTGAGGCAATCAAATGGCACTTATCAACAGATAAGAAACCATAGAATGGCAATTTTCGGTAATATATTTTGTCATTATCAGCGTGGAGTGTGGGAAGATTTATTATGTATTAAAGACTACTATAGAAAGATAGAAGTACTATAGTATGTTCTTTTTTCATAAATAGGGGTGAACTCTTACTCTAAATATAGAAAATCGATGCGATTTCCTTGGTCGTTGGGATGACATCATCATCATGACTTACATTGGTAAGTTGATGACGTTGAACTCCTATTTTTGCGTATGGTGTATAGATCACATCATCGTACACTGTCTCATTACCAACCAATAGACTGAAGTGCCTGGCAGTTTCGTTCTTTAGTAACTTTCCGTCCCGAGACTTTATATACTTTGTCGTATAATTAATTAATTGTCATCGGTAATTTCGAAGAAGTACCTGAATAAAGGTGGTACTTTTAGGGCGTGCTCTATGTAATATATGCTGCCATGCGAGAACGATAAAGTCCGCCTGAACAGAAAAGTAGTACGTTGTTAGATGTCATCAACTCACCATTCTAAACCATGACAATGACGTCACTGCCAACTGCCGCGCTATTAGGATCATCTATCTGGAGGGGAGAGATATTCAGCACAGGTATATATATGACGTGTGACAGTCTGACCATTAAAACGCCTGTAAAGTGTCAGCAATTCATTAGTTGGGTGATGGCTGACAGACCCTGTCACATGATATCTCCCTGCGAGGGTCTTTAGCTGGATTCCCGTGCCAGGTCCAGCCTAACCGACCATATCCTGACATATATAACGAGAGATAGGCGGAGTGACGTCATCAACTCACCCTGCTAAATCCTGATAATGACGTCACTATCAGACTCCAAGTTCCATACACCAAACGTGTCGTCGGACCAATGTGTCAGTGAAGAGTGAACCTGTCAGGAGTGCGAAGGGCTGGGAGTTAGTGGTGGGCTTATCTCACGCTTACCCGCCTCGCACGTCAAACGATAGGTGAAAACAGAGGGGTGTTTCGTCATCAAGTGTACATTTTAAACCGTCATAATGACGTCATTCTCAGCTGTTCTGCTAATCTCCTTATACCCACACTGCGTTTTACAAGCACGCTCCACGTCATATCACGTATAGTCCGGTATAAGCCGGTATTATAGTCGGGGCAGGTTGCTGCTGGTAGTTTGAGTGTCATGTGTTCGGCGGTCAAGTTCTAATTTAATTTCCAAGGCAGCGTATAAATCATAAATTTGTCGGAAGTTTCAGTTCGAAGTTATCAACTGTAACAAAGGATTACTTAACGTCAGCTTGTAGGTATTATATCTCGTAAACCATGGTGAAACCTTACGCTGCGCAGGACGTCAAATTCACTTATTAAATTTTCGGCTTGTCATTTATTTTTAGCAGCGGTGCAATACTCTGGGACGGTTTTAGATACAAACCCAGCATTTGCACAGGGTACCTACCTACACAGTAGGCCTCCATAACCCTCTCTAATAGTTCCCAGTACTAGGTACCAGTGCTAGGTACCATGTTGTAATGTACCATGTTGTAATGTACCATGTGAATTGTGTGGTCACATGATCGAACCCGCCATAGCCGAGGAAGGGCCACTTTTTGAAACCGCTACTATATATGTGTGTTTCCATGCATTAAATTAGTCTGGCTTAATTGCTAATTCCCCGGTTGTAGCAGCCTCATGGGGTGCACAGAGCGATAATATCACCAGGGAACTTCTACAAAGGCACTCCACATAGGTGCAATTATTATCGTGGTGTTGGTTTTGTTTGGGTGCACATTAGCGCTCATATTGACTTGGTGCTAATTTGTCTAATGTCTCTGGAGCCCATTAGAAATTAGAATGGTCTCTACTCTCTAGACTCCTTGAGTTCGTTAACATTATCGTTAGTAGTATAGAGCACTTTGCTTTTATTGATGTTTATTTGAACTTGCGTAGCGGACCATGAACACTACTACTTAAGTACCTAAGAAAAGCAAAATGAAACCTTTTGTGTTCCCAATATACGCAGCTCTGCCGTCTGTATCGTCCTTCTAAATAGCAAATATAACGAACTAGAACATCAGCTACTTGATGATATTATGGTGATGATACATCTTGCTATCAATGAACTAATGAAACCAAAAATCTCTCTTGTACACCAAACGAAAACTCATTTTCGAACGCTTGTTAACTTCTTTGCTTTTGTTGCTGCTTCAAATGTAAATCATTTACTTTGAGCTTTTAACCGCAGTCTGAGAGTCGCTACTGGGGTTTCTTATTGACGTATAGTTACATGATAAGTCTCTTCAATTTACGTTTTGACGGAGGAAATTTTTGATTATAAAAAATTTACTGAAGTTGATGGCATTTTTTCGAAAGGGCATGATAGTTAAATAGTTATGGTTTTGAAACCGTACGATTAGTATACTCTGATGAAAATTCTTTCCCTTCGCGTGCGTTTTTCAGCCAAGGTCAATCAGTGCATGCTAAATGTCATATCACCTCTGATATGGCCTCTGATATGGCCTTCATCACTTCTCAACATGATATTTTAACATTATTCATTGGTAATTACTGGGGGAATGTCATTAATGAACTATAATTTCAATCTTGGCCAAAATTTAATCAAATACATATATTACAGCCCAGAATATAAACTCAGTCCTTGAACAGCTATTGTTCTTTCTTTCCACTTTCTTTACACTTTCTTATCTTGAGAGTTGAGACTTCGGATGGACTGAGGTCATTTTGTTTCGTAAGTTTTTTTGTTTGGGGTTAATTATCTTAGATTTAAGCCTACCGTGAAAATAGTTACTATTCAAAAAGCTGGCATAATATTAGTTTCTTCTTGTAATTTCGATTTTTTGTGAATTGAAAATACTATTTACATTTGAGAATATTAAATTTTTCATAAATTCTTAAATTATGACAAAATCAAAAGCTGTTTACGGTGTATTCATGCGATTCGGTAATATTAGTCCTACCTTAGGAGGTTTACTGGTCATATGAAAATATACCAATGACCCCCTACTGACCCCCTACTGACCCCCTGCTGACCCCCTACTGAACCCCTGCTGACCCCCTACTGAACCCCTGCTGACCCCCTACTGACCCCCTGGTGAACCCCTGCTGACCCCCTGGTGAACCCCTACTGACCCCCCTGCTGACCCCCTACTGAGTACTGACCCCCTGCTGACCCCCTACTGACCCCCTGGTGAACCCCTACTGACCCCCTGGTGAACCTCTACTGACCACTTTCTGATCATTGTTTCAATTCTTATCATGAGTGATTTTTAACATCTAAAAGCACTTTGAATTTCACTTTGCCTTATAATTACGCTTGACATGTTATTTATTTCAGTTATGGCAAACATAACTAACACAACTAATAGATGTTAAAAATCACTCATGATAAGAATTGAAACATTGATCAGAAAGTGGTCAGTAGGGGCTCACCAGGGGGTCAGTAGGGGTTCACCAGGGGGTCAGTAGGGGTTCACCAGGGGTCAGTAGGGGGTCAGCAGGGGTCAGGGGTTCACCAGGGGGTCAGCAGGGGTTCAGTAGGGGGTCAGCAGGGGGTCAGTAGGGGGTCACTGGTATACTTTCATACGACCGGTTTATTTATAAAGGTTTTGGGGATTTTTCAGAAAAAATCCCCTTTTTCACACACCATAACAGTTCAATATGACGTCATTATCATATGTTAACAAGAGTAATGATCGAGAAAATCCCCATATTTTCAACTTTACCAAAATTTGAAATACCGAAATTTTATCCCATTTAAGTACAACTCCTAAGGTATACAATCAATAGCGCAGAAGGTCTAATCCTCGTCATTTTTGAATCTCTTGGTTTTCTTCCTTTCCTGTTTAGATTTATTATCACCATCCTTTTTGATGCTTTTCTTTTTCAGCTTTTTCTTACTTTTGTCTCTATATATTTTTTTCTTCTGCGCCTTTTTGATAACTATTTCCCCCTCTTTGTTTTTCTTCTTGAATTTTTTACTCTTTTTGCCTGTATGAAATCCTTTCCTTCCTCTTTTCTTGCCGCAGGAGTACATTGACACCAGTCCCTCCATTCTAAAGATACCCTGACTCATGAACAAACATTCCTCCCGCATCTTAATGTCAGTCCGGTTAGGGACGTCCGGGTATTCGAGGTCGAATTCAAGATGGTAATCGTATATAGATCTGCGGTCTGGTCGTGGTAACCCTGAAATAAATGTTGATTTTTTCCTGTTCCCAATCGCTTTTTTGTTTTACAAAAAGGCATTGAGAAAAGGTTAGCAGAGATCGTGATTTGTGGGGGTTTTGTGTATACTACCTTTACGCGTACTGTTAAATCTGAAATAGGTGGTGCTGCGCGCGACCGTATGTCGTTGGTGGTGGTTGGTGGTACACTTTCAAGCATCCAACTGCTCCTTTATAATATCACTCGCGTCAGAGTAGCTTGGTGTAGTGGCATCCTTCGCATTGTGGGTTGCAGCTAGCTAACAGCCTTGTAAATATTTGAGTTCAATGCTCTGCTGTGTTCATTCTGATGTTGAAATTAATTCTCTCAAAAATTTAACAATTCTTTAATCATGAAATCAAAACTTTGTCTTTAATAATTTTCACGGAATCAATCAAATAATTGATTGGATTTCAATCACATGCTAATTTGGCTTTCTGTTAGTAGTGGGCAATTCGGGCAATTTACAATGGGCAGTATTAGTGCAATCAGTTATGAATCATCTAAAGAATTGACGAGAGGAAAGAAAGACATGATAGTTTGTCTCGGTCCAATATTGATAATAATGATATATCTGAATCTTTTATCTTAATCTTGTTCAGTAAATATTATATTGTGTACCTCAATCTTGAAAAACAATTAAGTCTGGGTAAAACGATAATGAACATTGCATCTGTTTGATATCTGCAACGCAACACATAAGAAAACGTAACGCGTAAGGAAAACGGTGATCGTAATTATGAAACTCTGAACGGCGCGCAACTAAACGAATCTTCAAAGAGTTCTACGAAATGGCAGGAACGCGCGCGCGAACATTTGGCACGTGGAACGAAATCGCCCACGTGATATTTTTATCTGCGCGCGTCAATTCAACCTTTTAGGAGAGGGAAATATATAGCGCCCGCATAACAACGAAGATTTATAGAATTGATTCAATGATGTTAGTATTGCGATGTGACACTAATTGATAGAAAAAGCGCGATTGTATCATGATTTGGATGGTCACTTTTATGCTTTATCGTCAACTCATCATGTCAGTAAATAAGTCGGACAACTTCTGTCGATCAAATGACGGCGTGTTTTAATACCAGCTCCAGGGAACAGGAAATTAAGCGCCTGCATACGGGAACAACGGGCACAAGAAATAAGCCTGCAGGCGCATTTCTTGTTAGATAAGTGGAGTAATTAAAATTGTATATAATCTATCGTATGAGGAAAGTTGGAAGTTCAAAAAAATGTTTCATTTCGGTGTATCCCTTTGATGAGATCTACGTCTTGCTTAAACTCTGAAACTTAATTGCTATTGCCCGCTGATAACCATAATAATGCCCAAATTTTCATATATTTTTGTCATTATGTTTACTACATGTAGTGGTCATGACACAATCTTCATGAAAACTCCCCCCCTTACATTTTTCATTGAGTCTGGCCTCCATGTAGTCCTCAATAGTCTCCGGTCGTAAGCCAGAATCTGCATTATACTGAGCCTCTAGCAGCATTTTTATTACTTTGGCTGCGTTAAGGCTTTCAAGGACATCTTCACTGTTAAAGTAACTCAAGAATAATTGTAATGCAGTTCTGTTCTGCATCAACTCTGACTGAAAGAGTGCTATTACGGCATCCCCTAATGCGGAGAAGTTTTCTTCGTCAGGCAAGCAATGAGCCAAGGCCTCAGAGTCCCTGATTTTAACCTTATGCCTCTCTTCTGCATACGCTTGCTGTTCAAATGAACGAACTGAATTGACTCCGTCAACCATGTTTTTCTGTATGTAAATCCGACGTTTGATATATTGCTTGAATAAAGTGGTATGCCTCACAAACTGCACAGTTGGCCTCCAACAAAAACGCAGAATTCATGTAGAAATCTGGGAGACTCCTGAATTGCTCCTCATCAAAATGATCTACTGCTTCGTCTGGCGATATGGTATCACGCTGGAATATTGAATAGTAACGATAGAGCAACAATTCGAAGTGATGGGGTGAAATTTCTATCCCTGGTACTAAGGCTAAAATGTAACCCACTTGACTGGTGGTGAAAGTTCTCAACATTTCGTACACCAACATACCGTGCCGTTTCTCAGCCATTATCGCACTTTCGTAGTGCTCAATAACAGGGAGAACTCCGCAGCCCCTCTCCAACGCATTGTAGTCTATGAGGTAGTGAAACTCTCTGCTCTTGCTTTCCAGCTCCCTGATAGCGTTTTGGACGTTGTAGTGCTCCTCACATGAGCTCACTGGAAGTAAGTGACTTGCCAACCACCAGTGAGCATGCTTGACAGGCATTTCCTGGAAGGATATCCCGATATAGGGTGCATAGAGCGTCATGTAACGTGCTGAGCTCTGCGTATCGAGGAGATCCAAGACGAACGGTATTTCAGAGAAGTGATGTAGGTGTTCCTCTCCGGGGCCTGGTGTCACTTCGCCCCTGCAGTCCATTGAACGGGCCAGTGTAACCTCCTTGATCTTATTGAGGGCTATCTCAAAGTTAAGGCCTTTGTGGAAAATTTTGCAGCTAAATTTCTTGGAAACTGCGCTTGACGTTCTTTTGAATTTCTCTAAAACCAAATCTCTGACAACACCAATTGATAAGAAAGCTATTGATTTACCATCCCCAACAATCTTTTTAACTTTTCTTGTTTCAGATAGGATCTCATGCACCACACTTTCATTATATCGCGCTGACAGTAGCTCCTCATCTTGGAGATACAACTCAAGAATTTGCACGGCTCTATCAAATGTCATCACAACGTCTTTTGTTACCACTCGTACATTGCAGTCGTAATATTTGGCATGTTCAAGTAAACTATATTCAAATGCTAGGAGGGCTTTAAAACCAGGCAAGCCAGGTAGGCAGGAAGTTTCGGGGTTTTCAGTCCATGTTGTGGTGATGAGGCCTTGTTTGAAGGATCGAATCACGTCTATGGATGAAGTCATTTCTGATCTCCTCTCCAGTATTTTGATGCTCTCTTCGAGTTTATCCTTAGATCCGTAGCCTGAATGAACGACTTGTGCCATGATCAAGTGAGGCATTTCCTGTTCATTTTCCTTATTGTTCATGTAATCAAAGAAGTCTTCTACATTAGGAGATAGTAAGTCCTCCATTTTCATCCAATCCACACAAGATCCATTGGAGAGTCCATATTCTGTAATATTTACACCCCTGGCTAGCGCTACTTCCTTTGCTAATAGATAAAACTGGTGATTTCTATCTACCCGTATTGGGAAATCCTTTCCTAGTCCCATCATAGCCAGAGCCACCTCTTCTCGCTTCCTTATTTCAGGTAAAAGTGGCCCCAACTCATCATAATCCCCTCCCAGAATGTGGTTTACGATGGTATCGGGAAGTGTATCAGTGTCATTTGCCAACCTCCACCTAACCATGCTGTTGTATTCAATAGTAATCCGGATTTTGAACGCCATTTCTGAATCTTCTGTACCAGTGCCTGTTCCGGTTTTCCAGCCATGGCAATAGAAGATTACGAGTGATATTAAAACGTGAAACATAACCAAAGTAGGTAAATTAAAATTCTCCTGAAATTTTTATGCTTTATTAATGCTATGAACTTGATTGAAGGTCTATAATCCATTTAACCATTTGTATGCATTAGGTATTCTATTGGTCGATGATTTGTTCAGAAAGATTTTATTCAATTCGTAAGAAAACAATTGTAATTCACCCTGCCTGAAGTCACGCACACAAACTCGGTGATCTGAGAATGAGCAGGGCTTGAACCTACAACATCCCGATTGCCGGTTAGCTACCAATTTCAGCCATATCTCGATCGCTTGTATAATAGTATGATGTGGCTAACTGCTATGTACCGCGTTTATATATCAGTTCATTTCATATATGGCATTTTTGTTAATGTAACAAAATGGCATATTTAGAATTAAATGCTGTGAAAACAGTTTCCGAAAAATTAATCAAACAATAACGCTGATATCAGTGACAGTTTGGGACAGAATCTGCATTAGTTCTGTTACAGAACCCACTCTAGATATTCCGTTGAAGAACCCGCAGCATTAAATCTATTGAAGTCAAATTTATTCAACTCAACCAAAAATTTGCCATTCTTGGTTTTAGAGGTTTGAAAATTCATCAAAATGACTTGTGCTCTTATGGCAGCTTTTTTTTCTTACAAATAATCTTTGCTGTTCAAACATTAAATTTACTGGTTATTGTTATAACATGTGAATTGTGATTATTATCATCATTGTTATTATCATTATTATGGATTATTTATGGAAGTTGTTAATCTTAATTATGTATGTAATTTGCAGAGAATACCGATTCAAATACTTTACACATCAATGGTTTCATTTTCCCATGGCCCATAAGTTATGGGGACAAAGCCCTGGAAGATATCAAGAAATCTTATTATTGAGTAGTGTGATATAATGACCAATTCCAACCAATTATTGTCATTAATTGCTGTTATTGCTTCATGGTCGGCCTATTAAAATATTCTTTGCATAATTATATATGACGGATCACACCCTTGATGTATAATTATCAATCCAAACTTCATGGATAAAGATAGATGTTCCATGGTTCAGGGTGGGTGACATAGTTTCGAGTGGGCTGCGGTATGACATTGATAGTAACAATGCTACTTATTGTTTTCGGTTGGCGTTTTATTACTGTCACAGTGTCACAACATGTGTCAAAATCTTGTTTTGAAAAACCGAAATTATCGTTACCCCTTTAGTATTGTCTTTAAAAATGTACGTCTTATACCAGAACCAGAAATGTCCTCCTCCAAAGTTGAAGGAGAGACCTTTCTGCGTTTCTGAAAGAAGGAAAATGTGACTCCGTTTCATTGAAACTCACAAAAATGCTTGGTCGGAACAATTTTCATTTTTCAGGTCTTTAAAACTACAAAGCAGAAGCATCGTGGTTTAGGTTGTCATTTTGACCTGTATCTTTTGAGTTTCTAAACGTATGTTTGCGGGCATCTCTTGTCTTCGAGTGCCTCACGTGGAAAGGGTGGAAGATGCAGTCATGATCTGCAGTATGCACCACTCTAAGCCCTCACACTTCCGTCACTGATCTGAACCACCTATTTTCCGACTTGTATATATTTGGTCTGGTTATTCGGTGTACATGATAAATGTGTTGAGAAATGGCGATATAGTTGCAGTGTATCCCGACAAAAGGTAAACCCGTGATATATCCCCAATCTACCTCTCCGTCTTGGAGTGTCTACAGCACACAACAATGGCTTGTCATCGCATTCTCTGTCACTTCGTTGTCAACAATTTAAACCTTGTTTTAATATCAACGGTATGGGTGGAAAATTCGGGCCGCGGCCGCCGGCCGTATTCTACTCTCTTTTAACTCGGAGGGCATGATCTATACAATATGCTCACCGTGGTTATTCTACGACTACTTCTTTATTTATTTTGGTAGTTTCATAAGTTGAAAGCTATTGCGGTAACCCAGCCAGCCATGATATTGCTTAATCATTAAATGCACTATGAGCTAGTTAGAATATTTATGTTGCGGGGTTTTTACTTAACATATATTATGGCATATTACCTCATGATATTTCCTGCATTACTCAATTATCGGCTCCTTACAGGAGATTAGAAGGCCGTAATTTACAAAGCTCTAAGTCTAAGTTAATCCTCCTGATAGCGATTGCCACGAAATAAACCCTCACCTCTCCTCATTTTATAATGGTAACAATTCCAGTGCTTAAAACCTTTATTCAAAACAATCCTCCCCTAGTAGAAGCCTTCTGATATTTCTTAAATAGGTATCTAATGATGAATTTAACGACAGAGGCTTATATGTCGTTACATATTAGAATATCCAAATTCCAATATTGAGCATCTCCATGTAAGTATTTGAATGTCTATTGAAACTTACTACCTCTAAACATTGTGCACATGGATCGATCGATAAAAACGCCTAAAATGCTGCAATTTCGATATAAACGGTGACAATTCGAATTGCATCGCAGTACAGTTTTGTGTGCGCAGCATAAGTTTGCGCGGCGTAAAGACATATAACATATCTGTTGTCGTGTCTGTGCGCCGCGCAAACTTATGCCGCGCACAAAAAACTGCAGTTCGAACTGCCACTGAAATTCAAAGTAAACACTGTCAAGTGTGCATCTTTATCAATCCCTTCATCTATCGATGCATGTGCAAACACATCATGGGTAATTCTCTCCTGAAACTAAGATGTGGGGACCAGCTGCATTTCTTGGGCAGCTCCAAACTATGCCAATTATAGTCTTTGGGAGACCGGAGAAGTGTCACTGTCAGTACCATGCTTACTCGCTTCTCAGCAACATGCTTTGAAATGGACCAAATACAGTAGTTGTGCTTGTTTCCGATCCTTATATCCTAAAGGTCCTCTGGTGAACATTGGGCTGCCCATGTCACCAATGGAACACATTAATCCATGATAATGACGCAATCCCATCCTTCATACTCTGAAGTTTGGATACTTTAGTCTATCCGCCCTATAATCTTATAATATTCCCTAAGCATCATACCCTCTTCAAGTCACACCTCGGAACTGTGTTTGGGGAAGAGAATAGTGGCACCTGTTTTCATCATATGCTTTCAATGGTTCACTGCAAGACTGAGACAGGTCGTTTCATCACCTATATGTTCGTATGTGGGCTGCTTTTCATTTTAACGCTTTTAGTCTCCGCATAATATTATAGCATTGTTAATTAGCATAATATATAACGCATATGTTAGCGCATTAGCACTAATGACGTCACATATATATTACGGGCCGTGTTTTCAGCTGTAATTAGTAAATGCTCTGTTGCGTTTACCACAGTCCCCCGCCTGTGGTGTAGTTAAACTGTGAAATATAGACTGTTAGATCTAGTGCTCGAGTAGTTGATAGTTGAGAGTGATGTCATCATCTTGGTGTAGAATAACGAACTGATGACGTTAAGAGAGCGAGAGATATTAGTTGGCATCCCGGCACCTCAGCTGTGAGTTTGTTATATGAACACAGAGGGGTGCTGAATGGTGGTACTTGGCTCCAGTCAACTGGGGGAACTCAGCTGCCAGGGGGAGCGGAAACTCAGCCAACAGAGGAATTTCCATCCTCCATTCTGGCTGGTGTGTCACGCTTTTTACCTGTTACTATCATAGTACCGTGTTGCATTCAATGCTTATTCCCAGGCCGAATATGGACGACCGGTGATTTAGTTGCTTTGTTTTTTGTGATTTCCTTTGAATACGAGTAGGAATATCACTGCCATTTTACTTAACAATCAAAGTGACAGTGAAACCTTGCTGTAGGGTTGGCGAGATATTTTCTGACTGCAGTGTAGGTAAGCTCAATAATAACATGAAATGAACGATTTTTGGACGTTAACTGTCAGTTTTTTTCCATAATAAATATTCAAAGATGGCGTTCATCAAGAGATTATCACGTGATTTTGTATTATAGCATTCGTCGGTGTGTTTATGTATGTGTCACGAATTATCTACGTTACAAATTTCATATTAAAGTGTAAAATTATACATATATTATTGAAGCTGCAAACACAAAAGTGTATGTATGCTCCATCAAGTCAGAGAGTTTATTACATGATTATTTGTTCGTTCTCAGAAGCGCTACATGCTGTGTTCATTATTCAGCTTATTATGTGACAAGTATGTTTATATATGTATATATCGCTTGTGTCAGCCACGCCCTCTTCCGATTATCAGCATTATTATAGTTAGGTGCAGTCTGTCAGTCTCTTATTATATAGCTCTGTTTTTCCGCTAAATCGTTCGGCTGTCTCGAATGGATTCCTTCTCTCATTTTTACATGACATTCTGTCGATCATAATACATCTTAATTTGTTTTTCGTTTTTTTCCATTTTTATTATAGCCGTCGCATCAACGTCTCATCTGCATGACGAATGGCGATTTTGATTTTGAAATAATCACTTTATGGCATAGTTAAATCTCTTTAACTGCCAAATTTAACCATTCATCATATCATTTATCTTTAATCTGCTTGATGTTTTGGCATTGTATTTGAAATGGCTGAGTGGTCATGATCAGCTCAGGTTAATTCATATTTTGGGTAATTTCAGGGTAATTATTATAATATTTAAAACTTCCATACTTTCATGTAGTGAACTGCAGAATTACACAGATTTATTTACTGTACAGCACTTAGTTCAATTAATTAACAGGTTAATGAGCGTCTGTTAATACTTCGAGTGGGATATTTACTTATTTAGTGCAGTAAGTGGAACGTTAATTTTCAAATTAACCTTTGTAAATCTCTAATCTCTCAGCTTAGTTATATGCGAAATCACTGAGGTGTGCACCTAGATCAGAGTATTCGCTTAAAATATTGAAATGTTATCAATCGACTAGGTAGTAAGTACGGTGTGTTGCCGATTCTTATCTCTCAAGACGGAGTTGAGTTTTATAATTTTCGCTGTGTTCTTATCATAGCGCAATAACTTGCAAAAATCTATAATAGTGTAATTTATTTTCTGTGGTTTAATTTATTTTCTACTATAGTTTGTTAATCATATTTTTTCTGCCACCTTATCAGCTTATCCATCAGAAATAATGCACAGTCGATATTCACGGATAGTTAATAATTTGATGAGATACTGAATATACTAGGTCTGAAATAGCAGTCTTGAGACCCGGTTTCAGACTTGGAACAAGCGCCCTGCAGATCACACGAGTTGAAACAGAGGCTGTTTCAATTTGTAATTTAAAAGTAATAGACACTGCTTTCGAATAATTGTCTCGAACTCCCTTTGCTACAAATATATTGCAATTTTATGTAAAAAGACGCGTTATAAGGCTTGAATATATGACGCGTACGCAGGAACAATGAATATGATTTGCCCTACTCTAAATTCTGATTAATAATATTTTTTGATTGGCCTCTTCACTTACAAATTTACCTGATGGACTACTTTTTCTGTTGACATATAGCACTATATTCAAACCTCAATCACTATAATTATAGTTAGAAGCGTTTCTGAAAACTTTCTGTAAATATTTCTCCACTTGGTGGGCTACTAAGTTTAATATTTCTCGAGCACGCGCGCGAGACCACGTCTCAAGTAGGCGTTGTAGCTGTTAAACTTCTAAACTTGAATAAGCTTCACATATTTAAGATATTATCATTAATATTATGAACACCAGTTTTATTCCCACATCGGTGGGGTGGAGTTTTCCCACATGTTGTGTTTTCTAACACACTCTTGCTGTTGCAGCTAGAGATTGCACACCCTCCTGCAATGTTGTCATCAGTGTGTTGCGCGTGCTACATTAACATACAACTTATTAGTTTTACAATTTACAATATAATATGTTGGCAGACATATATTCTGACTTTTGCATATGCTAACAGATGCTGCAGACATGCTTCACAACTTGAGAACTTGGAAGCTTGGACAACTGTCTGTTATATACTATGCTGGGAAGGTGATACTTTGTTAAGTACTTGAGTACCTACTTAACATACGTGTCCTCCCATCAATAAATGGCTTTTACCCAAATGCCATTAAGTATGCCTTTTCAACATTCCTCTCATAATTGAAAGCTTAAAAGCTCAAAATTGTTGAGGGTTATCAATAACCATTTGACTTGATTGAAAGTCGCTTTTCAACATAATTCATTGAACACGATCAAATTTCGTTTGATAAAAATGGTTTTTATAATTCATTACTTTTATAATAGTTCGATTCTTATATAAAAAGTTCATGATTTTTTCATCAATTAACTCGCATCATAAGTATCAATTTTTCTGCGCAGGTCCAATTTTCTAGATTTTGCTTGTTATAATGTTGTTACCGCACTCTATCAAACACCATGTTCCCACGACTTTCTACATTGCCTTCCAATCAATTCCAAGTATACTTGAATGACTTCACCCAAACAGTACTACTATCTTACTATTATACTGCGTAGTCGGTGCGAAGCACAAGCTTCATACAGTACTGACACAGTACTAAGTTCGTGCTCGAACAATGATAGGCGGATCAAATTGGCGTCATAATCAAGGTTAAACGTTGTCAATTGAAGCTGTCTCTGCGCCTATAATTTCTCGTACGTGCTAGCTTCATTTCATACTATCGGTAACTCCCTCTGCTCTCGTATCACGTGCATTACAGCATGAACCATAATAGCGGAGCAGTGCAGTTGGTGGTCGCTTGGCCAATGGGAATCGAGCATTGCAGGTCACGTGACTCTTTGCAAGTCACGTGACCCATTTCATTTCATCTGTTCGTCGGTCTTTGTAAGTGCTTGAGCTTAGAAGAGCTCTATCTTAAATGTGAGAGAGAGCTTATGTCACCCTTTTAATAGCCCCGTGAGGGGTGATTTATATGTTGAGATGATCTCTGATCAGGGTCGAGCATGAGAGTTCAAGTTTCAGAAAAATCAAATGGGTTTAAAATGATACTTTCGACATAGTTGGTTCTTTCTCTGTGATACTTACCATGAAACTTGCGTGCTTATTGACATTGTTCGGCAATGTTTTTCAAGATTAAGCTTTGCGCTCTGCGTAGCATCTTAGAATTGTACGATTAGAGCAATGTATTAAATTTGTTATTGTTTGAATATTAAATACTGTAGGCGTGTGATTCATTTTAAATTTACTGACTTTGTTTTGTTTATTATTGCTCCATAACAAGCCGGTCAACTAAAATTTTATAAATATCAATTGATTTTGTATTTTTAGCCCTTGGGCATTTTTGGTGTCGTCCATTCGATTTTAAATCTTGGGTATTTCAATTTTCAAATTCCATAGCAGCATTATTTGAAGACATTTTATTGTTCCACTGTTCAAAACACGCAGATATTGATACAGTCATTTTCCGTTAAACTGCAATATTTATTTGGTGTATACCTTCAACAGTATAATAACGATAATGATATATCGCCATACGTTATTTTTCCTTAAACTCCTATCTTTGTTTTTGGCGAATATAACAATTACGATAATGATATCGCCATACAAGCGATCCTGCTCACATAGTTGAAACGTGATCGTGGTTATTGTCATGAAGTTATAACCGTCTGGAGGGCACCAAGCAATTGTTATATGCAGGTGTGATATAACCAGATCTCACCCTAGAGATGTATAATTACCTAATTGGTCACGTGTTCCTTTATCTTCACGGGGGTCCTTACGGGGAGATAATCACCTGAGATAACATGAGTTCACACAGAGCTGATAAGCGCAGTGCGCATCGTATGGACATGTGGTGCAGATAACGTGATCATGATTCAGGCTTTAAGATAGAGATTTTATGACGTAAGACAGTCTACATGTTTGCCCACAGGCCGCATGTTTTAAGTAGTTTCATGTCACAGACAAGCGATAATATGATAATATCGTGAAGGTTTGAATATCATAACAATATGTGTGGCTGGTGGCTTGTGTTATGTTTATGGTTTAATCGTCGTTTAGGAGCTAAGTGACACTTCTTCCAGTCAGAGAGTCCCTCATTTTCATGTTACTTTACTACTTCGCTTTTAAATAATATGCTGACCAGAACATGGATTTCCTCCCTATCTGTACGCACGCCGCGTAGAGACTTTCGATATATGCCGCATGAATATTATTATGTTGGTGAGAATGAGAGTGACGTCATCATCATAGTTAAAAGTAGCGAATTGATGGATAATATTTAAAATTTATTAAAACTGTCTATTTTTAGCACGGCTGGAGGTATATAAATACTCTTTTTTAAATTAAGAACATTTTCATTGCTTTCAATTTTTGAAACGGCACGTGTCACACCCAATGACGCGTTTCCGGGCGCCACCGTTCTGCCAATGTAGTTTAACCAAACCCATATTAATTTCCTGCGATATCTCGAAGTCTGAAATAGTTTTGAAATGTGTCGCAATTGGAGTTTGAAAATTAGCAAAGCATCAACCATCAAGCCACCTGTCATCATTGCCCTCGGAATATATAATGAGCTAAATAATAATGATAAATTATATGAGTACGTGTATGTCGAAATGAAAAGCATATCATTGATCATAATGATCATTATAATTTCTCACGGAAAGCTGTATTTGTCGTAATCTGCCAAATAAAATTAGTAGCTTCTCCATTTTTCGGCAGCAAATTATTCTCTATAATCGCTGTGTGTGGGTGTGCGTGAGATGAATTTGTATAATTATGATTGCACGCATGTTTATTAGTTGTAGAACGACAGGGAATTGTACTGCAGATTATCCATAATGAGCCGTGTGTTTCGTTAAATTTACAGCTTGAGTAACACGCCAATTGTTTGAGCGCTTCCTGATTCATCGAGAGATTAGTTTCAGTCTATCTGGAAGCCATGGTGCTCGTTCAGCTTACCAATATCCCATTAGCACCACTGTTGCTTTGTGCGAAGTAGACATCTTGCTGCACAGTCTATACCTTCGAGATGGGCTGACCGCTCATTGTAAAATATATCAACTTTGGTTTGACCCTGTCTATGACCCTTCTGACTTCTGGAAACTTATGGCTAGCCGTTGTACCGTCGCGAATCCTTTTGAGGCGTTGTCTTGCTTTGCCATTATTATTTCTTATTATTATTGACTTTTTGCATCATAAACTGAGAGACATTGGAAGCCTCCTGAACCCAGAGGGGCTAGACTTTTACAGGCTCGACAGACTTTTAACAAAGAAAGTTAATCCATATGCCGATATATTAGGATGTCCAGCTTTTATAGTTTTTTGTCTCTTGAATACTGTTTTATATTTGCTGATTAATAAGCACCCATGTGTGGAACACTCGGTATCTAAAGTTCCCCTCGGTATGCCCTGCACACAACAATAGCCCGGGTATACGTCATTCGTCGTCAATTCACTGTTCTATGCTCTGATAACGACGTCATCTCTCTTAGTAACCGGCTATCTCTGGGACACGCACAGCTCGTGTGCAGTGATACCGTACAATCACCGTCTGACATATATATTAATCACTAAATAGCTAAATCACACTCTCATGTGGGGTGCAAATAAATGTTTAGTTAATCAGTGCTCGCTATATATTACACGCCCCGCGTGGGTTATTAATTGTTATCTGGGTTGTTAATTGTTAATAACGTTCTTATCAGTATTGGTATAAGTATGATGTACAAATCATTTGTCAAGTGCAAGTATAGTTGCTAGTTGCGTGTGATGTAATAAACATGGTTTTAATTGTTAAGTTAATGACGATGAGAGGCCTATTTATCCTGTGCACGTTATGTTCATACTCAATAAAATCATCCACCATTCACCACCTTCGACTCACGACTGTCGAAGTGGAGCAATCATGCAGTCAAATCACGTGGCTGCTTAATCACATAGTGGTGCAATCTTGCAGAATACTTGAATAAGTTCGATAACCCCGAATATAAAACAAATATTACAAAGTTGATGGAGTTTGTTAAAGTTTTATTTATGTGACTTGTGAGTACCTTGCGTTCCAGCCCGCTAACACATCAGCATATCATTTTTACTCTTTTTATTGCTTAAAAATCAGTCGAAAGAACTAGAAATAACCAAAATTTTCTGGGGCCCCCGCTCCAAACCCCGAATGAGTTGTCTTTTGACGCATTTGACTCGTAGCGTTCACCCTGCACCCCCAGTCGGAGATGAGAATTATAGCCTTGTAAACAAAGTAGTCCCCAAAACAAGAATCAAAACCTAAGATAATGAAATTTGGCAAATTTAGAAATTTAAACTATAGCGAGAAGAGGTAAGACTAGCATGTAGCTCAATGCGCTATAATTTGCAGTAACGTCAAGTTTCAAACTTTTACTTAAATTCGATACCTCAAATCACAGTTGGCGAATTTTATTTTCATTTAGCTGGTTCCCTTGGCAGTTTTCTGAATTCTATTTACCATTTGAAAGTCTTTATGCTTTCATGTCCACATAATTGAGGTAATATGCACAATAAAAGGCTGGTAATTAAAGTTTCTGGAAAATTGCCATATTAGGGCACTTTAAGGCAGCAAGTGGTTGACACTGAACGAGTGTCGCGCTCAATGCCACAGTCGTTGCGAAACGGTAAAGCATTGCCATTCTCGAATATTCATTGAAAGATTACGTAGTGTCTTGTATAAATAACGTCTAAGATCAAGAATATATTAGATTACGCCATTTTTTGCAATTCGCACGTTCGGTTTTTAATACTATCAAACTATCTTTCCAATTAATGCTGGTATCGTATATTTGCCGTGTGGAAGAATAAGATAGTTTTATGCTCTACGTCATCAATGAACTATTATAAACCATGATAATGACATGACTCTTAACGACCTATCTTCTCAGAGCGACTTTCAATGAAATATGTTCGTTCGATGATAACGAATCATTATTTTACCTCCACTGCTACGGAACCACCTAAGTTTACCGTGTGTTATTGCTCGTCGAATCTTCTGCTTGTATTTAATTGGCTCCGCTGCGTCTGCCTGCCGACCTTTTAAAAGCTGGTTTACCGGTTTTAAACTAGATTTTTTGTTCATTTTAATAGGAGAGTGACGGATTTTTAAAGAGCCAGCTGCAAATAAAGCTACCCAGTTATAGCTGGTGTTTGGACGCTGGAGATGAAAGGTTGTGTTTTCTAGGTATTTCAGGTGCACCGTTCTGCTCAATTTCTTACTTTTAGTATCTTTAAATAGTGTTGTTCCCAAGTTTAAATGTGTTGATTTATGGATTTCTCACATTTTTCTTTCCAGTCATCACCGCAATCTACGAATCTACTCTTCTAGCAATTTTGGTAAAAGTGTAAGATAGAAATAAACAAATATTTTTTTTTAAATAAGAGCAGATCTTTTTCATAAAATAGGAAATTTATAGGAAATTCATGATTGATCTTCATTCCACAAATTTTCATTGATTAAAAATAACCAACATTAATCTCGTTGTCCAGTGCCTACAATGTCCCTATTTCGTCTTATCTTATCTTTCCCTAGTTCCTTGTTGAATCAATAATGAATACCATGGACGTCTAGGTATATAGCAGCTAGAGGACTGATCATTTGGGTGAATTGTTGGATAAGAAAGGTCTTTTCTGCTTTTCAATGTGTGTAGCATGGATTTAGCTAACTATTATTTTGATTGAACTGCATTATCTCATCATGAGCTCGAGCGAATGAGCGGATTCTTTTGCAAGAAGTTCTAAATGTTAATTCCATTCGACATAGGTATAGCTTAAGGGGGCCGGGGGGTCTGAGGTCGATTTTTGGTTTTTTGTTGTTTCTGATAGAGCTGAACGCCAGCTACCAGTAGGTTTTTACCGCATCAAAAATATTGTTCCTAGCCGAAGTTATGAATTTTCCGATTTCACCTGTAATTACAGTGCGCGCGCGAACTTACAACGCGATTTGCCGAAAATCAACTTTAAAATCTATCTCCTCCTACAGTTTTTGAGGAAAACCCTTGAAACTTGGTAGTTATGTTCTAGGGCATAAAACAAAACTTTCATGCGAGCCGATTTTTGATTTAGGCCTCAGAAGTGAAAATATGAATTTTCAAAGTTGGCTCCTGTCCCAAAAATGGTCAAAAATGACGATTTTCAAATTTCAAAAATTCATATTTTTAATTAACACACATTGTCAATGAAAATCGCCGAGTGTGAACCTCCATATAATCAATATCATTAAGATACAAGGCGCGGGAAAATGCCGTAGTTTGAGGTCCTCATCTATTCTCCACCCTGAACTAAGACAATGTTGTCACTCTCAGCAGATTATTTTTCTTGCTTTTGGAAGGCTGACAGAATGATGAACTACCACTTGTTGTTAGGATTCTAGGGATGCAGCGCGTTTTCATGTCTTTCCGTTCGTTAATATATGATTATATGCTCGGCAATTCTCAGCCAACTTTCTAGAGGCTCGCTTGGTTTGGTGATGTTGTAAAACGTAACCACCAAAATCTGACAATCAGGCTCTTAATTTGTGTGATTATGATGAAAATCATTGTACGTTGATTATTGAGTGTTGCACAAATTTCATGTATTTATAAGATACACACTCTTCTAAGTAATAGTATCATCCTCACGTTTAGTTTCCTGTTTCATGGGTAGTTCAGTTGTTCATGTCCAATCTTCTGAAGACGATTTGGTATAATATTCTCATGAAACTTGACGTGAAGTATTAAGAAAGATTAACACTTAACAGTGTGTTTTATCTAGATACTTCCCGCCCTACTCTGAATGATTAATTTTTGTCACATCATGTGTTAAAATTTTAATCATATAAATAGTTATCTATATAAATAGTTATCTAGGTAACCGCTATATACGTGCTTTACTGAATTGACAAAATGTGCAATTTGATGCTCCATTTCTCCAAATAACCCATTCACTTTTGCTCATCTCTTGACATGGCTGATGCCGATGCTCGATAGTTGTTACATTTTAATCTTCTTCTGATCAGCAGCTCACAAGCGGCACGCGCGCGGCTTGCTACCACCGCGCAGTTTCTGGAGAAGTGGCGTGACTCTTGCCCCCCAGTGTTGCTTATGTTTTTAGTCCGTTATCAAGCAATCACTGTGTGCGTGTGTGTTGCTGCTGCTTTACTTTTAACATGATGATAATTTAGAATCTTGTTTGAATGTAAATATCGAAAATAAAATCTGTGATTTCTTTTAAAGATATGATATTTGTCATGTTGAAATAGTTTTGCGAGTGTTTTCGTAATTTTTCTTGTTATTTATAAATTCTTCGATAATTTAAAAGTTTTACTATACTTTTCTTCATTTTAGTGAGGTTTATTCAACTCATTTTTATTCCCTTATTAACCGTCACGATTTCTTCTCTCCCCTACAATGAAAGGCAATAGAAATAACGTCATTATCATGATTTTACTGTTAAAATGATGACATCGAACCGCCCATTTCTTCTCCCTCCCCTCAATTAGAAGGTCTTGTCGGCTCCCTTACGTCTGATTACTTATCCGACTTCCTCTCGCATATTTAAACCCCTCTATTATTGACAACTCCATTATCCTTGTTGTCATTCTTCGACTGATGGGTATTTTGTCATATGTTTTAATGATGTATCGTCGTGCTTCGTGGTACTTAATATGAACGGCAATGTAAGAGTGTACTTTTGGAGAGTGTTAGTAGTGGTTGTTTTCAGTTCTTTTAATAATCGCATTATGACACGAGGAGAAACCTTAGCTAGACGTTTCGGCTCTCAACTCTTGTTAAAATCTCGTGTCATACTTCTGGCACTGTTTACTCTTTTCTTGTTTACTCTTTTCAGGTCTTCATTCGCTGTTTGTGAACTCGTGGAGAAAGGTTTTTACCTACTCAAATCCAAAATTGCAGCCAATTTGCCTTGCAATCTTCTTTGATGAAGCGTACTCTCTGAAGTTTTTCAACTTTTTCACCAATCATTCAAAGGTTCAATCACCCCACGTACTTCTGTTGAGCTGATTTACGAAGTCATTTCAGAGTATTATTTTATAGCACGTTTTTGCTTCAAAACCTAACCGCTTATGATTCGATATAATTCCATTTTCCAGTCGTGTTTTTTCCCTCCTTTTCAGCCCTCATATCAGACTCCCAGAATAGGCATACTCATATCGATACACCACTGTTGCTGAAACCTTGAAATCAGTATAATTCTGTAGATGGGTTAGGATATTCGGGAATATTGAAGATATTTCCCATCGCTGATATGTAGATTTACCATTTGTGCATTTGTGCTGATGCTTGTGGGACACCCACTAACATAGTAAGATAGTTTAATTCATAAAGCTCCACAATTACAATTTAGTTATAATATAATTCATTTTCTCACGACAAACTTAACATATCATCTACCACATTATCACTTGAATTAAACTATTAGCTCTATGCAATTCCCGCCGTGGAATATGTCTTCTTTTCTCCTGTTTTACAACCCACTTCACCGTACGACCCTGCCACCATCTTTTCTCCTGATTTACAACCCACTTCACCGTACGACCCTGCCACCATCTTTTCTTTTGATTTACAACCCACTTCACCGTACGATCCTCCCACCAGACTCTTAACAATTAGAACACCCCATTCCGGCACTGCACTACTGCAGCAGAAGGTCTATCATACGCCCAGCGCGCACGATTAATTGGATGTATTGAAGGTGATGTCACTACCAGGGTTTAGAGTAGTTGTTGATGACGCTGAACCGCCACTTAATCACACTCAGTTCTCAGACAATCCCAATCCTGCGCTACTTAATGTCTACCACTATATACCAGCTGGTATATGAGCAGTGAAAGGCTTATACTCGACTCCGCATTGCACTGTGATCTAAGCGATTAGGAGTCACGTCTCCGTCGCCGCTCGTCTGGAGAGAGTTTAACATGAGTCGGTGAAAAGAGGAATAATTTCTTAACTTGCACTACCGTTATTCTGTCTGTGCTATAGTGTGCAAATGAGCTCTAGATGCTTTCTCTACCTCAGAGTTCAGACCGGCCAGCTATACGTGATCCAGTAGATCCATGTTCTTAACCGATAACCAGACGTCAAGTTGTACGGAGAACTTTAACACGGGGTTCCCACACTTGTGCGGGAAATTCCCGAATCAGCTGGTTTTATATTTAACTTGCCTCTCACTTCAACAGCTGTAGTGAAGTTTACTGCGTATTGTTCTTAATTCGGATATAATTATTCCTGTTCAATTATACGACAGATTTCTTACAAGTTAGTGATTCACAGCAAGAGTAAAAGAAGACCTATATGTTATACGTTACCACTGGTTCCAGTTTCACGTCTATTTATCATGGATTCAGTTTCGTAAAATATTCGGCACTACGTCATCATTTTACCTTGTTAAACCATGTTCATGATGTCACCCTACCTATGCTGCGTATTGATTGTGGGTGTGCTATCGTTAGCCCTTCGCATGACCTGGGAACATTGCATGAGCTTCATCATATTTTCTCCCATGCTTGTTCTGCTGAACAATTGTAAGGTTTATCGGCTATCAGGCTATTTAAACCGATTGTTTAATGTTTACTGATTAGTCCCAGAAGCTTGTAAAAGCGCTTGCTTTCATTCAACTTTATAACTTCATAAGTTTTAGTTATCTGGGTTTAAAGTTATTTCGCGACTTTTTACTGTTAGATTTAACCCATAATATGTTTTAGTTATGTTACGTTTACTTGCATTTCGAATGGATGCATTTGATTACTTTGCTGCAGATTTTGTGCAAAGTCCATTCTATTTGGTAGTTAGGTACTTGTATTGGAAATTTCCTTCTTTTCGTCCTTGCTGTTTCAAGAAGTAGGGTGGACATACCTTGCGGTCGACGTAACCCAATACTTTACTGCAAGAATAATTTAATGATGGATATTACTGAAGGATAATTTTAAGTATTATATTTAAATTAACAACTTTATTTTGGAGTAATTGCTAATTATCATTTAGAATATTCCTTACTTTTATGAAGGAGTAAAGTAGCTGCACAGCATTGTTCAACTCTTTAAATATTTAGTGAGCGTAAGAATTTTACGAAGGAGCAATATGCGGCTGCTTTTAATATACTCCGACGAGTCTTAATCAATGCTTCGTTCACTGCAGAGCCTTGTTCACTGCAGGGCCATGTTCACTGCAGAGCCATGTTCACTGCAGAGCCATTTTCAGTGTTCACTGCAGGGCCATGTTCACTGCAGGGCCATGTTCACTGCAGAGCCTTGTTCACTGCAGAGCCATGTTCACTGCAGAGCCATGTTCACTGCAGAGCCATGTTCACTGCAGAGCCATGTTCACTGCAGAGCCATGTTCACTGTAGAGCCATGTTCAGTGTAGAGCCATGTTCAGTGTTCACTGCAGGGCCATGTTCACTGCAGGGCCATGTTCACTGCAGGGCCATGTTCACTGCAGAGCCATGTTCACTGCAGAGCCATGTTCACTGCAGAGCCATGTTCACTGCAGAGCCATGTTCACTGCAGAGCCATGTTCACTGCAGAGCCATGTTCACTGCAGAGCCATGCTCTTGTTATGATGAATGACCATGAGTTTGAAACGATATTTATCAATTATGTTTAATACGCTTAGAAAATAGAAATGATTAATAGATGCGCGTAGTATTAGGGCAGCAGTAAGGAAATAACAGTTCTATGATCCAGATTAAAGCAGGGGTTCGATCTTCAATTAAACCATATGTCATTAACGTTCATCACATGTCATGATTCAGTACTTTAAATTGTAATCATGGTTGTCATCGTGATTTTTCTCAAACTGTTACTTGAGTGCAGTATGATTGAATGATTCATCACATAAAATATGTTAATACTTACGTCACTGAAGATATAAAATGAACTTCCAGGTCCAGGTTTTTTTCGGAGCCACTTTAGCACTTTATACTGCAGGCATAAGGTATCTACTTAAAGTTTTGTTGAAGCAATTCCTAAAAACTTAACCATTTTTGGTGTTTTGTGAGAACCGTTTCTACGAGCATCCCTAGTTCAGTCTTGCGATAAGTTTTATAGGAGTAGTGATAATTTTTCGTGTGTCATATTTATAGGGTGTTAATTTTCCGATAGGTCTTATGAAAAGTTCGGGATTTATATCATTTCGAAAAGGAAACGAGCCATCTTTCTCACGTTTTTCAAACTTTTAAATTTTTAAACATATGCTGTTTGTAATTATGATATTCATTAAATTTTAATGACCTCATCAAAAATTATAGATATCGTGCGAAATAAACAGAAACATGTCAAAAAGTATAATTTTTGCCAATTTTGTTGATTTGTTCGATGTAATGTTAATATCGACCTGTTTCTATTAATTCAAATTTTGCCCACGAAAGCATGATGATTATACATGATTTTTGACTGTTTTTAATCTTCCAATATATTTCAAATTCAATTTACTTAAAACTGTCATCTCAGATCATGTTCTTCAGTTTATAGGTACCTATTGAATTCCCGTTCAATTTCAGCTATACGTAATAACAAGTTCCACAATCATCATTAACATAACGATTTTACGTCCTTCTAAATTCCTCACAAAATCATTCAAATGCAGTAGGTTTACTGACAGGAACAACCTCGGATCTATTACTTTGGTGATATTCCTCAACCTAGCAGTCTGTGACTTCTTCCAGACCCTGTTTTCTGCTCCTTTTGCGGCCCTCATGCTGTTTTCTGGGCGTGTGGTGAGTGTGAGAACAATCTTGCTTACAATAAGTCGTCCAATCATCCATAAATTCTCTGATAAAGAAGTATCCTCTTTATAACTTTTCTAAATCTAATTTTCTTTTGGTATCTACGAAATTATGGCCACTCTCTACGTCAGTCCCTCCGGCAGACCCAAACCCAACCACAAATCCTTCCAGATCAATTCTCCTTGCTCCTCATCCCATCTCCTCATCCCATTCTCATCTCTCCCCATCCCCTCACTCCCCTGCATCCCCTCAACAGTATCACCCCTGAACCCCTTCCCACACCCACCCTCCCCCACTCCCTGCATCCCCTAACTACAACTCCCTCACTACGACACCTCTCAGCAGCCTGGTATCTCCCCTACGATTGAACTCATCCTTTGTAACGTTGCGGGAGTCAGCTTCTTCATCATGTCCCGTGCTAGTATCAGCATCGTCGCTATCCTGTCGCTCGTGCGGTGCTACGTCATCCTACGACCCATGAACCACCACAACGTCGTCAACTGGAGGAATGTCTACAGTAAGTGTCGAAGGGGTTTCTTTCTTGACATTCGTATTTGAATCGGCCTATATTATCGGGCATCGTTTTTAACAAAAATAAGTGCATGACCTTCAGTGGAATGGCTTAATGAGTTGATGTGTTAAACTTGAACATGAGTCAAATTTTCTGCCAGATTTTCTGCCAGATTTTTCCATGTTTTTAACCAGCATTGCCATTTTGACATAATACCTCGTTTCAGTTGCTTTGAGCGTTGTTTGGATTGCTACCATTCTCCTCTCTGTCATCCCATTCATTGCTGGTAGCACCTACCGACAGTGAATGGATTTATTTTTTTCTTGCGAATGGACAGATGAGGTACGTTTTCTGCTGCATATTATGTTGAAATCCTCAATTTCAACGACAGTGAATGAATTATTTTTTCTTTCGGGAAATGGTGATATTCTAATCCTCACTGACTAGTATAATCTCCTGAAAAGACACATACTCTGGTACATGTTAATCAAGTATGTAGCAGGCCATAGAGGATGTATGTAAACAAAGTTTTAACCTCCCCCTCCCACCAGGACATGTTCCCTTGGGAGCTGAGTACTGTAGCTCTGGGTCTAATGGTGCTCCTTGTCTATGTGACCCCCTTCCTCCTGCCGGGATTTGTCGTGATATTCTCCTGTCTGACTACCGTAGGGGCGCTCCTAGTCGCCAGACACCAGAAAAAGGTAGGCGAAATGTTAATCAAAATATGGTTTGCCACCAGACTTTGTATGGTCCGATGATTCTCTGTCATTCAAACGTATGAATATCAATGACCCTTCGAGTTTCATAACCTCATTATTTCTAATGATCCCAACCCTCAGATCGCCTCAAGGATACGAGAAAGTGACTCCTCCTCTACCTCATGTGGAAGGTAGGTGATGTGGTGGATCAACCCCTCACAATTTCATGTGGAAGGTAGGTGATGGTGATCCTCCTCCCTTGGAAGGTGATCCCTGTGCTACCGCCATGATGTGGTGGATCAACTCCCTCCTCTACCTCATGTGGAAGGTAGGTGATGTGGTGGATCAACTCCCTCCTCTACCTCATGTGGAAGGTAGGTGATGTGGTGGATCAACTCCCTCCTCTACCCCCCCCCCCCCTTATTTGTTCCATATCTTACATTTTACAAGATCTTATTATCGCAGGCGGGACTGTTCCCCAAGTTATCGGATGGCTTCATCTTCACCGAGCTCTACGGACACACTGGCTACGTGTACGTGGCCACCATGGGCGGGGTTCTCATGATTTACCTCAACTCTGCCCTAAATCCCGTCATCTACTACTGCAGGATATTCTCCAAAAACTCCGCGGACTTCAAGACTTCATCTAGTGGCCAAAAGGGTGAATCTTCGAATATCATTCGATGCCCTTTCTTACTTCCTTCTTCTGATCAAGATTTGTTTTTCAAAGTATCCCTATTCGATAACCTTTTGTACTTGGTAGTCACCTATAATTGTCAATGCCCTAGAAGCCTCTAACCACCCACTTCCTCCCCAGGGTCCACCCTCCAGCAGCTCGATGGAGTTTACTAACCGACACAGCATAGTGAGCATCAGTGCGGGTGTCAGTAGACGACCTGACTCCGACCCTGAGAAACTACTCGACCCTCTTTTAGAAGGGGATGAGAGCCCTGCTACCTCTGACTCCTTGCTGTAGTAAGAAGGGATGCGGTAGTACAGGAAGGAGACTATAGCATTAGACTAAAGCATTATTCAAACTCCTGTCTCCTAGTATTAGTAACTGTGTGAATGGAATAGTGTGACTGTAAGGAATCTATGCCTGCAGGTAGAGTCAGGTCCAGTGTGTTATTACTAATATTATAATAAGTATTGCTAAATTGGCGTACATGTTCTAATTTGAACGTTATTCATCCCGTTTCTACTTTCTTTCACTGAACTACTGTCCAAGTCCAGTTCAAGTCAATTTAATCTGCATCTGAGTACTGGAACTAAGAACGTTTGCAACGTTTAACGCACTCGTAGTTAAAGTTGGGAAGCATTCCAAATTTAGAAATAGGTGTTGGGTGTGGTAAATAGCACAAACTTCGAGTTCGTTATAATATATGATATTGACTCTAAGTCTAACTTATTCGTAGAACTATAACTAATTTTGATGACGTTGAAATTGAATAAAGTATTTCGCTTGTATTTGTACTTGATTATAATTATATGAGATTGATGAGGATTACCGAGCTCGCTGAGTCAGGGTGGGAGCCAGACTGCAAACCTGAAGTAATGGAACATGTCATTGTCATGTATTTTCCGGAAGTACCACATGTGACATGGATAATATGATTTTTAATTCTACAGACATGCAGTTGCAGTTGCGTCCTGACAGTGTCATACTCATAGTCATAGGACGCAACGACATGGCCTGGAAGTGGATAGGATTCGGATAGGACTGCCGGCTGCGCTGACTGCTGAGTTGTGAGTGCGGTAATACTTTCAAATTCACATAATTGTGATAATATGCGTTAGAGTACTTCCCGCATTTATGATTATCTAGATATTCAACTTAAGTCACTTGTTTTCCTTCTAATTCTATTAAGTATTTTATTCTTGAAATGAAATTAAGTTTAAATAGCTAAGGGTTTTAACTTTTCGACGGACGTTGCGTTGTAGCCCTAACCAGGGCCCTGGTTACCCCTGGTTAGGGGAAGTTGCGTTGTTGTTGCTGGCGTTGCCTGGCCCCATCCGCGCGCGCAGACTTGTCTGGCCATGGCAAGCGTTGTTGCACGTCTGGCATCTATCGGTCCATTTCTTCTAAGAACCTTAATCCTTATTCCTAGTAACCCTAACTTTTCTTAGCCCGCATACGGCATATAGGTGCAGTGTGTGTACGCGCCGCGCCACGTGCTTCTGAGGAAGCGCGGCGCCGCGCGACAACACGGGTCACGGACATACGTGTTAAGCAACTCTAACTTGCACTAACCAGCGCCCTATTCAATTAAGCCCGTATCGGTCATCGGTGTGTGTCAGTGTACGCGACGCGGGTGGGCGGGTGTTCCTAAGCCCGCATAGGTGTGTGTACGCGCGCGGCGCTTCCCTACGGGACGCTGGGGAAGCGCGCCGCGCAACGCAGACAGGGATATACGTGTTTAGCAAGGCGGGTGGCGCGCGCTGTGAGGGTTCCTTATCCCGCATTGCCCTAACCAGGGCCCTGGTTACGCGCACAGAGTGCGCGGCGCGACACCCCTGGTTAGGGGAAATCCCGCATAGTTACCACATGGTACGTGTCCCTGTTTGTTCGCGCTTGCGCGCGCTTTTCGTAGAAAAGTCACAAGTGCCTCTTCTCTTAAGAGGCGCGCTTGCGCGCGCAAAATAAGGCTCCGTAACATTGAGTAACCGCATAGGTGTGTGTACGCGCCGCGCGCTTCCCTACGGGACAGCTCCCCCTGTGCTGGGGAAGCGCGCCGCGCGAGCCACACATAATACGTGTTATGAAAGTGTGAGGGATTCAGGCAATGCCTGACAATATCGAAGTACAGTTGATATTCTAATTGCTAATATTCTAACTGCAGTTATAATAACATTTCATTCAATATTTCGATTGTAGGATGTTACCCTACCCTCCGCCGCGCACGCAAGGTTTTCCGCGGGGAGTATGCATCACGACCCTCCAAACCTCCGAGTGTTGCGCGCAGGGATGGGAGAAATCCATCAATATTTCGACAATTCAATTGCAATGATTAATATGCGTCATCCATTTTGTATGGACGAAATTTTTACAAATTTTATACAGTTCAACCAATTGGGTAATTGCCTGAACACTGAAACGAATTTTTTAAAAATTTCCTTTTAAAAATTTCTTGTCTGACGTTGACAGACTCTCTCATGAATCAGCAAATTTTGCTAAACACGTAGTAACAGCAAATTATCAGAAAAATTCTTCGAGACATCAATCTGCAAGACTTTCTCCAACTTTGTACTTGAACATCAACACAATCCCATTAGGTGATGTCATGTGGTGAGCAGCAGGATCCAAGATGAGTGGTGTGCAGGCTTGTCAGTCCAATAACTACCTCAGCTTCTGCCTTTCTACTTTTTTCAATTGTGAGAGTTTTCTATGAGGTAGGCCCCCAGCAGTAACCCCTGGTACCAGGACTAGCACCAACACACCATCAAGCATAGTTACCACCTGCCTGAATGAAACTGAGGATTTGCTCTTTGGTAAGTGTGTTTACTCCAAGCATGAAAAAATTTAGTTACACACTAGAAGTATCAGTGAAGAGAAGTAGAAGACCAGTTGATGGATCTGGGTTACTTTTTGTTCTCATACTTTGCACATTGAAAATGCCAGTGTTGTGCATCATGATTCAAAGCTGCCCATCTTGAGAGAAGCTTTCCTCCTGAAATTCAGGGTTTAAACATATAATTAATTAATTTAAACATATAAAATTATAAAGAAAAATTTCTCCAAGACATCAATCTGTGAGACTTTTCACCAATTCTACATCTTAATTAATGAAACTGAGGATTGCTCTTTGGTTAGTGTGTTTACTCCAAGCATCAAGAAATTTAGTTACACACTAGAAGTATCAGTGAAGAGAAGCAGACGCGTGCCGTGGGGGTGTTGGGGTGTCCATGTACACCCCGCTAAAATTACGAAAATCAATTTTTATTTTTATCATTTTAGCGATTGCGTGCACGATCATTTCTCTTGCGTCTAGCGCTGAATGCCCCGTCTAGCCAACGTCACGCCGCGCACTTTCTCATTTATCTTACTGATATCTCCTCCGCAAAACTAGCGGCGCGTATTTGTTGCGGCGCTCTTGTAACGTAAAAACTCTCATACTATACACCCCGTACTACTGTAAAATTGCAATCTCCCTAGGCGTGCCGAGTGTGAAATCAAGGGTGCCTACTGTATTTTAATTGCGGCGGGGGTGCCCGTGACACCTCCGATTTTCAGTTTCGCGCATTCAGTTTGCAGTGCACACGTACCATTTCCAACATTGTCTTTTTGATTTCCCGGAACTTTTTACTCGTCTCGAATGTTTTGCGACTGATTTTTTTTCTTTCTTGTCACAAACTCAAACTGTTGAAATATGATTATATACCCCTATATTTAGTCTTTAGTGGGAGGCCCTCTTAACAGATTTTAAATTTGTCTTGGTGCTTACCCTCAGCACAACCCAGAAGCCTCATAATATAAAAGTTTATAAAGTAACTAGACAGTAGGTATATAATAACTTTGAATGTGCTGTAAAAATATATAATTGAATTGAATTGAATTGATTCAAGACGGAACAAATATAGTGACAAATAAGTTTTAATTTACGTATAAATTGTTTATTTTTCCAGTTTTCTCGATCTAATGATCCGACATTCCGACGTACCTGTGATCTGATGTTCCAGTGTTCTTGATCTAATGATCCGATGTACCTGTGTCCCAAGATGTAGTGCTCTAATGTTCCAGTGTTCTTGATCTAATGATCTGATGTACCTGTGTCCCATGGTCTAGTGTTGTGATGTTCCAGTGTTCTCGATCTAATGATCCGATCTACCTGTGTCCCAAGATGTAGTGCTCTAATGTTCCCGTGTTCTCGATCTAATGATCCAATCTACCTGTGTCCCAAGATGTAGTGCTCTAATGTTCCCGTGTTCTCGATCTAATGATCCGATGTACCTGTGTCCCATGATCTAGTGTGATGTTCCAGTGTTCTCAATCTAATGATCCGATGTGCCTGTGTCCCATAATCTTGTGTTGTGACGTTCCAGTGTTCTCGATCTAGTGATCCGATGTAAATGTGTCCAATGGTCTCGTGTAGAAGTGTTATACCTACGTACCTGTATTTGCGATCTTATGATTTAACGTTCCTGTGTCCGATGATCCTCATCTATAGTCTGAGGAATTGACAACCATGGCGACATGGGTACTGGAGCATCGACATACATCAACATGATACTGTATGAGCATTTAAAATTTTGTACAAAATACAACTTTTGAATCATAGTATAATTTGTAAAAAGGGACTTGTTTTAGGCACTTTTTGAGTGCTTCTTTCAGCTATTTTCCGCGTAGCCTCCGGCAGTTGGGGGGCCCGCCCCCAAAACCCCCTGAGTCACACGGTACCGTACACCCCAAATATGCTCACTAGTCTCTCCACGGCACGCCTCTGAAGAGAAGTAGAGGACCAGTTGCTCTTTGGTTAATTATTAATTCCCACAGTCAGTGTTCCTTGAAAATGGAAAAGAAACCCACAAGGTTACGAAATGCAGGAAATTGAATGAGTGTTTCTAACATAATATTATGACATTTATGAATTCAAAAGACAAACCTTCAGTCAGAGTCCAATGTTTAACATTTTCTGCATGTTTTCAGTATATAATGTTACGATGTAAGTAAAAATCTAACAATATTGAGTTCACTTTAAAACTGAATACAAATAAAACCTGGGCTCAAAGTCATACATTCCAAATTGACTTTATTGAAGAACAAATAAACTTACATTATTTTTTCAAATCATAAAGAAATCTTTCTTCAAGACATCAATCTGCAAGGCTGTTCTCCAACTCTGTACTTGAACACCAACATGATCCCTCTAGAAAACGCAATGTGGAGAGCAGTAGGAACTAAGTGAGTCACACCAAGATGAGTGTTGTGTCAGCATCTTCAGTCCAATACCCACCTCAGCTTTTGGGGTGTTTAAACTTTAAATTTAATGAGCTTTTATGAGGTAGACGCCCAGCAGTCACCCCTGCTGTGACCACCTGTGTTTCACTGAAATGATCAATCACTTCAAACATATTTGAATGTTTTCATTGAAATAAGTTAATCATTTTGATGATAAACTTAATAATTTTTTGATCCTAATTTTGATCTTGTAGGGCAGACAATGTCCCTCTTGTGACTTTAGCATGGAGTGAACATTGGTGTTCTCTTGAGAGACACAGGTTTGTATCAAGAATATTTCTACTTACATCCAATCACATCATAATGGATAATAAACCCTATCAAACATACCAGAAACCCTGTTGTGTCCATGAAATCCATTTCTTGGGTGTGTGCATTGTCTTGTTTATTGATTGATATAATTGTCTTCATTGGCCTTTGAGCTGCCAGGATTATCAATCAATCAATAATTGTATTTTCAGGTGTGTACACATGACCACCAGCAGAAGGTATCGAGATAGATTTTCTCTGTCAAGCACAAGACATGGGAAACGAGGACAAAAATGTTGCAAATGAAGCCAAACCTGTGAGATATTTGTTTTAAAACTCTTTTAATAACTCAGTAAAAATTGCTCTTTTCAAAGCTGAACTTATTCCTCCAATAGCTGTAGCTGCGATAATGCACACCAAGAGTAATCACTTATCAAAAAGTCTTTTTGTTTTGTTTTTTTCTCGTCATAACGTTAGAACATAAGACCAAAGATTCTCATCCTTTTCTAAAAGGAAGAGATTTAGCCTTGTGTTCTAACATCGAATTGTTGCAGGTGCTATCAAAGACTGAGTCAACAGGAAGCAAGGTTCTACCAGAAGACACTGACTACAAGATGGCTAAGCGAGTGAGTCAAGTTTTATGATTGCAGGAATTAAGTATGCTAATTTTTATCCAGTAAAAAGTTTATTATCAATCTCCAGCTATTCCTATTAAAAAATACGTGCTCAAAATATTACGTATGCCAAATGCTTACTATTCATCGTCATCACAGAAATTTGACATATTTGGCATGCCTAAAGGCAATCCGCAAGTAAAGTCCGATAAATTTTTGGATAGGGCACTAACAATAAATTGTATATATTTCCAAAGGAATACACTTTATACAATAGGCTGTATACAGTAGATCAAGTCGAAACTCAGATATGAGTCAAGAAAGGACCTAACAACCCTTTACCATCTGCCTCGATATTGTGTTCTTGTTTTGCCACACACTATATTTATCATAGCAATGAACAAAATGTCCAAAATGGAAGTATGAGGTAAGTTCTCAGAAATATTTTGCCGGCAGAAAGAGCAATAAACATGGAATTTCATGTGATATTTAAATTCATGAGCTCTATTACATTACTACTGGTGTGTACGTGAAAAATGATGCCGGGCAATGAACAAATAACTCGACACATGTATTTATGTAAAAAACCTAGATTAGTTCTAACGTTCACAAAACAAAATAACCCGATTTAGCTTGATTCCATTATTTCCAGAACCTGGGCTGCTTCTTCGTCGGGAGCGAGGGACCACGACACCGGACCTCCAGACTCCTGTCCAACTCGGAGCAGCTGCCTGACTGCGAGCTTCCTCCAGAGGTGAGTTGAATGAGGGGTCCTTTCCGAAAACAGAATTAAGTCAAGAACCTGTTTAATAAGTAAAACGTTAATTGCATTAATTTACACTACAATTTTGACCATTACACTGTACTGAAGTCCCCCATTTTATTTTAACTACCCACTTTGTTTCATCAAATAATTAAGATTAGTGAAAACCCGAACTCTCTATCTGCTTTCTACACTGAGTTACAGCGATATTAAGTGTACGTAATTCGATCATGCTGCTACGTCACTATTGACCACGCGCCAGGAAGAGGAATGTGTAACACACTACGCTATATCATGTATTTACATGTGTTGGTCGTCATTGCTTGCTTATGATTGTACAGTTCCGCCCTGTTTTCTTTATATCATATACGATATGTACCAGTTAAAAACGGTCTATAAATTTTAAGTTGAATAATAGTAAAATCATGCCAAATAAGTTTGATACAAACCATAAAACGAGCCTTCAACGTGTTCATATTTATAGTCAGTGACAAGAAAGTTCAGTGAGCACAAATATGAAATAGTGCCCCTTATTCTAGCGCTGTTTAAATAGCTAATTAACTTTTTCAGGATTTCTGCTCTTAACGTGATCAGCAATAGGGGCAGCAGTTTTGCAGTGGAATGTTTTAATTCAGGTTCTCTGACATATTATGAATATAAGTCAATGGCAAATTTATGTCCTTCCTGAAAGTTATTCATGGTAAATCCTTCTTGAAAGTAATAATATCGTAGAAATAAGGTACTGTTTTTCAACATATTATGATCTTTGTTAGCACGTGGTCATGCAACCACAGGATTAAAGATAAGTTTTCAATTTGCCATCACTTTAAAGGTAGATCTAGATGTTGTTCTGAATGGTCTATCCAAATCCAAATCCAGTTGATTTGGGAAAGTATTTTTATCTACAAACTCGGTACAAAGGTGCTGCAATACGATCAGCCATGTTTCAGTAAGTTTAGCAATTAAGACTGTTGAAACAGTTGTACGAGTGGATTAGCAGATACACCCCAGACACAAGAACGACACAACTGCAACAAACCTGCGACACAAGTAGACCACAAATAAGACACACCTGCGACACAAGTAGGACACATCTGATACACAAGTAGGACACAAGTAGGACACATCTGCTACACAAGTAGGACACATCTACTACACAAGTAGGACACAAGCAGGACACATCTGCTACACAATACGACGATCCTGCGAAACGTATGTGTTGTACTTGTTATCATCTATTATCAAGAACCGACGGTACATTTTGCCAGCATGTGTGATTGCAAAGATTCGGTCACAGGATTCATCAGTCATCACGAGAAGGAAAATAAAGAAGATTTTGAAGCTTCTGAGTCTGTTTCAAGAGTAGAATGATAATGTTAGAATAAGGCAAAATTGATTAATTAAATACTTAATTATCAAGTGAAATGAGCTTCAGTGTAGTTTATCTATGCCATGATGTTTAATTAGTGTAAACAAAACACTCCACAAGCAAAACGAAATAGCATTTTACACAACTTAACACTGTGTTTTTATTGTGAGCAGAGGTGTTGCAGCGCATCGTGTAATGTGATATCAGTCATTTATGACGTCACATAGCGGAATACAGAGTTACACATTTACATGCCTCTATCTCCGGAATTAGATCACGTAGAGAGCTCGGGATTTCACTAATGTGTATCAATTAAAGTGCTTGTTATTATTAAATAATTAAGAATTTAAAATGATGATATCGATTCTATAGTGTAATGGTCCTTTAAGTGTGTCTTTTGACTTATATATGTTTCGGAAAGATCAGTGTCATTCTATTCATCGAACAGTCTGGCGTTTCAATCGGTGTATTTACTATAATACATAGACAATTGGCTTATCGGTTCCATATTGGTTTAAAACCTCACCCTTCGGGCTGCGGATTTCAACAGGATACATCCTTCGGGCCCAAAATGTGCCAAATATGCGTGTGTCAATGTGTTTTATAGAAATCTACCTACAATGGGCCCTACAAGATCTGAGTGTTGCTCAAATGCTAACATGTAGTACGTAGCACATGCACACAGGTCTCTTAACATTAGGCCGTGTAGGACTGTAGGTATAATAAGGAATGCTATCGTGTAAACACACTTGTTTGTTAAATAATCGAATATACAAACTGCAATATAGTGCTCTCTGACCCCTGTGTATAATTCTATTCTTATATTATAAAGTTAAGATGTGGATAGTGAGAACAACTGATCACCTTTTACAATGGACTATTATCATTATGATTATTGTACTGTGAAATGTAGCTGTAATTAGTACCGTGTAATAGCTTAATAATACTTTAATGATGGTTATCAGTTACCACTACACAATATTCAATATCATGTAGTCATGTGAACATTTTCTCAATTGTATACTCATACTGTGTATAAAATATATTAGTAAATTTTTCCCAAAAATCAGACAAACGATGAATTGAAAGGTCATCAAGTTCAATCTTTTTGTGCGTTAGAGTACTTGCGCATATCTGTCATCATCATTAAATTTGATTTTATAAAGTAGTATTGTAAAATTTTAACTGTTTTGCATAATGTAATACAAAAAGGAGTGTTCGCACAGTTGTAATCTTTCTTCTTTCCAATAAATACAAACTTTTGCCTCGCTCTATGCCAATCGATGTCTGACCTTCATTTCGCCACACCCTAGCCTAGAAATGTTAAATGTATTTCGACATAAGCCCTTCAGGAATATTATGATAGCTTGTCAGACCATAAACGGTCAAATGAAATGCTGCGAATTGTGCACCTCCACTTCAGATGGTATTCTAGACGGACACCACCTCATGATACCTATATTCTGTGAATTGTTTATTTTATAGGTAATCGTGTGTACCAAATCATACATTACAATTACTGGGCCATTCACAAGCCACAGTACACTAATTACACTGAGTGCAGATCTCCGATGTACAATGACCTGAAGTAGTGAAGTATAGAACTATGTAGAAGTACGGATGTGCTGTGATCGGCTGTGATCGCCGATCGGTAATGCATGCTTATTGCTTAAAACCGATAACTACTTACATTTTAGATGAGTAGATGAGTAGAATAAGTAGATGAATGCGTTCTCAAGTTAACCTACTTGATTACTTCACATGGTATCCATGGTTACATGGTGTACATTTTACTATTTTACTAGATGAACAAGTTTACACGTATAATACATATTGGGTGTTGGCTTTTCTAAGTCAGGAATCGATTTGGATTTTGTTGAATTGTTCTTTAAGTACATAGGTATGCGAGCCCTGGTTGTGTTTTTTGCTTATAAATATTTAAGTCATAGCAATGAATTTACATTTTTGGTGAGTATAGCTATTTACTTCAGCAAATTGTAGCTAATAGCTACCACGGCACATTAGAGAATGATCTCATACTTCTATAGTATTAGATCACCAATACAGCGTGTGATTTCATGTATATAGCCCGTGATAAGCTCGCAAGTCTGGCGTTTTGCCAAGTAAGCTGTCGTTTTAATTCTCTGTATTATTTACCATCATGCAGACCATAGTACTGATTTTAGTTATGTAAAACATGTGGGAACAAATTGTGGTTGCCTAGTAAAGTAGTAAGATTCACTACATCAATTATAATCACAAATCAGAAGTCATAACTTTTATTCATATACCATCAATGTTTTATGTTTCTACTTCACTTTCTTAATTTGTCCTAATCAATGATCACATATAATATCATATCGTGTCATTAGCCTATCTAGTATCTGCATTATAGATTAAATAAGTTATTTATCAAGCCCAAACCCCGAACATTACTTTTAAAGGGGTAGTATACTCCAGGAAAAGTGCCTTTTCTTATTGTCCAATTTACTAACTAATACTGTGATGATAACTTGTGTGAAATCCCTATGTTTCTATGTGCCTCCAATCGCGAGATATCGCACTTTATGTTATGGCGCGATGACGTCACTCTCGCATCAGGCCCCACAAACTTGCTATGAACGCTATGTAAAGTACTGCATATTCCACAATACCTTCACCACTATTAGTTAAGCACATTGCATTTTTTGTTCCATTTTTTGTGCATGAGATTAGAATTATGAATTATCATTGTACCACTTCATTGATGCTATTGATTGCCCATTAATTGGACAATTACTTTGTTATAAGGTGTAATTTGAATAAGTCGGACTTGGTTTATGATTGATGCCATTCGAATATTCCAATGTTGTAGCGTAATATTTGTTGCTGGACAGTGGGTCTGTCATATTTCACAGGACAGATGTACTCCGAACATTTTTTTAATGAAAATGAATAATTATGTATGTTTCCTCATGTTGATCATATTAGATATGTAGATAAAAATACACAGATGATCAGTATTTATTAAGAATGAAATTGATAGCGTGACCACCAATGTGTCACAACAACATCCAATCTAAATAGCTTTAGTACAGATCAAACTGTTTTCTGAAGAAATAACCTTGAATATTCAGAATATCCAACAATGAACTAATCAATATAACGTTGGTACTTGGTGTACTGCAGAATGAAGCTTGATATTCACATTTGAAATTCCTCAACATGATATTTCAATATGCTACATCTGAGATGATGGCTGATGCTACTCACTCCTCACTATAGGTACCTACTGGTCCCTATCACATACGACAATCGATATTTAACAAGGAGCTAGGACCACCTCATGTAACATTCGACCAGAAGTTTTGAGTTTCACTCTCGTTGCTTCATTACAATTTACATCACTCCATCTGCAATCGCCCATCTACCCATAACAAGTCATCTTTCCCATCACCACACCATTTTTGATTTTCCCACTCTTCATGCCCTACTCTATTGATATGCTTTGCCTACTAGTAGTGCAAGTGCTCAGGAAATTTCACCTCTGGAAATTTCACATCACGTCACTTCACTTCGTAATATTTCACTTTCAGGCAAACACTAGCGTCTGCTTTAGGGTGAGGGCCTGGGCCCAAGAATTAAGGCGTTCTTGATTCCATGCAGACTTGGTGATCAGGAGTAATAATCATGTCACACAAGAATAGAAATATGTATCATATATCACTCTTCTTACAAAGAATAAAACTATGCTCATGCTACACTCAATCAATACCGACCAATCAACTGAATAACAAGTGAAAACACGCTCCCGATCGATCGACCAGACATTCGATCGACTGATGTGTTATACAGGCCCCTAATAAGCGATGGCTGGATACTTGATGTAGTAAGGTGTGTATAGTGTACAACAATAGAAAGTAAAGAAAATTTATGACACGGTTCTGCAGCTGCTTTTAATTCTTAATCTTCACCAGTCACTTTGTCGGTGTCTTTACTTCTCAGATCTTCCTTCATAAGATTAAAGGCTTCTAGTGTGTAGCCTTGTTGAAATTTGACTTCAACTCAATCTCTTGTCACAGCTCACATAAGAAATAGCACCCTCAGTCAACCTTGGAAATTCTGCTGAAGTCCTTACTGTCACACGCGAGTTGCATTCCGTAATTTTGCAGCGCGCGCGACCGCGCATTCCCGTTCTCAATTCCTTTCCACTTCGCGAATTCACTTACAGAACCAGCGCCCGCGCCCTATTCTGCGCGATCCTAAGCCCGCATAGGTGTGTGTACGCGCCGCCGGCGCGCGCGACGATAACAGGGGTATACGTGTTTAGCAAGGTTAAATTCTACTATCGAAGTTGTCTGACGTGGCGCGCGCCTGTGAGGGTTCCTAAGCCCGCATAGGTGTGCCGTGTGTGTACGCGCCGCGCGCTTCCCTACGGGACAGCGCCCCCTGTGCTGGAGAAGCGCGCCGCGCGAGCCACACAGGGATATACGTGTTATGCAAGCGTGAGGGGGTCAGGCAATGCCTGACAATATCGAAGTACAGTTGATATTCTAATTGCTGATATTTTAACTGCAGTTATAAAATTTTATTCAATATTTCGACAATTCAATGGCAATGATTAATATGCGTCATCCGTTTTGTATGGACGAAATTTTTACAAATTTTATACAGTTTAACCAATCGGGTAATTGCCTGATATGAATTTTTAAGATTTCCTTTTAAAAATTTCTTGTCTGACGTTGACAGACCCTCTCGAGAATCGGTATGTGTCCCATATAACTCCGGCTGAGTGACGTCACAGACCTAAAGGTCAATTTTTCTGTATCCTAAACCTAACCATGACCCTAACCAAAACCCTAACCTTAATCCTAACCCTGACCCTAACAAATCCTGACCCTAATCGTGACCCTAACCCAAGTCCTTTAAGCGCTAGGTGCGCTTAACTATATTTTTCTGACTGACGTCATTATCATAGATAATGAAGAGCCCAGAGTTATATGGGACACTAGCCCGAGAATCAGCAAATGAGCACGCCAGAGACTTTCTGTTCCAGAGGGGTATCCTGAAGTCCTCCCTTTCCTGCTCCACCTATCAAAAAAATCTTCGAGACATCAATCTGCAAGACTTTCTCCAACTTTGCACTTGAACATCAACAAAATTATCAAAAAAAATTCTTCGAGACATCAATCTGCAAGACTTTCTCCAACTTTGTACTTGAACATCAACACAATCCCATTAGGTGATGTCATGTGGTGAGCAGCAGGATCCAAGTGAGTGAAACCAAGATGAGTGGTGTGCAGGCTTGTCAGTCCAATAACTACATCAGCTTCTGCCTTTCTGCTTTTTTCAATTGTGGGAGTTTTCTATAAGGTAGGCCCCCAGCAGTAACCCCTGGTACCAGGACTAGCACCAACACACCATCAAGCATAGTTACCACCTGCCTAAATGAAACTGAGGATTTGCTCTTTGGTTAGTGTGTATACTCCAAGCATGAAAAAATTTAGTTACACACTAGAAGTATCAGTGAAGAGAAGTAGAAGACCAGTTGATGGATCTGGGTTACTTTTTGTTCTCATACTTTGCACATTGAAAATGCCAGTGTTGTGCATCATAAATTCATAGCTGCCCATCTTGAGAGAAGCTTTCCTCCTGAAATTCAGGGTTTAAACATATAATTAATTAATTTAAACATATAAAATTATAAAGAAAAATTTCTTCAAGACATCAATCTGTGAGACTTTTCTCCAACTCTACATCTTAATTAATGAAACTGAGGATTGCTCTTTGGTTAGTGTGTTTACTCCAAGCATCAAGAAATTTAGTTACACACTAGAAGTATCAGTGAAGAGAAGTAGAGGACCAGTTGCTCTTTGGTTAATTATTAATTCCCACAGTCAGTATTCCTTGAAAATGGAAAAGAAACCCACAAGGTTACGAAATGCAGGAAATTGAATGAGTGTTTCTAACATAATATTATGCCATTTTTGAATTCAAAAGACACAAACCTTCAGTCAGAGTCCAATGTTTAACATTTTCTGCATGTATTCAGTATACAATGTTATGATGTAAGTAAAAATCTAACAAAATTGAGTTCACTTTAAAACTGAATACAAAAAAAAAACATGGGCTCAAAGTCATACATTCCAAATTGACTTTATTGAAGAACAAATAAACTTATTTGTTCAAATCATAAAGAAAACTTTCTTCAAGACATCAATCTGCAAGGCTGTTCTCCAACTCTGTACTTGAACACCAACATGATCCCTCTCGAAAATGCAATGTGGAGAGCAGTAGGAACTAAGTGAGTCACACCAAGATGAGTGTTTTTTTTGGTGCAAAATCCACGGACCACCACATCACCTTGCGGAGTGGGTGGCAACTCTCAACAGCAGAGAGTTCTACTGGGACCCACCTGGTTGCACTACTAGCAGGCTAGTACCTCTTACCTGGTACCAGGTGGTGTTTCTCAGAGAAACAAACATAAGCGCCTCCCAAGATTGACCACCTTGATCCCTGTGGTAAGACCGAGAGGAAGATGACTCTAACCTAGTGTTCTGTGGACACGCCACTGGTTGAGTTTGTGCATAGTCATTGATATTGGGGAAAAGAGTGGTGTGGACTTAAAGTAGCAGTTAGTTAAAGACATAGTGTCATCGTTAGGGAGTGATAAGAGCTTGGGTTTGATGATCTCTCAGGATCGATGTAGATAACTAATTACTCATTTTTATCATGATGACGTATAATTATGGTGAAAGTGTTATTTATGGCAGTTAAAGTGGCAGTTAAAAGGTAGTGAGATAAGGGTGATTGTGATTACATCTATCTGTTAGTCTGTGACAAGGTCATCCGATCATTCATTCTTGATTTTTAATTCGCTTTTAGTTTTGTCCGATTCCGGTCTGTTAAGAGACCCCAGCTGTTGGTATTTCATTAGTAGATTGGGGTTTTCGTATCATTGAAGATCCCACTTACTATTGTTCAGCCAGTTCTGATCTGAGAGCATGTGCGTGATTAATCTTAGATTTTTCTTATTACCTTCCATTAATTTAAATTTGTGATTTTCAATGTAATGATACAGAGGAGGTTCGGTATTGGGTTTTGTAGGGTGTTTATTTATAATCTTAATGGTTTCATTTTTGGCTTTATCGGACAGTTCAGCTAGTATATTGCTCCAGCTTACGTAAGTGAAAGGTTCAGGCCCTATGGGGCGGAGTGCAGCACCTCTTTTTGCCAGGGTGTCCGCCATCTCGTTCCCTGGAATGCCCGTTTAGGGAGACGTTTATGTATTGGCTAAGATGATTCAGAGCCTTACAAGTGTCATGTGTTAGCTTCGATTGGCTCTGATCCGCCTCGAGTTGCAGAAGTGAGCTGAGTGAATCAGAAAGTATGTTAATTTGGGATGGGGATGATCATCTAGGCTCCGGGAAGATCGTCGCAGCATATCATATTGGTAGTATTAATATTGTATATCTCAGGGAGCCTTAGGCTCAGCCAGCAGAGGTTGTTCCTGACGGCACGGTTAGTAGGGCTTCGGCCGAATTTTACCGTTCCACCCCAAAGTAAGTAAGTAAATTAATTTGGGAAATGTTAGTATCTTTATAAGATAAGAGGAGACTCTCTGCTGCCTCTTTGATGGCAATCATTTCGCATTGGTTGATGGTGGCCATAAGAACAAATAAACTTATTTGTTCAAATCATAAAGAAAACTTTCTTCAAGACATCAATCTGCAAGGCTGTTCTCCAACTCTGTACTTGAACACCAACATGATCCCTCTCGAAAATGCAATGTGGAGAGCAGTAGGAACTAAGTGAGTCACACCAAGATGAGTGTTGTGTCATCATCTTCAGTCCAATACTCACCTCAGCTTTTGGGGTGTTTAAACTTTAAATTTAATGAGCTTTTATGAGGTAGACGCCCAGCAGTCACCCCTGCTGTGACCACCTGTGTTTAACTGAAATGATCAATCACTTCAAACATATTTGAATGTTTTCATTGAAATAAGTTTATCATTTTGATGATAAACTTAATAATTTTTTGATCCTAATTTTGATCTTGTAGGGCAGACAATGTCCCTCTTGTGACTTTAACATGGAGTGAACATTGGTGTTCTCTTGAGAGACACAGGTTTGTATCAAGAATATTTCTACTTACATCCAATCGCATCATAATGGATAATAAACCCTATCAAACATACCAGAAACCCTGTTGTGTCCATGAAATCCATTTCTTTGGTTTGCGCATTTTCTGGTTTATTGTTTGATATAATTGTCTTCATTGACCTTTGAGCTGCCAGGATTATCAATCAATCAATCAATAATTGTATTTTCAGGTGTGTACACATGACCACCAGCAGAAGGTATCGAGATAGATTTTCTCTGTCAAGCACAAGACATGGGAAACGAGGACAAAAATGTTGCAAATGAAGCCAAACCTGTGAGATATTTCTTCTAATTCAGTAAAAATTACTCTTTCCAAAGCAGAACTTATTTTTCCAGGACTTTTTTTATAATGTACACCAAGAGTAATCACTAATCAGAATGTCTTTTTGTTTTGTTTTTTGCTCATCAAAACGTTAGGACATAAGACCAAAGATTCTCATCCTGTTCTAACATTGAATTGTTGCAGGTGCTATCAAAGACTGAGTCAACAGGAAGCAAGGTTCTACCAGAAGACACTGACTACAAGATGGCCAAGCGAGTGAGTTGACTGCAAATAAGTCAAGTTTTGTTATTGCAGGTCGCAGGAATTGAGTATGCTAAGTTTTATTTAGTAAAAAATTTATGATCAATCTCCAGCTATAAAAATTCCAATTAAAAAAACGCTTTCCCACAACATTACGTATGCCAAATGCTTACTATTCATCTGCATCGTCATCAAAGAAATTTGACAAACTCAGTATGCCTAAAGGCAGGCCGCAATTAAAGTCCGATAAATTTTTGGATGGGGCACTAATAATAAATTGTATATTTCCAAAGGAATAGACTTTATACAATAGGCTGAATGTACAGTAGATCAAGTCCAGTCTCAGATAAGAGTCAAGAAAGGACCTAACAACCCTTTGCCATCTGCCTCGATATTTTTTCCCTCCCCATTGGCCTTTTTGTGAATACAAAAAGGCAAATGAGAGGGTTGGCAGAGATCGTGGTTTGGGAAGGTGAGAATAGGGATATGTGTATATCAGGTCCTGATTTGCAATACAACTACTGTAATTTCTGGAAAGCCCGGATTGCTCCTTTATAATATCAGTCATGAAAATGTCCCTCCCTCCCTCCGTCCGTCCGTCCTTCCGTCCGTCCCCTCATCACAAATCTTCAAAATCACGAATTTCATCATCATTGGCTGTCGGTTGTCAAAACTAAAGTCCATCCGTGGAAAATGCTCAAATTCTCTAAAATTATGATAAATTCTAAATTGAAGGGCTGTTGAAGAATTCGTGACTTAAAATCTTAGGAGTGAGTTGGGCTATGGATTGAGGGATAAGATGATAAGCTGCGGTTCTCAATTAGTTTTAGTACCAATCTGTATCACTATTCGACTGTCTACTGAATTCGACTAAGTTCAAAAAATACGGTGGGTCGATGTGATTTGTGAAAGACGAATGATTCTTTTCGGAACGAGAGACAGCATTGAAACAGAAAGCATGAAAATAGAATTTTGAAGATCAGATAAAAAGGGACATCAACAGTCAAGAAAATACAGCGCGTGAATAAACGGTTACACAATCTGATGCGAAACGTAAACGAATTCAACGAAATGGCGCGAAATCTACAACGAACTGATTACAACAACTTGGTACGTAAGAACGCGCGCGCAAGACTTTCAGAAGAATTAGAAATGGCACGTGCCAATGCATGTTCTCGGTGGTCGCGCGCAGCATTGGCGCAATATTTATACTCATACTAGGAGTACCTGTTGTATAATCATGCTAAGGTTCCATCAAGCACCGCCGGGGAGGGAAATTAAGCGCCTGCATACGGGTACATCCCACAAACAAGAATTGGAGAATCAAGCCCGCTGCAGGCGCAATTCTTGTTTATTTTGCCACACACTATATTCCCATAGCAATGTACAAAATGTCCTAGATGAGGGTATGAGGTTAGTTCTCAGAAATGTTTTGCCGGCAGAAAGAGCAATGAACACGGAATTTTGATGTGATATTTGAATTCATTAGCTCTATTACATTACTACTGGTGTGTACGTGAAAATGATGCAGGGCAACGAACAAATAACTCGACATATGTAACAAGACAGGTCTAGAATAGTTCTAACGGTCACAAATCAAAATACCCCGATTTAGCTTGATTCCATTATTTCCAGAACCTGGGCTGCTTCTTCGTCGGGAGCGAGGGACCACGACACCGGACCTCCAGACTTCTGTCCAACTCGGAGCAGCTGCCTGACTGCGAGCTACCTCCAGAGGTGAGTGGAATGAGGGGGTCCTTTCCGAAAACAGAATTAATAAGTAAACCGTTTATTGCACTAATTTACACTACAGTAGAATATTGACTTCAGTCTGTTTTTTTGGAAAGGACCCCAGGTCCCGATAGGCTAGGGTATTACATAACAGCTATCGCATGCAGCCTCACGCGGAACGGATTCCAAAAAAGGATCAGTGTCATTCTATTCATCGAACCCTCTAGCGTTTCAATCGGTGTCTTTACTATAATACATACACAATTGCCTGATCGGTTCCATTTTGGTTTAAACCCTCACCCTTCGGGCTGCGGGTCTAAACAGGGTACATTCTTCGGGCCCTGGTAAAGTATCCCAAAAGTTACTCAATATGCGTGTGTCAATGTGTTTCATAGAAATCTACCTACAATGGGCCTTACAATCTGAGTGCTGCTCAAATGCTAACATGCAGTACGTTGCACATGCACACAGGTCTCTAAACATTAGGCCGTGTAGGTATAATAAGGAATGCTATCGTGTAAACACACTTGTTTGTTAAATAATCGAATATACAAACTGCAATATTGTGCTCTCTGACCCCTGTGTATAATTCTATTCTTATATTATAAAGTTAAGATGTGGACAGTGAGAACAACTGATCACCTTTTACAATGGACTATTATTGTACTGTGAAATGTAGCTGTAATTAGTACCGTGTAATAGCTTAATAATACTTTAATGATAGTTATTAGTTATCACTACACAATATTCAATATCATGTGAAAATTTTCTCAATTCTATACTGTGTAAAAAAATCAGTAATTTTTTCCCAGAAATCAGACAAACGATGAATTGAAAGGTCATCAAGTTCAATCTTTTTGTGCGTTAGAGTACTTGTACATATCTGTCATCATCATTAAATTTGATTGTATAACGTGGTATTGTAAAATTTTAAAACAACTGTTTTACATAATGCAATACAAAAAGGATTGTTCGCACAGTTTTAATCTTTCGTCTTTCCAATCAACTCAATACAAACTTAAGCCTCGCCCTATGCCAGCCGATGTCTGACTTTCATTTCGCCACACCCCAGTCTGGAACTGTGAAATATATTTCAACATAAGCCCTTGAGGAATATTATAATAGCTTGTCAGACCATAAACGGTCAAATCAAATGCCACGAATTGTGCACCTCCACTTCAGATGGTATTCTAGACGGACACCACCTCATGATACCTATATTCTGTGAATTGTTTATTTTATAGGTAATCGTGTGTACCAAATCATACACTACAAATATTAGGTCATTCACAAGCCACAGTACACTGATTACACTGAGCGCAGATCACTGATGTACTGTGGACTGAAGTAGTGAAGTATAGAACTATGTAGAAGTATGGATGTGCTGTGATCAGCTGTGATCGCCGATCGGTATTGCATGTTTAAAACCGATAACTACTTACATTTTAGATGAGTAGATGAGTAGAATAAGTAGATGAATGCGTTCTCAAGTTAACATACTTGATTACTTTACATGGTATCCATGGTTACATGGTGTACATTTTACTATTTTACTAGATGAACAAGTTTACACGTATAATACATATTAGGTGTTGGCTTTTCTAAGTCAGGAATCGATTTGGATTTTGTTTAATTGTTCTTTAAGTACATAGGTATGCGAGCCCTGGTTGTGTTTTTTGCGTATAAATTCGTTAAGTCATAGCAATGAATTTAAATTTTTGGTGAGTATAGCTATTTACTTCAGCTAATTGTAGCTAATAGCTACCACGGCACATTAGAGAATGATCTCATACTTCTATAGTATTAGATCACCAATACAGCGTGTGATTTCATGTGTTTATAGCCCGTGATAAGCTCGGAAGTCTGGCGTTTTGCCAAGTAAGCTGTCGTTTTAAATCTCTGTACTATCCAATGACCATCATGCAGGTCATAGTACTGATTTTAGTTATGTAAAACATGTGGGAACAAATTGTGGTTGCCTAGTAAAGTAGTAAGATTCACTACATCAATTATCACAAATCAGAAGTCATAACTTTAATTCATATACCATCAACTTAATTATTTTCAATGTTTCATGAAAAAAATGCAAGGGATGTTCCTACTTCACTTCCTTAATTTGTTAAAATTCATGTCCTAATCAATGATCACATATAATATCATATCGTGTCATTAGCCTATCTAGTATCTACATAATAGATTGAAATAAGTTATTTATCAAGTCCAAACCCCGAACATTACTTTTAAATGCTGATAAGATCTGTAAAAACCTATATCTTGTAAGCTCTGTGACTAATTAATTCTGCCATTAATAAGTCAACAAATTGGTCACTAATCTTTTTTGGCCCTGCAATTAATTAACTAATTAAGCCTTCTTAGCGAGTTAATTAATCAGTAATTACCCCTCTGTTAGGAAGTTTCCCACTTCCCAGTGGGAACGAATCTTCCCACTTCCCATTGGTTACGAATCTTCCCACTTCCCATTGGTTAGGAATCTTCCCACTTCCCAGCTAATCAGTAATAACCCCGCTGTCCCCCGCAGGTGGAGGAAGGTAACATCGAGTACAAGCTGAAGTTGGTGAGTCCCAACCCCTCCCGACTGGAACACTTGGTAACGCAGATGAAATGGCGCCTTCGAGAAGGTGAGAGATATAAGGGCTGAATTAGGGAGGTGGGGGGGTGGGTGAGGGTGGGGTGGGGGAAAGCTGTAAGATGGGCGGGTGGGGGGTATCCTTTCTACTTGGTACTAAAAGGAAAGGAGAAGGTCCCTGATGCCAGGGCTATTCGTGAGGGTAGGAGTCCCATACCTAACCGATCCTTTCACTTGTTCCTGAGACCCCACCTTAGTACCACCTGCATTTGAGGGTGCTATGTAAGGAGGAAGGGATGGATTTGGGGTTAAAGTCGGGATGAAGTGATAAGCAGCTTTACTTGAGTTGTTGCTTCGCATTGCCTTGTTTTGGCGTACTATTATTTGGGTACTATCCAATAAAATACCAGCCTTGTAGGAAGAGCCAATACGCTCCCTCTATCTGCTAAAGAAGCAGTCTGGTACAGTACAATCTGCACTGCGTGAATATCATGCTACTTATCGTCATCAATTCACCACTCTAAAGCATGGTAATGACGTCAGCCCTGACTGTTTATTATCCCTGCCTGACCAACAAAACACCTGTCATCAAGTGATTACTGTAAATTCCTTTATATTCGCTCGCAGGCTTTGCGATGCCTGAGTTGAGAATGTTCACAAAAATAAAAACCTGCTATTAGTATATTGATAATATGGAATTTGGAGTCTGGATTTTCTAAAGGCTCCCAGGCTGTGGAAATCGGGCAGCCCCAAGTTCAGCAGCGTGCTGTGCAGAGGCTTGGCAGAAACTCAAAACTGTCTAGAGATGAATCAGAATAATGACATGATAAACAAATGATGGCCGATTTTAAGATCAATGACAATTGTTTGAGCTCATAAAGTTTTTTCTTTCCTAAATCTCTTCTTTAAATATTGCATCTAATACGTATGCCTATTTCAGGTCAGGGGGAAGCTGTGTATGAGATCGGGGTGTGTGATAACGGACGGATGGCAGGGCTCTGCAGACACGAGATGAACGCCAGTATCGATACCCTACGGACCATGGCAAAGCTGTGAGTTCTATTTCAATACACATCGCAATTCCTTACTTGTTACTCATTCGGTAATTTCAAAGTTAATTGGGATGACAGTGAAACTAAAACATCGAAGTTTTACCAAATCAGATTTAATTTATTTCAAAAACATCATTGATATTTCAATATCATAATCTCCAAAGACCAATAAAAATATCTAAATTCAATGGAACGATCATACTAAATGTAACTCTGAATACTTTGCTGTATCAATTCAAACTTAATTGCAATCCTTATCAAATATTGATATAACTAAACAATTATGTTTAGTTAGAACTCAACAGACTTCTGATTAAAAGCTTATCCGACACATACATTTCCACCAGTAACATTCCCACCCAAAGTACAGTTTCCTTTGATATTGATGTTAGTCGTGGAGTCTCCCTCGATGTTTCCATTAACTGTAGCATTCACCAGGGTCAGGGTTGATCTGGGTCCCATGTGAATAGTCTCGTTAATGACTCCGCTCAAGGTCTTGTTCTCACCTGCTCCTATCTTCATGTTTTTCAAATGCTAGTAATAAAGTGATAATGTGAGAGGGTAGAAATCATGTATTATTTTAGTTTGTTTGAGGGTAATTATCAATCATGGAATTCAAGATGCAAAAGCATCTTCAAGTCTTCAATCACCAAGTATTTTCATACGAAAGGTCTACTAAGATCACCCTGTCTAAACATTAAAACAGTTTTATTACGGTAAAAGAATACAAAATGAGGTGGAAGTAGGCAAAGAAAATCATGAAAAGTGTCTTCTTTTTCGGCTCCAGCACCTTAATGTCTTAATATACTATGCCCAATCGCGTGATTTCATTGATTAAGAAATACGAAAATTTCGACTTTCGACTTTCGATTTATTTGTTTTCCACGTTATTCAATATTCAACCTCCTCTAATTGTATTTGTGATGATTTAAGTCTAATCTCTAACAAATTCCAGGGCCGACGCTGAATGCATTGTTCCACCTGAAAGGTAAATCTGAAAGAGGTTCAGGGTTTTGGAATGACCGAGCAGTCAAGATGAGGGGTTGTTTGATGTTCCCCCTTATAGCAAGATTGAAGCAAATTGTGGACGGAGAAACCTGAATTTAAATCGAAAATGGTGAAAAACCGAAACATTGTTTGTGAAGTGAAACAAAAGGCGCAGTCAAGATGAGGGTTGTTTGGTAGAGTCTGCACCGCTTTTCTCGAATGAATTTATATTTTTATTAAACTTCTATCGTAATTTAGATTGAATTAAAATCTTTGTCTCCTTGTGCATTATGTCTGCTTTGAGAAACCTGAATTTGGATGATGAAACATCATCAGCTGGCTTCAATTATCTAATAAGAATATGCACGTTACCTTCATAACTTAACATTGTTTCTGATGACGCACGAAAACAAAATGTGTGCTATGTCGAGGATCAATAGGTGAATCCACATGTAGAATCATGACAATTTTGGGCTAGAACATCTACTGGATGCAACACTTCGAGTACGAACCTAACGTTACGCGCGACAATTTAAGTAGACGGTCGACGGCGTCGGAAAACCAGTTTAAGCGCGCGGCGCGCGTAAATAACGCGACGAAATTTAATAATATTTCGTATGTTCAGCTATTTTGTTCCCATCACATGAATTGCATCTGCAACTCATCTAATGACACGTACGACAAATTTGCGATGACGATGAAGCTTACTGAGAATGAAATCTTGTTTCAGATCTCGCGGTTTATTTACAGACTCCAGCGGATTGATTTGCATTTTTCAGTGGACTGACCTACGGATAGCCATGTTGGGAAACGTGGACGCTGGTAAGAGTACGTTGTGTGGAGTGCTGACTCACGGAGAGCTGGATAACGGAGCGGGGAAAGCGAGGCTCAACCTCTTCCGACACCTCCACGAGATTCAGAGCGGTCACACGAGCAGCATCAGCAGGGAAATACTCGGATTCGATAAGCACGGACGGGTACGTGCTTTTACTTTCTTGCTCCCAGCTCGTTAAATTGGTGGAATTGATTAAAAGTATTGGAACAAATTAGATTCATTTCGTGCCTGTCTTTGTGAAAATAATGGTCTTAATGTTTCAGATGTTTAACTACGAGAATCACAGTATAGAAAGTATCCTTGACTGCTCCTCGAAGATCGTTACTCTCATTGACTTGGCTGGGTCGCAAAAGTATTTGAAAACTACTGTATTCGGTCTAACTGGTCACTGCCCCGACTATGCAGCGCTGGTTGTCAATTCCAAGCAAGGACTGGGTAAGGACTAAAAACACCTGCTGTATTTTGTATGATATGTGAACATATGGATCGCCTTGATTTCTGTGAAATAGGTATATATACAAGTTGACAATGCCGAGTTAATGTCTTTATAGAACTTGTGATAATGTTCAAGTAGGCGATAAAAACGGATTCTTAACCCCAAATTAATATCATTATCTTCGATCCAGTTGGAACGTTCAGAGAACACATGGGATTAACAGTGGCTTTGCGAGTTTTGTCCTTCGTCTGCATTACAAAGATAGATGGCACCAGCCCGGCTACGTTGCGAAGGTACTTTAGAGATTTTCCTAAAATCCTTTCATTGAAATTTGGTGCTGGTACTAAGTGTGGGCTTGATCATTGTTAAATCCAATTATTATTTATTACGTTTAGTTTAGAATTTCATTTGGATGGCATCTTGACAGTCTGTTAATTTTTAAGAATAAGAAGCTAAAACATCTATAATCGGTACCAAGTTGACCTTGGGCCTATTTTTTTCATGTTACTATTTTCAAGGAAGTAGCATGTAGTTTTCTATCCCTGAAACCCATGTTTGGTAGGTGCAGGCAGCAAATTGAAGGCATATTGAAGAGTCCTGCAGTTAGGCGGCCTGCCTTCCCCGTGAACTCCTTCTCGGAAGCTGAACAGGCTGCTCTGCACATCAAGGAGAGGTGAGATTCTCACATAGCACGGGTGTCGTATGGTGTAACCCTAACCCGCGCGCGCGCAACGCTTCACATTTGGACGGTCACATTTAAGCCATCAGGAGAAATAGACGGGCAACGTCCGTCGAGCACGGGTGGCGCGAGTCTGAGAAATGGGAATCATGCCGTGTTATACAGATACTGTTAAATCAGTATCACGTACATACAAATGGTGGTGGTGTTGCAATTCAGGCGGCGTTCTCAGAACTCGCGGCATCTACGTTGAATGCAGTAGCGTCAATATGATATGTATAATGTTAGGTTACTAAGAAAACTCAGCAAATAGAAATCACTGCTAGATCCTGCGGTCTATTTAACCGTTACTTGGTTCTTGATCCTAGAAACCTTTTACCTACCATGCTTATGTCTCCAAGCATAAGTATTATGAAACGTTACGCATCACTTAATAGCAACGCAGCTTTGTCAGTCGATTCTGATACTGACAGTGCCGAAACCGACAGTACTTACCGCCCACCCTCCCCGCAGAACGCCAGTGTTCATGGTCTCTGCTGTGACGGGAGAAAACCTTCCCCTGCTCCATCACTTCCTGTCCCGACTGCAGCCTGCGCTGTCCAAGGAGGAACAAGCTGAAGCCCAGCAGGGTATGTACTTCCGGAAAATACTTTCGACAGAAGTTCACTGTGCGTTTGTGTTCGCGTAACATGCGATCTTGACCGTGGCTATCAAACACGCGTTACAATTATCATAAAGGTATGCAAGTGAAGAATCTCCAATGTAACCCACATTTTTATTACTTTTTGTCACCTCAGCGGCCCCACGTTTCTCAATGGACGGTGTTTTGAGTGTCACTGGACAGGGAACAATCCTCACAGGACTTGTTACTAAGTGAGTTTGTAAAAAATGTCTGGTAATGTCTAGTAATAGTTCACGATGGAAATTACTGGACTATGATGAATGGTGCTTGAGTGAGCAGCCTTTTGCAAGGCTACTTTTTAACTGAGATAAAATTTCGGTATGACAGAATAAGGGATCGTTCACATATTACGTAATCAATTGTTGGCCATTTTTAACCCCCCTCCCAATCAAGTTTACAGTAGTTGTATTTGTTATAATAACATGTAACGTAATCATTTGGAAACACCCCCTCCCCCTAGGTGATTACGTAATATGTGAACAATCCCTAACAATCAACAACTGGCAACTAAACCCATGCCTTTAAACATAAGTTAATCCTTGATAACTGTAACCCAACCTTTAACTCTCAGAGGCAGTATCCGCGAGGAAGACACATTGCTTCTTGGACCGTTTGAGGACAGGACTTATCAGGAAGTGAAGATAGCTAGCATCCAGTGCAACAGAATGCCACGGCGTCTGGCTAAATGTGGGCAGATGGTCAGCCTGGCGTTCCACAACCTCGGTAAGTATGAAGACTTTGAGTCTTCGTTGACCATAGATTATGGCAATCCTTCATAAGCCATTCAGAGTCACATCATCTAACTTTTCCTCGCATGATCAGCTTTATTAATTACGTTTTAGCAATACAGCAATAATCTTGGCTGCAACTGGCTACGTAAATAATCAATCTACCGTTACAAACTTTCCTCCTCTCACTAACATGATATCATCCACCCTCCCGCAGACCGGACACCCCGGAAGGGTATGATCCTGCAGTGTCCGAGTTACGAGAGTTACTGTGTCCAGGAGTTCACTGCTGACATCTACATCTTACAACACTCCTCATCCTCTAAGCTCAAGGTACGCTCGAGGAGACAAAGTTGGAGCAGTCTATTAGGGTCTATTGATGTGTTTTATTGGATTGAATCTTTGAAAACAGAAATCAGAAATTCCAAAGTTCCAAACAACTGTCGACTGTTTCAATTCATAAAACTGACTTAATTAATTAACTCAACTGTTTTGAGTATATTATGACAAATCGTACATTCGTACGTGACACGTGTTTCATTTTGATCATTTAATCAATCCTCATCTTGATTGAAATTATGATTTATGACTTTTTCTCAGCCTGGTTTCGAAGCTACTGTTTTCATCGATAGTATACGACAGAAAGTAGAGATTTTGCAGATGGAAAAAGAGATTTCAACGGGTCAGAAAGCAAAGGTGAGCACTGAGCTTTCATAGTCAACACAGGTGGTGTGACATCTGAGAATGAGTCTGAAATGCGCGCGCAATCCAATGTATTTTAATTGAAGTTTGAACTTTCGAATTGAATTCATCTTCAAATTAAAGTCATTTGACATTAATTCGAAATAAATTTTTAATGGATTGAAAGAGTGATTCCGGCATGTATTTATGATATGAGAAAATGACGTGCAACTGTGAATTTCAGATCATATTGCGACACCTCAAATTAGAAATATTCTAATTCTGATCGTTTCAGGTGAAGTTGAAATTCGTACAGTATCCGGATTTGATCTGCGTGGGGGCACGGCTCTTCTTCAGAAACGGGAGAACTAAAGGGATGGGAACTGTCGTTGACATCCTAAAAATACCATCCACGATAGTAAGGAACTCCGCTAGTTATGATGCCGAAATTCTGACAGAACCAGATGAAACTACGCTAGAACTGCTTGAAACTGCGACAGAACTACCTCAAACTGCGCCGCAACCAGTTGGAACTGCGCCTGAACTGAATAGTTCTTTGGCAGTTCTGCAGACAGAAGATCTTGCTGGCGATACCATCTCGAGCACCAGCTGCACCCCACACCATCTAACCGGTGATGCGACTGATGCTGCTGATCCCTCACACGCTGATTCATCTGGTGCTGCGGGGACTGATAGCACTGATTCATGTTGTAGTGAATCGGGGGACTTGATGAAACACCAGACTGCAGCCGATGAGCAAGAAATGGTACTAGAAGAGTTGATTTGATTACATGAAGAAGCCCAAGAAAAAGCGACATTTTGCGCTAGAAACTTTATTGCAAGTGCATGGTGCTATGGTACCCTCTTGGTCCTGGTAGTAAAGATAATTAATATTCCAGGACCATTACACATATGTGTCTTCATACTTTCATAGGTCGAAAGCAACAGGTCTAAAGGTAGGTCGAAAGGACAGATAGAATTTTCTCGTAACCTTGGATGATTTTCACTTCAGGGACTATCTTTTTCTCATCTTTCTTGGACTTGAAGATTGAATCCATGATTTGCAATTGCTAAGCCATTAAGGGTCTTAATTGAGCTCTTTCGACCTACTTTTCGACCTGTTGCTTTCTACTGTGATAGTATGAGTACACATATCAGTAGATGACCGTTCGGTGTTCATGATTGGAGCTTGGTTTTAACTTTTAACAACAGCTGACCCCAGAGAAATATAATCTGATAAAGTTACGGTTAACCAAAGACTTTGGAAGTGCATCTAAATGTATTAGATTTTAGGAGGGACCTGACTCCGCCGCTGGGTCGGGAACGCCATCCTGCTCCGGCAGAGTGGCCACCGGGGAGGAACTCAGGAACGGGACTTTCGTCCATCTGGGAGCACGGGAGCGCTTGTCTCGGCCAGAAGCTCCCTTTTCTGGGGCCTCGCTGGCCCATCCCCCTTCAAGTAGTAGTAGATTTTAGGCTTTCCTGTAATATCGTACGTTTATTATAGCGTAGTGAAATTGGAAGTATTTTAGTGGATGAGACATCTGTCATGGCTGGACTACTCTCTAGAATATGGCCATCTTACGGCCACATAGCTGATCGCCAATTAGTAAGAACGTCATCTTTTCTTTATACATGGAGAGGACAACGAACTAATTCATTCGCTAGGATTGATTAAATTTAAAATTGAGGACTGCAGGTTGTTTCAGTTTAAAATTTTAGTGGAGTTTAACTTAAAATGCTTCCAAGTTTCTTCTTACAATTCCTAATACTATGATTCAATTTAATATGAATAAAAGTTAAAATTTTGAATTTGTCGCCTAATGGATTTCACTGCCAAGAAGATAAAATTTAATTTTAATCACAGAATGATTATGGTATCGGCAATTTTTAATTTGCGGTTATTCAATTAAATGAGCATGACAGTGGTGTCTCCACCTCTAAGTTTCTAAGTTTACAAACGCGACGGTTTTTTGCGGCAAGTTAGGACATTAGACTTAGAATAATTTATTCTAAATCTAATGTCCTAACTTGCCGCAAAATATCAATAACATGCTTGATAGGTGCATAATGTTGTCTATCTTTGATAGATCCTTGGGTCCCGGTCAGAGTCAGACAACGTCTGGCAAAGACAGTGCTCAAATTTGCCCTGCTATGCTAATGTTTGGCCAGGAAATTTCACTTCCAATTGGATTTGCATGTTGTCACTCGCCGCAGAAAAGTCCCCATTGGGATGCTGCATTGCCGCATATATAATGCAGTTGCAAAGGGTTTGAAACAGAAAAGGTCGAGACACCACGATTATCAATATGATGCTCCGTATTGATGATTGAACACCGGGCCGATTAATTGACTTTAACTGTGGTGTCTGGAGCTTCTGAAGTTCGTGTACTTGTAGTGTATCAGTATTACGCCGCGCTTGGGTACTTCTTGCGGCGCATGGTATCACACAAATACAGTTACAGAGTCACTATATTTTGCATGAAAAGTAAATTTGCGCGCTGTTACGCGCCGTAAAAAGTACCCAAGCGCGGCGTATAATATACGCCGCGCTTCACTTTAAAAGGTCTCGCCTCCAGGGTTACTTTTGGAGTTTTACTCTCGGAGTTTTACTCTTGATGAAGTTTGGAGTTTTACTCTTGATGTAAATGTACGTGAATTGTTTCATTGCAGTTTTAGTCATTTTAAACTATGTTTCATTTGTATCGAAGTTTAAATCTTTTTGAATCTACAATTACAACTTGATAAAAATAAAATTCATTCCAATTTCCAAATTACATTTAAAAACCTCTTAAAATTAAGTTGCACACTTGCACATCTCCTATATACGCTAATCTGACGGCTCCTACTCATAGTGGTACAGGGTAATAATTACACGAGGCGAAGCCGAGTGCAAAATACTATACTCTAAGTCTAACTCCAAGAGAAGCCGAGTGTTGATTAGTACACTAATTGGTACGAGGCGTCAGCTTGAGCTAAGTGCAAACCTTAATTAAACAGCAGCACTTCTGGGGCGTCAGATTAGCTTATATAGTACATTGCATCGGCCAGTTAATGTCGACGGCAAATGAAAATACACTTGACTGAAAATTTGAGTGTCTTCTATCCACAAAATAAGAAGAATTAATCGTTGATCATATCCTAAAATGATATGCTGGACGACCCTCAGCCGGCTTGAATGATCAATTCTTTTTATTTTGGCCATGGAAGATCCACATTTTTTTCAGTCAAGTGTATTTTCATTTGACGTGTATTTTACTGTGTACACTGTACAACATAGATCAGTTTCGTACCGAATGCATGGGATTACACGCCCCCTTGCAGGTCTCCTAAATTTCGAAAGGTCCCCTCTAGGAAAAACTTTGAGGGGGCCTTGGCTCTACCTAGCTCGAAGAATTGTGTGGGTAATGGCATGAACGAAAGTTCTGCACACAAATTTTGACAATGTCACTCATGAAACCAGCTATGAGTATGAATGTCCAATCGATACCAAAATATTAATATGCATGGATACAGTTTATGGCATAAGACAGCGTTTGTGAAAATTTGAAGCATTTTTATCCAAAAATGACGAAGATATAGCAGAATTTAGTCAGTTTGGGACCGAAACTGCCAGTTTCGGTCCGAAACTTACTTCATTTCGCAATATCGTCGTCATTATTGGTTAAAAATGTTTCAATTTTTCACAGCTGACGCTTTCTTATGCCATATACAGAAACCATGCATCCATGCAAATATTGGTATCGATTGGATATTCACAGATGGTTTTATAAAACCATCATACTGTGACTATGAGTGAATTGGTCAGCACTTTCGGTCTGAAACTGATCTATGTTGTGCACAGCAACTCTTAAAATGATAAAAATTATTTATTAATTCAAATTGCACGGCAGTAATTTGCACGGGAGAATAAAATTAAGAAGCTAAAGCATATTGTGCGACGTTCCACTTCTTTTTTATTGCCAGGATGAAAACTTATTAAAAATTAATACAATTGAAATTAAGTAATTAAAAACCTGATTAAGATAATAAGATATTAAATTAAAATGATCTGAAAACTCAACATTGAAACTGAAATTAGTATCGAGTCAGATCGGTTCCTTAAAGTAAACTAAACGGTTAAGCCGCGGCTGCATCAGATTTAGATTTCAGATTGATGGATCTAAAACATAATAAATGAGAAGGGATATGAGATGGACACTCCGATCAGAAGAAATGGTTTAGGGCCTCGTCCACTGCCATGAGGCTCCCCTCCACCCAGCCCTGGAACTCGCTCCACGCTTCGTTGCAAACAAAGACTCGACTGCGAGGGAAGGGTCTAGCCAGAAACTCTCTCACTTCCCTGTGGAATTGGAAATGGAATTGGAAAGAATAGCTGTCAAATTCAAAAGTTGATTACGTGGACTGGAAGAGCGCTATTGATGAGGATGATCGCTAATTGATACTGATCATAGTGCGACATTAATTTCAGTGACAATGAAATTTTTGCCGGGCATGCAAATTTTGACAATTTTGCCACACAATTCCTTGTTGAATCTCGCAAAGAAAACCGTTATGATTATGATTTAATGATTGATATTAAATTGAACCTTCATAGTTCATGAACGAAATTGATAAGTTTATAATACTTATATCTAAATGTCCCCAGTTTTACAATAAACATTCTACTCTCACTAACCTGTCGTCGACCCCTCGTTTCCACTGATGTATAGCCACGGGGTTGTTGCAGTTCTCAGTTCCTCCCGCACACCCGCAGCTCCTGCTCGCATCACACTCGCCCGCCCACCGTGTGTAGGTTGTCAGCAGCGGGGAGTAGCAAACTGAATCATAAAACTGAATCATAAGAAATTGGGGCAAAATTTCGCCGTATAATTGACATATGACAATGAAGAAGATTATCGTCGACAAATATGGCAATCTATTGACTAAAAATTTCGACAATGACGATTTGTTATGGTATTGGTAATTTGGTATCGCCGTTGTCGAAAATGAATCGTTTATGACGATTAAATTTCCACTGGCCATCGTCCGCTGGAATCTCTTTGAGACAAATACAATGGCCAAAATGGATTTATGGTAGAATTGATCCATTATCGACATAATGGCAATTCTTCATCTTGTCGACAAATGACCGTCGACAATATAGATCAATTATTGAAAATGTATCCAATTGGGGACAGTGGATTATCTGGCTACAGAGGTGATAATTATGTCCGATAAGGTATATCACCCGTTAGCGAAATGAGTAGATTTTTTGCAAGAAATAAGCAACTTTCATTTTTAGGTAAAAGTGTCACAAGAATTGTGAATTTTGTCCAATGGATCCATTGGATCCATCATGTCCAATGGACATCCATTGGACATCCAATGGACATCCATTGAACATGATGTCCATTGGTAAAATTGTCCAATGGTGTTCAATGGATCCAATGGATCCATTGGATCCATTTTTGATGTCCAATGGACATGTTCAATGGATCCAATGGATGTTCAATGGATCTATCTGAGTGGATCCAATGGACACAATCACCAAACATGATTTGGTAGATGGACCTCAGTCTGGCATTTTTGTCCAATGGATCCATTGTGTCCATTGGATCTAATTGATCCATTGTGTACATTGAACACCATTGGACCTGTCCATTGGATCCATTGGATCCATTGCGCATTGTTTCCATTGGCTCCAATGGATCCATTTTGTCCATTAGACACATTGGATCCATTGGATCCAATGGACACAATGGATCCATTGGATCCAATGGACACAATGGATCCATTTGATCCAATGGACACAATGGATCCATTGGATCCAATGGACACAATGGATCCATTTAACAAAATACCAGACTGATGTCCATCTACCAAACCATGTTTGGTGATTGTGTCCATTGGATCCACTCAGATGGATCCATTGAACATCCATTGGATCCATTGAACATGTCCATTGAACATGTCCATTGAACATGTCCATTGAACATCAAAAATGGATCCAACGGATCCATTGGATCCATTGAACACCATTGGACAATTTTACCGATGGACATAATGTTCAATGGATGTCCATTGCATGTCCATTGCATGTCCAATGGACGTCCATTGGACATGTCCATTGGACATGATGGATCCAATGGATCCATTGGACAAAATTCACAACTCTTGTGACACTTTCACCCATTTTTACTGTACTCTGTAGAATTTAATTTTGATAGGTTACATTTCAAAAATTTTCTAATGAACTGGCATTGAAATGCTTGGATAAGGAATAATTGTAGCATGTAAAAGTTTACAGTTTTTGCAACATAACCAGCTAATTTATAATTTAACTTAAAATGATTGAAGTTTGAACAGCTAGTAATTATTTTATAAAAAGCTGACAAAAAACAAATTTCAAGTGTGCGAGAGCCTGCAGCCTGACTGACTCGACTGCTAGTGCTATGTCCAGACTGCAGTTTTCACTTGTTCATGTTGTGACTTCGAGTTTATAATCCGCCGGAGATAGAATTAGTGTCTTAAGTGCAACTCGATAGCGGAAGAGTTCCTTTCAGGAGCATTAAAGAGATTCTTTCAGAAGTTCCCTTACAGGGGTTTCTTTCATTCTTTCCGCCGCCTGAAAAACTGCGAGTAGCCTTTCCTGTAGAGCTGTAGATCTGTTAGCTTTTAGTTTTTTCAGAAGTTCCGCCGAGAATCTATGAAGTTTTGTCCGCAGATTTCTGGGAAATGACCCTCGATTCTTGTTCACCATCCTTGCTTTTCTCGGCAGCACTGCCTGATTTACTTTCCCCTTTCGTGCAATAATTACACATCATTGACCAGTTCTGGTGGTACGTGCAGTAAATCAGTATCACGGAGAGTACCACAATGACACTCAGGTAAATAGAGCTGTTAATATAAGGGAGAACTGCTGACCCTTTAATCTTCACTATCTTCAACTTTCAGTTTCGTTAAAATGCAAGGTTTCGGTTTCATCTCTCTACTGCACGGTATTTCTTGGTCAGTAGTAAAACTATCGCCATCCTGTGATCCCTTCACGAGGTAACCTTTCTTGCAACGAATCGTGATAGGAAGCCCCTCAATGAAGAAAGGTACCTGTTCCTCGTTCAGCACTTCCCCGTTCTTTACTTTCAGCTGCTTTAAACCGCACTTGTAATTTGGTTGTCCCCACCTTATCACCTGGAACGATGATAGACTCTCGCCAAATTCATTGAATCCATTTCCACTTTCAGACCCTGTATAAATTGACCAGCCAAAACCACTGAGATCCCCTTTTGTTTGCATGGTGTATCTGCAAGAACTTCCGAGATCTTTTTCAAGGCCCAAGATTTGATTGGACTCATTTGTTGCCCTTGCTAAGTGAACGACCCAATGGTGGTCGTATTTTTCATCATATTTTCTGGATTCAAGTCTCCATTTCGGATTGCCGTAAAGGCTAACTCTCACCCAATCTCCATCATGCTCGATGTTTTCAACCCTCGAAAACATCCAAAAATCGGCTTTAGAGCATGGTTTCCAGCCCAAACTGTATGTCCCGGACTCTTTCAGGTCATCCAGTCCAGCAGCAGTGTCTTTGATCACAGATAAACACTTTGCTTCAAAGCCAGCTTGCGCATAACCTTGATTGATCATAACTACGCCATCAGTCGCTAGGAAATCTGCCACAGAGCCCAAACATCCAAGGCACTCCAATTCTCCCATGGCAAGATTTATTTCAGGAGAAAATGGATGCAAATGTATACCAGATCTCTTCCTGCGAGCGAAGTCATAGTTAAACGCCAAGTGAAAGACATTGGTGTAGAGTGAGCAGTTGGTGCTGATGTAGTGGAAGACAAAGACGTCACACATCATGGTTAGCCGACAGTAGTCCCAGCAACGCGTGAACCCCCGGGTCTTGAACGTCATGCTCGGTTTTGGGGCGGGTAGGAACGTCAAATCACTGAAGATACACGAGGGAAACTTGAACAGATTATCTGGGGCGAGGCCAATATTACCAGTCATTGAAGATGTTACTAATTTACGGTAATTAGTTCTTTCGTCATCAGTTGCAAGCTTGTCTGTTGTTCCTGTATATTTATCCACAAAATTCCATTTCCAGGAGTCAGTGTTTCCAGCGGTAGCCGCAGACTTCAGGGGCCAGCGTGGTCCAGTTACTAGTGCATGTGACAGCACGGAGACCCCATAGGATCAAGCAAATCATGAGCAGTCGGGACTCTGCATTGAGGGAGACTATTATAGAGCAAATGCGAGTGTGTGGCTGTCTCTGACGCATGGATTGACTGTGAATTACTGCGTGTTTTTTGTTTAATATTACGAGCGAAATACTGACCGAATGGTATTCTTAATTCGAAAGCTAAAGGTGGAGCGAAGTATTAACAAAATCGAAAAGTTAAATTATTCGCATTTTTAGTGACCGAATACATTTATTTATTTCTAAAGACAAATGGACAAAGAATACGTTGTTACTATATTTTGACGTCGAATTTATAACGCATTCGCACAATATGTAACATTTTTATTTATTAAAAGCATCGAGCCCATTCAATAAAGTCAGTGGTAAGCGAGAAAATTGGCTTCACAATTCACACACACTCATCTTTGACTGCTTTTGGGTCAACTTTATTTTTTTAAGTTGTATTGTAGCAGCATGATGAAGCATTGATTACTTTTTTGTGCTGACAAATATTTTCATGGGAAAGTATCTTAATTCTTAGGATCAAGTTTGACGCGAGAGTGATTTGTAATGGCTTCTAAGAAACATATTGTCCCGGATTATACTGTAACTTACAACTTGAGAAATTCTAATGCAATCATGAATTATGGACGACACGCATTAAGGACAACTCAAACTAAAGTATGAGGAACTCATTCTAAAGCTATTATTCATACTAAAGGTTGTCAGCAGCGGGTAAGGAATGTCGTCAGTGTTGAACAGAATTCTGAGTTCATTCATAACTTCGTTCACCACATCGAGTGAGGCAGGCACGAGATTGGGATACTGGCTCTGTAGTTCCGATGTGAAGACCCCCGGTAAACTCTGGAGATCACTCCAAAAACCGGAGTTTTGTAGGTCACAGTACATCGTGAGGGCACAGAGATCAGAGTTCTTGTCGTAGAATGGGTAAACCTGTGACAGGATGGGTAAATCTGCTGTGAAGTAGGTAAATCTCAGGTAGAAAAGAATGCGTGAATCAGCAGTGGAATGAATAGTTCAATTTACAGTGAATGGGTAAATCTGAGCATCTGAAATGGTTAAATCTACCATGGGGTGGGTAAATCTTCAATGGAATGGGTTAATATACAGTGGAACGGGTAACTTAACAGTGAAATCGGTGAATTTGCAGTAGAATAGGTAAATCTTCAGTAGACGGGGTTAATTCACAGTAAAATAGGTAAATCTATAGTGGAAGGGGTTAATTTACAATGGGGTGGGTTAATCTGCACTAGAGTGGCTAAATTTGTAGTAGAATTATAGGTAAATCTGCGCAGTGAAGAGGGTAACTGGGTAAATCTGCAGTGGAATGGGTAAATCTGAAGTGAAATGGGTAAGTTTACAGTGAAATTGGTATAATCTGCGGTGGGGTTCAATCAAACCCGTTGCAGATATTTTCTGATTGATATTTGAATCAGCTTTCGGAAATTTGACGGACTATAATTTGAAGACCTATTTTGAATTTGTCACCATAACTCACCATCGAAATGGGAAGATTTGTCGTGCTTTCACCAAATAGCTTGTTCTCTTTACCGAAGACATTCCACCACGGACTGGAGAAGTAGAAGTTTATCTTGGTCATCTCGATGTCGATAACACTGTCAGTCTGTTTCCGGAAGTTCTCCATCATGGCCCAACTCCCGCGGTAATCTGACTTGATTTCCATCCGGTCAAACGCTTCCCGGGGAATGGCAAGGAACAGGTTACGAGCCCGGATCTTAGTTAGTCGCTTCAGGGTCATGTCCTCGACGAGCAGCTCTGAGTAGTCCTTACCGAGTTCATCGGTGAAGTCAGAGACACGCACCGATGTAACTTTGCGACGGAGCTGTACTTCCCAACCTGGAGTAGAGTAGTAGAGGAATAAAAGTATATACTTTGCCTATACACAGACCATTATTGCAGCTTTAGCCATTGTAAAATGTAGTACGTAACACGGTAGAAATAGAAATCCACAAAGACAAATACACTTGAAAGGGGCGGGGTGCAAACCTGCGGGAAGACGTTTGGTGATGTCATCGAAGAGTGACGTGACCAAGCTGCTGAATCCTCCGGAGAAGCAGTAGAAGGAATCTGAGATCCCCATTGCAGCCATTGTGCGTTGCATCTGAAGGATGGTACCAGCGTTCCCCCGACCACTCGTCAAGCATCTGTAACCTGTGACCTGAGGAAATATCATGAAATTACACCAAAAATTTCGGACGAAGTATGTTTGCCAGCGAAGTGTGTATTTGAAAACGCTCAATCTCAATCGTGAAAACTTAATATTGTGATGAAAAACAATGAATAACCGCGCCCAATGCCCATTTCTAGAAACTCGCCTGCAGCATGTTTATACATCCTTGTGAGTACCCCATGATCGTCATCAGAGACATCATCGTGTACTTGTAGAGGGGCAAGTTCTCCCACGTGAAATACTTCTTGAAGTGATACCAATAATCGGTTGTCTGGATCAGCCCGATCTTTATCATATCCTCATCACGTTGTGCCAACACAAGCTCAGCTTTCTGCTTCGTCTTGACCAGCTCCAGCAACTTGGCGTAATTCTTTTCCAGGATTCTTATGTACATTTCTTTGAAGACGGAATCGGGGCTTTGTTTGTGTTCCAAGCAGAAAATGTCATCCCAAATTCCGGGGTTCTGTTTGGCATACCAGTTTGTGAAGGCCGTTCCGTTAAACCACTGCCTCCGGAAATCTATGTGCCCCTCGGGACGCACTTTGAATTTTTCAGTTGCTAAGCCATCCGGGTCATTTAGTTGTTTGATGAGTTTCACGAGACGGGGCATTATTTGGCCGTTGCTCCCCTCTGAGTGATCTTTGTCACTTGTCACTTCGCCAGAGTCACTTTGGGGCTGGTCAACCATCATAGAGTCCTCCGGTAATATGCAAAACCTCATTCCTCCCTCCTCACAGACCACAAAAGAGTAGTTTTCAGGTTCTGCTTGATTGACAGGTATGTCAGCTTTGTGAATTATATCAGTCCTCAGTCGGCCTCCGATTTGATCTGCCTGAAATAAGCGAATGAGTATGCAATAGTATACTAATAGTTTCAAAGTCAAAAAATCGTTAACATCAATTTTTAAAGAAACGAAACATTTTTCTCATTATTTGTTCCAAGGCTATATCTGGCGGTGTAAATTCCTCAGAATTTAACTAGTTAAGCTGATAAATGAGCAAGGCATCATATTTCACACCAATCGGTAAAATAAAATAATGGTCAAGGTCGTGAGTGGTATCAAAAACAGTGGTTTTAACTTTAAGCATTTGAAAATCAAGAAGTTCTGAGTCAGGTAAGGTTGATTGGTCGAAATACCTGGTCAAGCATGAGTATTTTCTTGGTTTTGTACTTGGGTTGTTTCTTAAGAATCTTCCAGAGTGTGTAAAGTCCTGCCACCCCAGCTCCAACAATAACCAGATCAAAGGTTTCCGGGCTGTCGTTAGGAGCTGAGGACGGTGATTCAGGAGTTGATGCTGGGACAGAAGCAGGGATCGTTGAGGGACTTTGGGAAGAATCCCTGGTATTTTCCTCATTGCTTGAGGACAGAACGTTGCCTCCTCCTGACTCGTTGTGACCAGTGAGTGTCAGCATTGTATAATCAGTAAGGTCGTCTACGCTTTCCAAAGAAACTGTGTCTGAATCCGAATAATCCAGAACTGCAAAGTCTAAATCTGAATCACTGAGCAACTCAAAATCCACTGTGGACATTAACCCTGCTAAATCCGACCTTTTTGCCTGCATCGAGATCCCGACCCGAGGTGGAAACAACCTCGCCCTATCTAGACACAATAATTAATTTACGAACAGATCTGCAGACTGCTTCTCGGCGAATGCGCAATTCCGTTTTTATTAATTACCTCCCCTTCCAAGCCTTCTAATTTGCTTGATGATAGATGTGTAAATGTGTAAGCGGGAATTACCAAAATGTGTGTACATCAATTAGATAAACAATGTAGTAGGTCAGCACAGTGTTCCTACACTGGATAGCGTTCTGTGAAACTCTAAACTTGCTTTAGGTACAAAGTTGACTGTAGAGTGTAGGGACCCATAATTAAGATACTCAATAATAATATGACATAAGTTATGATAATAAACTATGTGCATAGGTAGGAGTATAATTGTGGTCGACGTTTTTCAAGACAATTTTGTCAAAACTATCAATTCTTCACTGAAAGTTCTGTTCCAACATTAATACCTATACCACGTCACAAAGTGATGTCATTTTAGATCAAAATGAAGCTAGAACAATGAAGCAAAATTCTGTGATAACCGTGTTGATCAATTCTTCAATTAAGTAAGGCGTTCTGTCTCTCGTGTTTTTGTTCATTATTTTGCTCATAAAAAGACTGTTAATCTCGCAAACACGATATTAGGTGTCAACTATTTTCCTCATAGATATAGATTATAGAGTCAATCACCTGTTCTCACTATTCCCACCAGTGTCACACATCTGTTCTCACTATTCCCGCCAGTGTCACACACCTGTTCTCACTATTCCCACCAGTGTCACGCACCTGTTCTCACTGTTCCCACCAGTGTCACACATCTGTTCTCACCATTTCCACCAGTGTCACAAACCTGTTCTCACCATTTCCATCAGAGGTCACGTACCTGTTATCACTATTCCCACCAGTGTCACACATCTGTTCTCACCATTTCCACCAGTGTCACACATCTGTTCTCACTATTCCCACCAGTGTCACACACCTGTTCTCACTATTCCCACCAGTGTCACGCACCTGTTCTCACTATTCCCACCAGTGTCACGCACCTGTTCTCACTATTCCCACCGGTGTCACACACCTGTTCTCACTATTTTCACCAGTGTTACACACTTGTTCTCAATATTGAATATTCCCACAAGTGTCACGCACCTGTTCTCACTATTCCCACCAGTGTCACACGCCTGTTCTCACTATACAAACCACTGTCACACACCTGTTCTCACTATTCCCACCAGTGTCACGCACCTGTTCTCACTGTTCCCACCAGTGTCACACATCTGTTCTCACTATTCCCAGTGTCACGCACCTGTTCTCACTGTTCCCACCAGTGTCACGCACCTGTTCTCACTGTTCCCACCAGTGTCACGCACCTGTTATCACTATTCCCACCAGTTTCACACACCTGTTATCACTATTCCCACCAGTGCCACACACCTGTTATCACTATTCCCACCAGTGTCACACAACTCTTCTCACTATTCCCAGTGTCACGCACCTGTTATCACTATTCCCACCAGTGCCACACACCTGTTTTCACTATTCCCACCAGTTTCACACACCTGTTATCACTATTCCCACCAGTGTCACACAACTCTTCTCACTATTCCCAGTGTCACACAACTGTTCTCACTATTCCCACCGGTGTCACACACCTGTTCTCACTATTCCCACCTGTTTCACACACCTGTTATCACTATTCCCACCAGTGCCACACACCTGTTATCACTGTTCCCACCAGTGCCACACACCTGTTATCACTATTCCCACCAGTGTCACACAACTCTTCTCACTATTCCCAGTGTCACGCACCTGTTATCACTATTCCCACCAGTGCCACACACCTGTTATCACTATTCCCACCAGTGTCACACAACTCTTCTCACTATTCCCAGTGTCACACAACTGTTCTCACTATTCCCACCGGTGTCACACACCTGGTCTCACTATTCCCACCTGTTTCACACACCTGTTATCACTATTCCCACCAGTGCCACACACCTGTTATCACTGTTCCCACCAGTGCCACACACCTGTTATCACTATTCCCAGTGTCACACAACTCTTCTCACTATTCCCACCGGTGTCACACACCTGGTCTCACTATTCCCACCTGTTTCACACACCTGTTATCACTATTCCCACCAGTGCCACACACCTGTTATCACTGTTCCCACCAGTGCCACACACCTGTTATCACTATTCCCACCAGTGTCACACAACTCTTCTCACTATTCCCAGTGTCACGCACCTGTTATCACTATTCCCACCAGTGCCACACACCTGTTATCACTATTCCCACCAGTGCCACACACCTGTTATCACTATTCCCAGTGTCACACAACTGTTATCACTATTCCCACCAGTGTCACACAACTCTTCTCACTATTCCCAGTGTCACACAACTGTTCTCACTATTCCCACCGGTGTCACACACCTGGTCTCACTATTCCCACCTGTTTCACACACCTGTTCTCACTGTTCCCACCAGTGTCACACATCTGTTCTCACTATTCCCAGTGTCACACACCTGTTCTCACTGTTCCCACCAGTGTCACGCACCTGTTCTCACTATTCCCACCTGTTTCACCAGTGATATTTTCAAACACAAGGATATATCTTGGATTATGATATGAATCAACTAATCAATAACTAGCCCTATCGTGCATAATTGATTGTTGCACTGCACCATAATAAAGTAATAAGTTATCTATCTCCACTCGACCATAACAAGTTTTGATGTGCTACGGTGCATAAACGGGTTTTAAGGTGCACTGTAAAAAGGTAGGCTAGAGGTGCATGATAAACCATATATGGTTTCAACATATATGTTGAAAGTTCAATAAAAGATGGACGACGATAAATATCATTCTATTTCCAGAAATATCTTTCAATTTAATATTTTTGCTTTTAGAAAATGGTCATAAAATAACCTGCTTCTAATTTCCTGAATAAATGGGGATTACCGGTTGCAAGTTCCACCCATGGATGTTTGTGTAAGCTGTATGTGAGAGTTGCGGTGTATTACACACAAACCTATGATATATGATACGTGCTGCAATCATATATACAATTGCAACCTACATACGTGACAATCACAATCCCGCGTTTACGGAAATATTACAGTAGCAGAACGCCTCCCTTGCAAGTAAACTAATTAGCGTGTCTGGGAGGGCGAGGTTGATTCCACCTCGGGTCGGGTTCTGGATGCAGAAAACCACTATATCAGCCAAATTTTTTCTGATCATGTTTAAAAACCACTAAATTTCTCATTGTTTTTCAGATAGTAGTTAAATGATAGTTACATGGTCTTAAAGCAGATAAAATTCTGCTAAAATACATGTGTGTCAATAATTCAGACAGTAAGTAACAGCTAAGTTATGGCCAATTGAAGAGGAGGGCGAGGCGGAATCAACCTCGTGCCAGTTTTAGCAGGGTTAAGTCGGTCAGGGGGCTTTTATACTGAAATATTCAGGGAAAGCCCAAAAATAGCCTGCTCTCAAATTGGCTCTGGAAGCAGATCACATTTGAAGGGAACCAGAACAAAACCAAAAAGCGCACCTGTTTTGCTTCTCAGTTCTTGTTAAATATGATATTCTTATCTGGACACAAGAGTCGCTTGTGACGCATTAATTTAAAAACGTAATTAAATTCAAGTATACTTTTAACATTATCATGTGTTCCTTGAATTATGCAGAATGCAGCTGATATATCTGAGTCGCATTGCTTGGAATATTTACTAAATTACAAATATAGCGAATTTCTGCTTCCACAACTCAAAAGTTTTTGGTTTTGAAGATTAATATTAAAAATTGGCACAAATATCAAGTTTATAAAATCAACAAGTCAAAAGCATAATTACTGATAACTAAAAATGCTTTGAGGCTGATAAAACATGCGGTAATATTCTTTCTTTTTTTCTCTACTTGATTGAGCTAAGTCTGCTGAAATGCCACAAGAAATATACAGGATTTTTCTGGATTCAACAAAAAATTAAAAACATTTAATCACGTTGGGTAAAAAAGAAACTCAATTAAGAATTTGCTCACAGACCACAGTCGGCTAATATTCGCCTCTTGGTTGACTCTTGATCGTACAATCATATCATACGTCTGGCTGATTTGCTGCTAGTAAGTGCTGGGCTTTAAGGATTAGAAATAAAGTGATTCACAGACCATGCTTGATGGCTTGATGTTTATCACCAGTCAGTCATAAGAAGATATGGATCATATAACCATATCATGGGTCTGTACAATTAAAAACTATTGTTTTTAATCTGCTAACTTAAGACACGAAAGTTCTGAAAATCTTTCACCATCCACGCCATTTTACCCATACCTCACAATAGTGTTTTGATACATCGATGGCTGATCAACGCTTTTTCAGACTATTTCAGAAGATTTGGTATCATGATCAATCAACCATGTCCGCCAACACAGCATCAATTCGGTCAATCCACTTGTGGCACAACTCCTCGCTTTCCGTTCCCCAGAAGTATGTCCTGAGTTGAATCATCTCTAATGTGGGATATCATATGGTATTTTGGAGCATTATTTGAACGGTCCTTGGCCCGAATCGACAGGAAATTCAAAACCGCATGTGATTATTTCTCAGATCAAACATACTTTAGTACTTTGCGATTGATTGAGTTAGAAAACCCATCACAATGTACAATTAACAGCTATCATTTTGCACATTTTTTAGCCACTAGACCTTCTTTACTTCGTTGTTATTGAGGTAATAGTGAATAGAGACACTTTAATTCCATACCTTTTTTTGGTTGTTAGAGTGAAAACGTAGTCAGGTCCAGATTTCAAGTTCTTGGGCAGGCGATGTAGTTTCTCGATTTGGTCATGCTTGCTGAGTTTCACTACACCTTTGGGAAAAGGGTCCTGCAATAATTCAGACATTATTGATAATAGAATTTGAAACAATTAAGAAACAGTACTGATTGGTAAACTATCATGAAGAATTAGAGAAACCTTTAGCTTAAAATTCTGAAATTTGTGCTCAAAATCCTATTGCTATTGCAACAACAATGATTTTATAAAAATGTAAAATAGTTTCTGTAAAAAAGCGGAGTGTATCTAGCAACTGGTCCCCACAAAAATTTCATGCGTTGACTTCCCATATTTGTTTCATAAGTCAGAAATTCGATTTTCCATACCATGGTGTTTTTGTAGTAGAGGATTTGGTCAGCGACAAGGATGCACCACCTTCTTCTCCACGCTCCCCTGCCTTCTGCGGCAGTCTTCTCAAGGTGCGACTCACATTTGGTGTCCTTCAGAAAGGAAGGTGTTAGAGAATACTACGGATAAATGTTCCTCGCCGTTTCGTGCACTATCTTTGTCAGACGCGCGCGCCCGCCGAAGGCGTAGGGGTCAGACAACGTCTGACAACACTATCTGACATAGTGACTCGTGTATGGTGTGCGAACATCAGGGCTCTGGCCGGTGCAGAGAAATCATTAATCAGAAGAATGATATTATTGGGTCTATGATATTCATTACATATTAGTGAAAGATGAAACGTGAAAGCAAATGTACGTGGCAAAGTCTGAGCACGTTTCTGCAAAAATGTGTTAAGAAATTGTATAAATTCGTCAAAAACGTGGGCACGCAGCATATTTACTTGATTTGCGCTGCGCGCGCGTCGTTTTGAGAGGTTAACGATACCATCTTTTTTACTGTAGATATTAATTTGTTAATCGCGATCAGATTTTAAGCTAAAAAGTGTGAAAATCTGTAAGCATATATTTGCGGCCAGACTTAGGATTGGATTGACTTTGTGATGGTGGGAATGTGTTGTAGATACATTGAATCGATAGTTTTGATAAGTTTTTAGGGTCGGACTGCCATCATGGTGCCACCAGATAGCCGCCAAAGCCACCTATTTTCGCACGCGTAAATACCCCATTTTGGAGCAATTCTAACTGGTATAACTGGGTCATAGGTACTCAAATTGTTGCTAGAGATGTTCCAGAGAGTGAGTGTGATGATATTTTGACCGTACATCTCGCTGGAAGCGTATAAGAAAGTGGAACAAAGTTTCTTAGAAAAATGGAACAAACTTGTAAGCATACGAGAAAAAGTGTGAAAATCTGTAAGCATATATTTGCGGCCAGACTTAGGATTGGATTGACTTTTTGATGATGGGAATGTGTTGTAGATACATTGAATCGATAGTTTTGATAAGTTTTTAGGGTCGGACTGCCATCATGGTGCCACCAGATAGCCGCCAAAGCCACCTATTTTCGCACGCGTATATACCCCATTTTGGAGCAATTCTAACTGGTATAACTGGGTCATAGGTACTCAAATTGTTGCTAGAGATGTTCCAGAGAGTGAGTGTGATGATATTTTGACCGTACATCTCGCTGGAAGCGTATAAGAAACTGGAACAAAGCTTCTTAGAAAAATGGAACAAATATGGGAAAACTTGTAAGCATACAAGAGAAAGTGTGAAAATCTGTAAGCATATATTTGCGGCCAGAGTTAGGATTGGATTGATTTTGTGATGATGTAAACGTGTAGTAGAAGCTTTGAATAGAAAGTTTTGAGAAGTTTTTAAAGTACCCATGTTCCATTTATGCCAGTTAGAATTGCTCTAAAATTTGGTATATACGCATATGAAAATAGGTGGCTTTGGCGGCTATCTGGTGGCACCATGACGGCAGTCCGACCCTAAAAACTTATCAAAACTATCGATTCAATGTATCTACAACACATTCCCATCATCAAAAAGTCAATCCAATCCTAAGTCTGGCCGCAAATATATGCTTACAGATTTTCACACTTTTTCTCGTATGCTTACAAGTTTTCCCATATTTGTTCCATTTTTCTAAGAAACTTTGTTCCACTTTCTTATACGCTTCCAGCGAGATGTACGGTCAAAATATCATCACACTCACTCTCTGGAACATCTCTAGCAACAATTTGAGTACCTATGACCCAGTTATACCAGTTAGAATTGCTCCAAAATGGGGTATTTACGCGTGCGAAAATAGGTGGCTTTGGCGGCTATCTGGTGGCACCATGATGGCAGTCCGACCCTAAAAACTTATCAAAACTATCGATTCAATGTATCTACAACACATTCCCATCATCAAAAAGTCAATCCAATCCTAAGTCTGGCCGCAAATATATGCTTACAGATTTTCACACTTTTTCTCGTATGCTTACAAGTTTTCCCATATTTGTTCCATTTTTCTAAGAAACTTTGTTCCACTTTCTTATACGCTTCCAGCGAGATGTACGGTCAAAATATCATCACACTCACTCTCTGGAACATCTCTAGCAACAATTTGAGTACCTATGACCCAGTTATACCAGTTAGAATTGCTCCAAAATGGGGTATTTACGCGTGCGAAAATAGGTGGCTTTGGCGGCTATCTGGTGGCACCATGATGGCAGTCTGACCCTAAAACTTATCATAACTATCGATTCAATGTATCTACAACACATTCCCATCATCAAAAAGTCAATCCAATCCTAAGTCTGGCCGCAAATATATGCTTACAGATTTTTCCACTTTTCTCGTATGCTTACAAGTTTTCCCATATTTGTTCCATTTTTCTAAGAAACTTTGTTCCACTTTCTTATACGCTTTCAGCGAGATGTACGGTCAAAATATCATCACACTCACTCTCTGGAACATCTCTAGCAACAATTTGAGTACCTATGACCCAGTTATACCAGTTAGAATTGCTCCAAAATGGGGTATTTACGCGTGCGAAAATAGGTGGCTTTGGCGGCTATCTGGTGGCACCATGATGGCAGTCCGACCCTAAAAACTTATTGAAACTATCGATTCAATGTATCTACAACACATTCCCATCATCAAAAAGTCAATCCAATCCTAAGTCTGGCCGCAAATATATGCTTACAGATTTTCACACTTTGTTCCGATTTTGTTCCAATTTTGTTCCAAAATCGGCGAAACATTGACTCTGACCATCATTTGCCAAACTGATATCCGCGAACCGGAAAATGGGAATCTCAAATTTCAATGCTTACCACACAATTTCTTGAATATCCGATTTGGGTCTGGAAAGCACGAATTGCGTAGTACCATTCCACAATTTCCTGAAGGAGTAGGACACACTTCAGTAGATTTGATTATGATGAAGCGATGATAAAAATATTCAGTAGATAAGAATACCCAGAAGCCCAGATACTTACCTACCTAAGTGAACAATTCTGTAGAGCGATACATTCAAAATATGGATAAAAGTTCCACTGTGCAATTGAAAAATTCAATGCCAGAGTTCAGAATAAGTTAAGAATGTGCCAAGATAAAGTACTGCTAAATCAGTAAATCCAAAGTCTCATCTTTAAAAGTATAAAGGTGTATTGGTATATTGCAGTATTAAAAAGACGAAAATTACTACTGAACATCAATTCTTCAATCCAAGGATCAGAGAGGAGAGAGTGAAGAGACTTTACTGTGAACTGGCACAAATGGTATTCTGTTGGAATTCCACGCATGTTTATGTCACTTTATTTCTTTATATGTACTTTTATAGTGGTTCATACTCTCATGAGCTCATGAAAAGATGAAAGAGATTAAGTATATTAAACTTTATCACACATTCACAGTTTAGACACAGTGTTGGGAACAGTTGAATATGGTTGTAGATGGGCAGCTGGTGCCCAAGTACTCAAATGTACGAGAAAGAGTGTTCACTGAACGTTGAAATCACTACTATCTCGTGACGCTTATTTAAACTAGTGTTGTAGACCACACATAACACACTCCCAAGTGTTTTGTGTCAGCCACAAAACTTAAACATAATGATGGATTTCAAAGAATTTTGTCTTTAATGTCACTTCTTTCTAATGTTACTGGAGGGTGGGCATCAAACATGCGAGGCACTGGAGTAAGGGGTTTTGAGGAGGTCCTAGGATTTGCCACAAATAATAAGGGGGGTACTATGTGTTTTGAAAAGTACCTACAATCTTCGAAATTATTCTACATTCCAAGTGTTGAAGCACATTTATTTGAACTTTACGAACCAAAACCGCAGATATAGGTGCCTATAATGCTCTATGTCTAACGAGGAACGTTTCGCTGCGCTGTGGAAGGTCATAGGAACTTTACCGAAGACCATAGGTACTTCACACTGGTATTACCTTATTAGGTACATAAGTTCATTAGGTACAAAGTTCTAAAGGTTACATCACACTACAGAGTGCAGATGAATTAACCATTCAGTCGTTCATTATGCTATTATGGGAAATGTTTTCCGTAAAGAAAGAAATGTTTATTAACTTAATAAGATTTTACTATTCCTATTGAATCCAGCTCGCCACGAATTTACTTAATTGCTATATAAAGATCTAAAACACGTAGGTAGTGGTTTAACTAAATTCACGAAAAATCAACAAATCTATCGCGATAGGTACCTAACTAGCCAGGACTTTGAGATTGCAGGACGCAGGTAGTGTATGGTAATAACTTAGTAATTACAGTGATAAAGTAAATAAAGAAACTATTTACTAATAGAAAATGAGTAAAATCATATCCGTGAAGACACTGGTTAACTTCGATAATTTTACATGTTTTGATTTAACTCAGTAACTCATACGTGACTGTTGTCCCTTCTGATAGTGTAAAATAAACGGAAGTTTCAGTGAATGTTTCCAGAATTTCACGAAGTAAGATCATGTTACCATGAAAAGGTGACGCGAGGAAGTGTAGTGGCTGGGAATCTCAAGTTACACTTTCAGCTTGTGACATTAAACCTGCCCTATATTCTTGGGTGTCACTTGTGCAGTGTACGCTCCTTTTATGGTCAATAACCCTCTTGTTGGGCTCTTGATAAAACGTCATTGGACCTAATCAGAAGGTTCACAGGAGATATTCACACCGTATTCATCAGTTACGTAATCAAAGGGACTGAATTAGTTACTTTTGTGAAGAGGGGTTATTAAAGATTTTCTGATTTATCCTGATTTCAATAAGGAATAATTATTTCGTAGATACTAAAAGCAGGAACTAGCGAAACCACCCCGAAACAAGCCGAAACAAGCGGAACGACCCGAAACCACCCCGAACCAACCCAAAAACCTTCCGAAACAAAGCCGCCGAAACAAGGCGAAACGAAAGGCCGAAACAACCCGAAACAGCCCGAAACAAGCGAAACAAGCGAAACAGCCCGAAACAAGCGAATCAGCCCGAAACAGCCCGAAACAAGCAGTTTTGCATTTTCCACTTGTTTCGGCTTGACTCGGCTTGTTTCAGTTTGTTTCGGGTTGTTCAGGAATTCAATTTTAGTAAAATTTTGGCTTGATTCAGGGGTTGTTTCGGGTTGTTTCGTGTTTTTGCTGTCATATCCAAGCGAAACAAGGCGAAACAAGGCGAAACAAGCGAACCAACCCGAAACAAACCCGAAACAAACGGAAAATGCAAAACTGCTTGTAGTTCATGTCGATTCGGCTTGTTTCGGCGATTTCAGGTTGATTCGCTTGTTTCGGGTTGATTCGCTTGTTTATGGGTTGATTCGCTTGTTTCAGGTTGATTCGCTTGTTTCGGGTTGATTGCCTTGTTTCGGGTTGTTGTGGGTTGATTCAACTTGTTCCGCCGAAACAAAGGCAAAACAGTTTGAAACAAGCGAATCAATCAAACAAAACGAATCAACCCGAAATTTTGCCTTGTTTCGGCGAAACAAGTTGAATCAACCCACAACCCGAAACAAGGCAAATCAGCGAAACAAGCGGAATCAACACAGAAAAAAGCAAATCAACCCCAAACAACCCGAATCAACACGATAAACTGTGAATTCAAGGAAAGCCCATGGTATTAAAGTTTTACGCTTTGTACTGTAGTACTGTATTAGTAGCTTGACTTCCATCCTCCAGCATGTTGCAGAGTTGACACTGACATGGGCTTTTCACTTCTTGTGTGCAAGTAAAAATTTAAATTCCTCATGGATATGTCTAGTGTCCACTCCACGCCCCGTCATAGCATCCTAACTACATACGTGTGTATCACTGCAGGTTACCTGGAGAGCGAATTAGGGGCAGATTTTCTATTCAATTACCACCGCGATATATCCATTTAAAATCCAATACCTATTTAATATCTCTGGAGCTTTTTAAAATTACTCTTCTAGAAAGGAAATGTTGAAAGTTTGGTACTGTCTTTAAAAGAATTTGCAAAACGGAGCAGAGGAGATTTCTTGCTTGGCAAAATGACTGCTCCAATGCAGGCAGGAGTTTGACTAACGGCACTATTATGTCACTATTAACATGGATTAGACACCAGGATTCAAACTTAAAATCGTAAATCAGGAACATGACATGTGGTTAATGACCTAGGCAGCTTGAGCTATTGGCACGAGCCCACGCACAAGTTCAAGCTCGTTACTGATATGTATTCATAACTATAGGGCAGAGGCATCAGATTGTAAAATAAGTTGAAAGTGCAAAAGAAAGAAAGATCCTCAGTGGCCGGGTATTTGCATATATTAGTTTTTAATCACAAAGAGAAATAGGAAATAGGTAGTGGAAAACATAAGAATTTGTTTTTTATTCTAGAGAAATCCTCCAAACTAGCTACAGCCTACGGCAAACTACTTAAGCTGTTACTTTTGACCAATGAAGACCCATAAACGTTAGAGCTAAAGGCAGTCACACAAGTCCATAAAGAGTAAAGGAGCAAAGGTACTTTTGAACTTTTTGAAACCATGCATAGTAACACTTTTTTGACCCATAACGTTCTTAAAACAACGTTATGATTGCATCACTTCATTTAGTCTGAATGTTTAATTCTAGTCCATTAAAACAATCATAATATAATTCACAGCTTGAAACATCTGACATTTGTTTGAAATGATGGAAGATTTGCCGAGGTTAGCACCGCACAAATAACTAAGTCGCACACGAACAATTATGCCCCTTTTCCGTCAGTGACAGTATAAAGTGCCTATTGTTCGCGACACATAACATGCCAGGCAAATTTCAGCGCAGTAAAGGGTAATGTCAAATGTGTCATTGGTTGCGTGAGAATCCTTCATTTCGTTGCAGTACAGTAAGTTCATTGCTCATACGGCCCGCACTATCTCCATTTCATGTAATTCGAACGTTCGTTCATCTTATTCACCTCTATGTCTTTTGTGAAAATGCAAGAACTCGAGAAGCATCTCTAAATTGGCATCTCTATGCCACGAGCCCAATAAATTCGCCCGGTAAACTTGAATGAATTGATATCAGTGGGGACAATTTCCGAATTGATTCGAGTGTTGTCCGGTTGAGTCATGTCATTTGAGACTAAAAAACACGGATGACGATGATACTGATAATACGAACATAAGTTTTAGTAAATGTCATAATTAACTTTAAACACCAATTCATGAGTTATATAGTCAAACATGAATGATAACTGACCCGCAAATAATTTTTCTCCATTACGAATTGTGAAGTTGCATTTCATTTTTTGTTGCAAATTAAAGGGAATAACATGATTAATTATAATGATTAATGACGTTGCATTTTAAAATGATCATTTTTACCACGAATAAGGATATCATTAGTATCATTTTTGTTGTCAGCTTGAGAAAGATCATAATTGTCATAATTTGATGACTGTTAGCAAAACAAGACTGTTAAGTACCGTGCCTTAAATGAGTTAACGAGTGATAGGAACCTGAAAACGATCGACCTCTCAGTGATTACGTTATTATGTAATTATCAGTCAGACACAGTTGATCAGTTATCAAGAATAGGGTGGTGATGAATGGTGAAAATAGATAACGTAGCCAAGTTTTATCTACATACTACAGTACGGAAGTACTAATAAGGATCCGCAGTCAACTCTAAATAGTTAGTTGGAAAGGAAAATAGAAAAATAGAGATCTGTGAGATCAGGATATGCATAATATACAAATATGCAGTGTACGCAGTGTTTCTGATTGACAGGTAAAATGAGCCAGAAAAGGTTGGGATTGGAGTAATAAAAGTCGCCTATCATGAAAAGGAGATACAATTATAAGTTCATAATTTGTGTATACACATCTCTAAAATTACCTAGATAGCTAGATGACTAGAAGAACATATTTCTTGACAAACTGAATATCAATAAATATCTAATTAGTTTGTCCCATAATTATACGGGTTGATTCACCTTGACTCTGACACTTATTCCGGATTGATCATGGCCGCTTCAGATTGATTCGGCTCGTTTCGATATTGACGGGTTGAATCGTTTGATTCAATTTGATTTACTCGAAACAAGCGAAACAAAAACAAGAACAAACTTGAAACAGCAGAATCAGCGAGAACAAGCCGAAACAAGCGAAGATCAGCCTGAAACAAGCCCGAAACGAAACAAGTCCAGTGAAAAACAAGCCGAAACAACCCGAAACAACCGAAACAAATGGAAAACTGACTGCTTTGTTTCGAGTTGATTCGCTTGTTTCGGAGTTGTTTCAATTTTTTCGGTTGAGTCGCTATTTTGGGTTGATTCGAAGCATTTTTGGGTGATTCAGCTTGTTTCGGGGTGATTCGCTTGTTTCCGGGTGTTCCGGGTTTTAGTAAAAAAATTAGTTTGATTCGGGCTTGTTTCGGGTTGTTTCGTGTTTTTCTGTCGTATCGAAACAGCAAAGTGAACCAGCCCAAAACAAACAAGATCGGCCGGAAACAAGCTGAAACAAGCCGAAACAAGCCGAAACAAGTGGAAAATACAAAACTGCTTGTTTCGGGTTGTTTCCAGGTTGATTCGCTTGTTTCGGTTGTTTCTGCCTGTTTCGCTTGTTTCAGGTTGTTTCGGCTCGTTTCGCCTTGTTTCGGCTTGTTTCGGCTTTGTTTCGGAAGGTTTTTGGGGTTGGTTCGGGGTGGTTTCGGGTCAGTTTCCGCTTGTTTCGGCTTGTTTCGGGTGGTTTCGCTAGTTCCTGCTTTTAGTATCTACGATAATTATTTTAATATAAAGAATAATGTACTAAAATACACAGTATCGTGACAAATACTATATTGTCCAGCAATTTATTCGCGCTTATTCTCTTATTGTAACGCCATCAACAACCAGATGACTCAGAGCAACAGATGGCTCACCCCTGACAGGTCCGGACAGGAAAAGATGACTCCTGACTTTTGTGTCCAGATGGTGGAAAGGATGACTTGCAGACAGTTTGGTTTTCTCCTGCATGGGGACAGGTCCCCGATCAGCACAGATGCAGGAGTTCAGCTCTGAGGTCTGCCCCAGCATTTTCTGTCCCTGAGAAAAGAAAGGGAATTTGTAGCATACTCCATACTCCTGAATTATCTTACCTACCCCGCACGCCGGAATAGTGGGAGGATTGGGTTTATTATCATAGTATCATCCATGAAAATCAAGAAACTCGTATCACAGGTCAATTTGCAATATTCAAATGATGATCAGTAAAATACCCACAAAAACTCATATGACTCTTATATAAAGAACTAATCACAATGATTGATCGTGTGTGGATAAGTTCATATTCAATTGTTACTCGCTTGCTAACGGAAGAGCACGTCTTTCTCACATTGTAAAATGGAATTTCAACACACTCGTAAATCACAATGATAAATTCATCATTCCTATTTACGGTATTTTTTGTTTATCGAGTTACTCGCTACAATATAGATCCAGAGTTACCGGAAATTTGGACACTGTCCTTGGTAAATACTCAATGTCAGACCTTGACTCAATGTCGAACTCAATGTTATTCTAATAAATAACTAACAGATGTGCTGGGTTTGTCCGAAATACTCGATAGTGTTCGTCAGTCGTTCCAACAGGAAGTGACGCTAAACCAACAGCCCCTTTGTTTTCCTTTCTTTAATATTTCCCACTTTTTAACGCCTGAAGTATTTAGGTGAAATATTTTCATCATTCCTTGAACTTTTTGATTTATGATAATTGTACTCATCTACATAATAAGTCGCCAAATCAAATCATCGCTTAGAATGTATATAATTTGACGTTAGCGTTATGACTTTAAGATAACGTTTCGTCAGAGGAACAACTACGGGAAAAATTCTCAGGATGTATCCGGTAATATCAGATTATCAGACGCCCTGGTATAACTCAGGCACGATTGTACTTGCTCTGTTGTATTATGTATAATGATCATAGAAATATATTGAAAAATGTTTTATTTTCTCTACTATTGCAAAATTTCATTAGGTGCCAATCTTTTTCCTCATGACTGGACAATTCGACTGATGCTTGCATAGTATAATGTAAATTGTAAAATTTCTGACAGTAAAATAAAACAGAAAATATCAGGTGCTGTAAATTCCGAAGCTACTTCTCCAAGTCATGAAGCTCTGTCTGCAGGAGAAGTACAAGAAAGATACGTCAATCCTGACAGGTCCCCGGAGGAGGGGAACAGCGAGGGTGCTGATGAAGGAGGTGAAGCGTGACTGTCGGACCCATGAGAAAAGGAGAAAAGACACTATATCAGGAACGGCTTAGCAAAGTGTGTAGTGTTCCATGAGTGCTACATAGTGACTTATGATTGATTTGATATTCAGGAGGTGACATAAGTTAGTGTGATATAGGCCTGAAGCAATGTAAGTCACTAGCGGGGTAGTTACTAGGTAGTGACTCAGTAGCAAACTCACTAGTAGTTACTAGGTAGTGACTAGGTAGTAACTAGGTAGTGACTACTGGGTACTGAATGAGGCTCAATTCCAGCTAAATATGCAGATTCAGTGTTGAAATTTATTGGATTTAGTTCTACTTTTTTTTAATTCTATTTTTAAGAATACTTTCAGGTTAAAATCATTTTCCTTCAATTGAAAAATACAAATTAATTATTAAAAATTCATAATTAATTCCAAAGGTCAAAAATTACAGTTTTACCGTCAGAAAATTCTAAAATAAATTCATATGAAGTCATTGAATTTGTGAACTCGTTCAAAAACTAATTTTTCTTCTTAAGCAAAATTGGCAGTTGTTGCATTGAAACTGCCATGTTTTTCATTTCATATACGACTGGGACTGAATGTGGGGCTGGACAGGCAGATGCCTGCAACCTCCCTTTTATTTCAACTTTCAAATTCAGGTTTTAATAGATTTGTGTATACACATCTCTAAGAGTGCCCAACCAGCTAGATGACTGAATTTACATTTTCTTGACAAACTGAATATCCAATAAATATCTATTAGTTATGTCCCATAATTATACGGGTTGATTCAAACAAAACTGGAAAACACTTATTCCTGTTTCGATATTGATCAATCGGGCTGAACTGCCTGGGATCTGCATTTACTGCAGGCAAGCGAGGTTGCCGAAACAAGCTGAAACAAGCGAATCAACCCGAAAAACCCACTAAAACTCCAACCCAAAAACAAGCATTTGAGCCCCAGTTGAAACAAGCCGAAACAAGCCGAAACAAGCTGAAACAAGTGGAAAATGCAAAACCCTTGTTTCGAGTTGATTCCTTTGTTGAGTCCCATTTGTTCCATTTTTCTCGTTGAGTCATTTTGTTTGGGTTGATCCGGGCTTGTTTCGGGGGTGATTCGGCTTGTTTTCACTTTTTGTTCCGGGTTGTTCCAGGTTTTAGTAAAAAAATTACTTGATTCGTTCGGGTTGTTTCGTGTTTTTCTGTCGTATCCAAGCGAAACAAATGTCCCGAATCAACCTGAATTTTTTCTTGAGTCGCCGAAACAAGGGGAAAGTGACAAACTGCTTGTTTCGGGTTGTTTCGCCGTTGATTCGCTTGTCATTGGTTTTCCTTGGTTTCGCTTGTTTCGGGTTGTTTCGCTCGTTTCGCCTTGTAAACTTGTTTCGGCTTGTTTCGGAAGGTTTTTGGGTTGGTTCGGGGTGGTTTCGGGTCGTTCCGCTTGTTTCGGCTTGTTTCGGGGTGGTTTCGCTAGTTCCTGCTTTTAGTATCTACGATAATTATTTTAATATAAGGAATAATGTACTAAAATACACGGGTATCGTGACAAATACTATATTGTCCAGGCTTCGCGCTTATTCTCTTATTGTAACGCCATCAACAACTAATACCAGAGCAACAGATGACTCACCCTGACAGGTCCGGACAGGAACACACTGCGGAGTTTGTGTCCGTGGTGGTAGAGGATGTGCAGACAGTTTGGTTTCTCCTGCACGGAGGACGGGTCTGCGATCAGCACGTAGCAGGAGTTCAGCTCGATCTGCCCCAGCATTTTCTGTCCCTGAGAAAAGAAAGGGAATTTGTAGCATACTCCATACTCCCGCAATTATCTTACCTACCCCGCACGCCAATAGTAGAATAGTGGGAGGATTGGGTTTATTATCATAGCTGACATCCATGAAAATCAAGAAACTTTATCAATTCACAATATTCAAATGATGAACAGTAAAATACCCACAAAAACTCATATGACTCTTATATAAAGAACTAATCACAATGATTGATCGTGTGTGGATAAGTTCATATTCAATTGTAACTCGTTTGCTAACGGAAGAGCACTTTCTCACATTGTGAAATAGAATTTCAACACACTAGTAAATCACCATAATAAATTCATCATTCCTAGGTACGGTATTTTTTGTTTATCGAGGTACTCGCTACAATATAGATCCAGAGTTACCGGAAATTTGGACACTGTCCTTGGTAAATGTACTCAATGTCGAACCTTGACTCAATGTCGAACTCAATGTTATTCCTAATAAATAACTAACAGATGTGCTGGGTTTGTCGAAATACTCGATAGTGTTCGTCAGTCGTTCCAACAGGAAGTGACGCTCCAACCAACAGCCCCTTTGTTTTCCTTTCTTTAATAATTTCCCACTTTTAACGCCTGAAGTATTTAGGTGAAATATTTTCATCATTCCCTGGAACTTTTGATTATGATAATTGTACTCATCTACATAATAAGTCGTTGCGAAATCATCGCTTAGAATGTATATAATTTGACGTTAGCGTTATGACTTTAAGATAACGTTTCGTCAGAGGAACAACTAATGGGAAAATTCTCGGGATGTATCCGGTAATATCAGATTATCAGACGCCCTGGTATAATCAGGCACGATGTGTACTTGCTCTGTTGTATTATGTATAATGATCATAGAAAATGTATTGAAAATGTAGTTATTTTCCTCCTACTATTCGCAAAATTTCATTCCGTGCCAATCTTTTCCTCATGACTGGGACAATTCGACTGATTAACTTACTGCATGGTATAATGTAAATTGTAAAATTTTCTGACAGTAAAATAAAACAGAAAATATCAGGCGCTGTAAATTCCGAAGCTACTTCTCAAGTCACGCAAGCTCTGTCTGCTTGAGAAGTACAAGAAAGTGTACGTCAATCCTGACAGGTCCCCGGAGGAGAGGGAACAGCGGAGGGTGCTGATGAAGGAGGTGAAGCGACTGTCGGAGGAGGAAAAGGAGAAAAGACACTATATCAGGAACGGCAAAGTGTGTAGTGTTCCAAGGAGTGCTACATAGTGACTTATGATTGATTTGATATTCAGGAGGTGACATAAGTTAGTGTGATATAGGCCCGTATGCAATGTAAGTCACTAGCTAGTAGTTACTAGGTAGTGACTCGGTAGTGACTCACTAGCTAGTAGTTACTAGGTAGTGACTAGGTAGTGACTAGGTAGTGACTACTAGGTACTAGGTAGAGGCTCAATTCCAGCTAAATATACGGGTATTCAGTGTTGAAATTTATTGGATTTAGTTCTACTTTTTTAATTCTATTTTTTAAGAATACTTTCAGGTTAAAATCATTTTTCCTTCAATTCGAAAAATACAAATTAATTATTAAAAAATTCATAATTAATTCCAGCAGCGTCCAAAAATTACAGTTTTACCGTCAGAAAATTCTAAAAATAGGTACAAATCATTGGTTGGAAGCTCGTTTAAAAATAATTTTTTCTTCTTGACGAAAATTAGCAATTTAATATTCAAAAATTCATAATTAATTCTAGCAGCGTTCAAGAATTACAGTTTCACCGTCAAAAAATTCTAAAAATAGGTACAAATCATTGGTAGAAAGCTCGTTTAAAAATAATTTTTCTTCTTGAAGAAAATTAGCAATTAAATATTCATAGGCCCGTATGCAATGTAAGTCACTAGCTAGTAGTTACTAGGTAGTGACTAGGTAGTGACTCACTAGCTAGTAGTTACTAGGTAGGTAAAGCTTTTTAGTGTGGTCGTGCGTGAATCATGATGATTTACTAGTTTCTACATGTCAGTACACAGGACTTGGTAGTCCTCACGAGCATTTAGACTCTATTGCGATTGTTTGAGGAGAGTTTAAATAGTTAAATCACATTTTATCTCTTAATTGGTGTGCAGTGCCCTGTAGAGGGCCTCTTGATATTACTTGATATTATTATATTTATTTATTTTCTACGGCCTATTAAAGCGGTACCCCTCAAAGGAGGATTTTCAATAAAATCTATAAATGCAATTAACCTTTGAGGTAGACTGGTATCTGCGTTGTTTCTGCGTGGAACTCCTTCCAATAATACTTGGCTCGTATCCAGTGATCCACTAATATCCTGCCAACATAACCGTAGTGAGTGTACTAACCCAAATCGGCATTATCACGTGACAGTTATACATATTCAGAATATTATGATTAACAAAATAAATGTGACAAATCAATGCATCATTTTAACAAATCATTGGATCAAATTTGTGATTTCATAACATATTTTCCTGAATCCTTGGATCATTAAAATTTCTACCTTTACAATTCTGATAATTTGTTTCAAATTATCATGATCAATATAATAAGTTTCAAACTTCGACATTCATTGCTGATTGCTCGATATTGGACCGATACCTTGAATAGTTAATACTTTAATAACTTTGATATGCTATTGTATCTTTATACCCCTTCAAGGCTCGTTTTTGCGACCATGTAGGTTGTGGTATACGGTTAATTAAGTTAATACTACGGATTATTTATTAAATTTAGCAAAAAACAATGAGTTACCCTGGAGAGTCCTTGTGAGGGTGTCTGTATATTTCAGGCTTATTGGCGGCATAAATGTTAGCTACTTTGATATTGCCGTAGTTCTTGAGATTCTGACAAATTAAGGAATTCTCATTCATCATTGAAATTTTCTAATTGTGAAAAATTACTCGAAGTTCAAAAAGAGAGTTGATTGGATGATAAAAGATAGAATTTAATGTAAAAACTTAAAAAGAATAATAAGTGACAAAGATGATAAATGTTATCATACCAAACATTCATCTTCTGTCCACTTGTCCAGTTGAACTGACTTCATTCGAGATATTTGGACACCAAGATTCCTGTGTCGTTAGTAATCATGCTCATTCCCGCCCTGGCAGAGGCGTAACCCCCCGGTAAGAAAAAGAAAGAAATAGATTTTTCCCCCTTCCTTTTTAAATAATTGTTTAAAAAAATACCGTTTAAGCAAAAAATTTTTGGGGTTTTTTTCCCAAAAAGCTTTTTTGTTTTTTGGGGGAAGGATGGGGGTGTGTGATAAGGAGGATGGCAGGGCTCTGCAGACACGAGATGGTGCCAGTAATCGACCACGGACCATGGCAAGAAACTGTGAGTTCTATTTCAATACACATCACAATCCTTACTTGTTACTCATTCGGTAATTTCAAAGTTAATTGGGATGATAATTGAAACTAAAACATCGAGATTTTACAAATCGAATTTAATATATTACAAAAAACATCATCGAAATTTTAATATCATAATGTCCAAAGATTAGTAAAAATATCTAAACTCAATGGAATGATCATACCAAATGTAACTCTGAATACTTTGCTATCAAGTCAAAACTTAATTTGCAATCCTTATCAAATATTGTTTATAACTAAACAATTATGTTTAGTTAGAACTCAACAGACTTCTGATTAAAAAGCTTATCCGACACAAACATTTCCCACCAGTAACATTCCCCACCCAAAGTACAATTCCCTTTAATATTGATGTTAGTCGTGGAGTCTCCCTCGATGTTACCGTTAACTGTAGCATTCACCAGGGTCAGGGTTGATCTGGGTCCCATGTGAATAGTCTCGTTAATGACTCCACTCAGGTCTTGTTGTTCTCACCTGCTCTATCTTTTCAGAAATGCTATGACTAATGAGATAATGTGAGAGGGTAGAAATCACGTATTATTTTAGGTGATTTAAGGGTAATTATCAATCATGGAATTCATGATGCAAAAGAGCCTTCAATCACCAAGTATTTTCATACGAAAGGTCTACTAAGATCACCCTCTCTAAACATAAAGAGTTTTATTACGGTAGAAGAATACAAAATGAGGTGGAAGTAGGCAAAGAAATATCATGAAAAGTGTCTTCTTTTTCGGCTCCAGCACCTTTATATACTATGCCCAATTGCGTGATTTCATTCGCGTGATTTCATTGTTGATTAAGAAATACGAAAATTTCGACTTTCGACTTTCGATTTATTTGTTTTCCACGTTATTCAATATTCAACCTCCTCTAATTTAATTTGTGATGATTTAAGTCTACCACTCTCTAACAAATTCCAGGGCCGACGCTGAATGCATTGTTCTGAAAGAGTTCAGGGTTTTGAATGACCGAGCAGTGAAAGATAGTGATGTTCCACCTGTAGCAAGGCAAGCGTGGACGGAGGAAGGTAAATCGAAAGTGGTAGAAAAACCGAAGTATGTGTGTGAAGTGCTGATAAGGCGCAGTCAAGATGAGGGTTGTTTGGTAAGTCTGCACCGCTTTTCTCACGAATTTATATTTTTATTAAACTTCTATCGTAATTTAGATTGAATCAAATTGTATTGTGCTGTACAGAAACCTGAATTTGGATGATGAAACATCAGCTGGCTTCAATTATCTAATAAGAATATGCACGTTACCTTCATAACATTGTTTCTGATGACGCACGAAAACAAAATGTGCTATATTTAGCGTGGCAACTCTCATGATGCAACACTTCGAGTACGAACCTAACGTTACGCGCGACAATTTAAGTAGACGGTCGACGGCGTCGGGAAACCAGTTTAAGCGCGCGGCGCGCGTAAATAACGCGACGAAATTTAATAATATTTCGTATGTTCAGCTATTTTGTTCCATCACACTGAATTGCATCTGCAACTCATCTAATGACACGTACGACAAATTTGCGATGACGATGAAGCTTACTGAGAATGAAATCTTGTTTCAGATCTCGCGGTTTATTTACAGACTCAACGGTTGATTTGCATTTTTCAGTGGACTGACCCACGGATAACCATGTTGGGTAACGTGGTCGCTGGTACGTTATTGTGGTGTGCTGACTCACGAGCGCTGGATAACAGGCGAAGCGAGGCTCAAACACCTCCATGAATTCAGAGCGGTCACACGAGCAGCATCAGCTTGAGGAAATACTCTGGAATTCGATAAGCACGGACGGGTACGTGCTTTACTCAACTCGTTAAGTGGTGGAATTGATTAAAAGTATTGGAACAATTAAATTCATTTCGTGCCTGTCTTTGTGAAAATAATAATTAACAATGTTTCCGAATGTTTAACTACGAGAATCTACAGTATAAATATTCTCCTCGAAGATCGTTACTCTCATCGATTGGCTGGGTCACAAAGTTTTGAAAACTACTTTTCGGTCTAAATGGGGACTGCCCCCACTATGCAGCGCTGGTTGTCAATTCCAAGCAAGGACTGGGTAAGGACTAAAAACACCTGCTGTATTTTGTATGATATGTGAACATATGGGTCCTCTTGATTTCTTCAATGAAATATGCTGAATCCAAGTTGATATTGGTGCGTTCATGTCTATATTGAACTCGTTATAATGTTCAAGTAGGCGAAGATACCGGTTTTGTAACCCCAAATTAATATCATTATCTTCGATCCAGTTGGAACGTTCAGAGAACACATGGGGAAATGTGGCTTTGGAGTTTTTTCCTTCTTTATTAAAAGATAGATGGGCCTGCCGTTGGGAAGGTACTTTGGGGATTTGCCTAAAATACTGAAATTTGTGTGGTACTTATTAAAGGGGGGACTTGGGCATTGTTAAAATAAATTTTTTATTGGGTTTTTTTAGAATTTCGTTGGGAAATTTCATCTTTAAAGTCCTGTTAATTTTTAAAGAATAGAAGCTAAACATCTATAATCGGTACCAGAGACCTTGGGCCTATTTTTTCATGTTACTATTTTCAGGAAGTAGCATGTAGTTTTCTATCCCCATGTTTGGTGCAGGCAGCAAATTGAAGGCATATTGAAGAGTCACACTGCAGTTGGCGGCCTTCCCCGTGAACTCTCCTTCTCGAAGCTGAACAGGCTGCTGCACATCAAGGAGAAGTGAAATTCTCATATAGCATTATACAAATACTGTCCAGTCGATCCTCGACTGACCGCAAACAGTACTACCCTTACCTCCGCAGATCGCCAGTGTTCATGGTCTCTACTGTAGGCAGGAGAAAACCTTCCGCTGCTCCATCGCCTGTCGACTGCAACACGCTGTCTCAGGAGGAACAAGCTGGCCCAGCAGGTATAATTCAGAAAATACTTTTGGAGTCTGACAGATACCACACTGCGTTTGTGTTCGCTGTGATCTTAATGCGTAACCCACGCATTACAATTATCAAAAAGAAAAGGAAAACTCCAATTTAACCCACATTTTATTTTTTTTTGTCCCTAAAACCCCGTTTCTCAATGGAGGGTTTTTTTGGGGTTAGGGAGGGGGAAAACAATCCTCAGGACTTGTTACAAATGAGTTTGAAAAAATTTTAGAAAAGCAGTAAATTCTGGACTATGACGAATGGTGATTGGTGAAACCTTTTTTTTATCTTTTAACTGAGATAAAATTTCGGTATGACAGAATATCAATCAACAACTGCAGGCACCAAAACCCATGCCTTAAAACATAAGTTTATCCTTGATTACTGTAACCCACCCTTAAACTCTCAGAGGCAGTATCCGCGAGGAGGACACACTGCTTCTTGGACCGTTCGAGGACAGGATTATCGGAATAAAATAGCTAGCATCAGTCCAGAATCCACGGCTTTCGCAAATGGGGGCAGAGGGTCAGCCTGGCTTCCCCCCTCGGTAAGTGTGAAGCTTTGAGTCTTCGTTGACTGTGTGTGGCAACCTTCATAACCCTTCAGAGAAAAATTATATTTTTCCCCCATGATCAGCTTTTAGCAAAAAAAGCAAAATCTTGGTGCAACTTTTCAAAAATTCTCAATCTACCATTTGAAAGTTTCCTCTCACCAACATGACAGCGATTTTATCCACCCCCCCCAAAGCCGGACCCCCCGGAAAGGGGATGATCCTCATTTCAGTTCGAGATTCTGTGCCCGGGTTTACTGCATCTAATCTTACAACCTCCTCATCCTCTAAGCTCAAGGTACGCTCGAGAAGACAAAGTTGGAGCAGTGTATTCAATGTATTTAATGTACTTAATTGATGTGTTTTATTGGATTGTAACTTTGAAAACAGAAATCATTAAATCAGAAATTCCAAATTACTGTCGACTGTTTCAATTCATAAAACTGACTTAACTCAACTGTTTGGAGTATATGACAAATCGTACGTGTTTCATTTTGATCAACTAATCAATCCTCATCTTCATTGAAATTGTGATTATTTCAGCCTGGTTTCGAAGCTACTGTTTTCATCGATATATAGAAGAAAGAGAGATTTTAGATGGAAAAAAAGATTTCAACGGGTCAGAAAACAAAGGGGAACGAGCTTTTAAAATCAACAAGGTTGGACATCTGAGAATGAGTCTGAAATGTACTTTGTGTATTTTAATTGAACTTTGAACTAATTGAATTCTCTTCCCAAAGTATTTTACATTTTAAATCAATTTTTAAATAGTTGAAAGTGTGTTTCGACATGTATTTTTGATATGACAAATTACTAACTTAATTTAGATCATATTGGGCACCTCAAATTGGAAATATTCAATTTACCAGTGAAATTAAATTCAGTATCCGGGTTTGATCTGGGGACGGTCTTCTTTAGAAACGGGGGGACAAAAAAGGTGGGGGCTGTCGTTGACATCCTGAAAATACCATCCAGAAGTAAGGGAATCGATGATGGGAAAATTTTGGCAGAACCAGATGAAACAGCAGAACGGTTGAAACTGGGCAGAACTACCTCAAACTGCGCCCCAACCAGTTGGAACTGCGCCCAACTGAAAATTTTCACGGCGGGTTGCTGGGGCCCTCTCGGCACCGCCACCCCCACCCTAAACCGGGGGGTGCGACTGATGCGGATCCCCCACACCCGTTTATCTGATGCGGGGATAGCACTGATTCATGTTGTAGTGAGTCGGGGGGCTTGATAAACACCAGGGAGCAGCTGATGAGAAAAAATGGCCGAAGAGTTGATTTGTTCATGAAAAGCCCAAGAAAAGCGACATTTTGCTAAACTTTTTTCAAAATGATGGTGCTTGGATCTTGGTCCCGGGGCAAAAATAATTAACAAAGGGGTTTTCTATTTCTTCACTTTTATGGGTCAAAGCCCGGTCAAAGGTGGGGCGAAGGACAGGAAACTTTTTCCTCCCTTGGGTGATTTTTTCCCTTGGGGCATCTTTTTGCAATTGGCTCTTTCGACCTACTTTTGCCTGTTCTTTCGGGTAGTATGAGACAATCAGTAATGAGTTCGGTGTTCATGATTGACTTGGTTTTTAAATTTTAACAAAGCTGACCCCCGAGAAAATAAATCTGAAAAATTGGGTTAACCCAAAAACTTTGGAAATGCATCTAAAAGTATTTATTTTGGGGGTCCCGACCCGCCGCTGGGTCGGGAACGCCATCCTGCTCCGGGAGGGGGCCCCCGGGGGAAAGGGGCTCTCGCCCATCTGGGAGCGGAGCCTTTTGCCAAAACTCCCTTTCTCTCTGGCCCCTCCCCCTTCAAGTAGTAGTAGATTTTAGGGCCTTCCTGTAATATCGTACGTTTATTATAGCGTATAAATTGGAAGTATTTTAGTGGGTGAGACATCTGTCATTGGGTATCACTGAAATTACCTTGGCCCTACATAGCTGATTCCAATTAAAGTGACTTTTTCTTTTAAAAAGAAAGATGACTTCTCCAAAATAGGGGTTTTCCCTCCATGTTTAGAGGACAAAAAACAATTATTTTAGGGTTTATAAAATTGAGGGGTGGGGTTGTTTAAGTTTGAAATTTTAGGGAGTTTAATTTAAAATCCTTCCAAAATTTCTTCTTAAACAATTT
>WFMF01000413.1:125325-162181 GCA_011033025.1 Beroe forskalii | reverse complement strand
TTAAAAATTTTTTTTTTTTTTTTTTTTTCCCTTTTTTTTTTGGGAAAAACAAAAAAAATTTTTTTCCCCTTTTTTTTTTAAAAAAATTTTTTTTTCAATTTTAAAAAAAAATTTTTTTTTTGGGTTTTTTTCCTTAATTTTTGGGGGGTTTTCCCTTTTTTTTTTAAAAATTTTTCCCAAAAAAAATTTTTTTTTTTTTTTGGGGGGAAAAAAAGTTTTTAAAAAAAAAAAAAAAAAATTTTTTTGGGTTTTTTTTTTTTTTTCCCAAAAAAATTTTTTTTTTTTCCCCTTTTTTTTTTAAAAAAAAAAAAAAATTTTTTTTTTTTTAAATTTTTTTTTTTTTAATTTAAAATTTTAAAAGGTTTTTTGGAAATTTTCCCTTTTAATTTTTTTAAAAATTGCCTTTTGGAAAAAAATTTTTTTTAAAAAATTTTTTTTTTGGGGAAAAAAAAAACCCCTTTTGGGTTAAAATTTTTTTCCCTTTTTTTAATTTTAAAAATTTTTTTATGGGAAAAAAAACAACCTTTTTCTAAAATTTTTCGGGTTTTTTTTTAAAAAAAAGGGTTTTTCTTTTTAAAAATTTTTTAAAAATTTTTTTTTTTTTTAATTTTTTTTAAAATTTTTTTTTTTTTTTTAAAGGAAAAAATTTTTCCCCCAAAAAAAATTTTTTTTTCCCGGAAATTTTTTTTTTTTAAAATTTTAAAAAGGGGGGTTTTTTTTGCCTTTTTAAAAAAACCCCCCCCAAAAACCCTTTTTAAAAGGAAAAAACCCTTTTTTTTAAAAAAATTTTTTTAAATTTTTAAAAAATTTTTTTTTTTAAAAATTTTTTTTTTTTTTGGGGGGAAAAAAAACCCTTTTTTTTTAAAGGGTTTTTTTGGGCCCCCCAAAATTTTTGGGCTTTAAAAAAGGGGTTTAAATTTTTAAAAAATTTTTTTCCAAAAAATTTTTTTAAAATTTTTTTCCCTTTTTTTCCCCTTTTTTTTTTAAAAAAAAACCCCCTTTTTTAGTTTTGGGGGGGAAAAAAACTTTAAAATTTTTTAAAAAATTTTTTTTTTTTTTTAAAATTTTCCTTTTTTGGGTTTTTTTTTTTTGGGGTTTTTTCCAAAAATTTTTTCCCCAATGGTAAAATTCTTTTTGGAAAAAAAATTTAAATTTTTTTTTTAAAAAAAAATTTAAAAAATTTTTTTTAAACCTTTTCCCCCTTTTTTGCCAAAATTTAAAAAACCCCCCCAAAAAGGTTTTAGGCTTTTTGGGGGTTTAAAGGGGGGAAAAAATTTTTTCCCCCTTTTAAAAAATTTTTTTCCCCTTTTTTTTTTTTTTAAAATTTTTAAAATTTTTCCCCCAAGGAAAAAAAAAAAGGGTTGGTTTTTTTTAGGGGAAAAAAAAAATTTTAAATTTTTTTAAAAAAAACCCTTTTTTAAAAAAAAAAATTTTTTTTTTTTTTTGGGGGGAAAAGGGCCCCCTTTTTTTTTTTAAATTTTAAAAAAAATTTTTTTTTTTTTTCAAAAATTTAAAATTTTTTTTGGGGTTTTTTTTTAAAAATTTTTTTTTTTTCCCAATTTTTTTTTTTTTTTTTTTTAAAAAAAAAAAAATTTTAAAAAAAAAAAAATTTTTTTTTTGGGGAAAACCTTTTAAAATTTAAAAAGGGGTTAAAAACCCCCCTTTTTGGCCCTTTTTTTTCCAAAATTTTTTTAAAAAATTTTTTTTAAATTTAAAAAATTTTTTTTTTTCTTAAATTTAAGGGAAAAAAAATTTTTTTTTTTTTTTTTTTTTTTTTTTTTGGTGGCCTTTTTTAATTTTTTAAAAAAATTTTTTTTTAAAAAAATTTTTTAAAAAAAAAATTTTTTCCTTTTTTTTTCCCAAAAAAAAAAAAAAAAGGACCCCTTTTTAAAAACAAAATTTTTAAAAAAAACCCAAAAAAATTTTTAAAAATTTTTTTTTTAAATTTTGGTTTTTTTTGCCCTTTTTGACGATTTTAAAATTTTTCCCTTTTTGGGGTTTTTTTTTTTTTGGGGGGTTTTTTTTCCCCTTTCCCCAAAAAATTTAAATTTTTAAAAAAAACCCTTTTTTTTTTGGGTTTAAAAAAAATTTTTTCCCAAAAAACCCTTTTTTAGGTTTTTTCCCGGGAAATTTTTAAAAAAAAGGGGAAAATTTTTTTTATTTTTCCATTTTAAAAAAATTTTGTTTTTCCCAAAAAATTTTTTTTTTTTTTTTTTTTTTAAGGGCCCCCTTTTTGGGAAAAAATTTTTTTTTTTTTTTAAATTTTTTAAAAAAAACCCCAAATTTTTTTTTAAAAATTTTTTTAAAATTTTTAAAACCAAAAAAAAAAAAACCCCTTTTTTACCCCCAAGGGGTTTTAAAAAAAAGGAAAATTTTTTTTTGGTTTTAAGGGGGTTTTTTTTTTCCCTTTTTAAAAAAAAATTTTTTTTTTTAAAACCCCAAAAAAAAGGGGGAAAAAAATTTTTTTTTTTTTTTCAAAAAATTTTTTGGACCCCTTTTTTTTTTCCCCTTTTTTTTTCAATTTTGGGAAAAAAAAAATTTCCTTTTGGAAAAAGGGGGGGTTTTTTTCCCCCCAAAAAAAAAAACCCTTTTCCCCTTTTAAAAGGTTTTTAATTTTTTTGGGAAATTTTTTTTTTTAAATTTCAAAAAAATTTTTCAAAACCCCCCTTTTTTTTTTTGGGGGGTTTTTTTTTTTTTTGGTTTTTTAAAAAGGGGAAAAAATTTTTTTTTAAAAAATTTTTTTAAAAAAAAGGGAAAATTAAAATTTAAAATTTTTTTTAAAAAGGGGGTTTTTTTTTTAAAAAAAAAAATTTTTTTTTTTTTTGGGGGGCCCCGGGGTTTTTTTTTTTTTTTAAAGGGTTTTTTTTTTTTTAAATTTTCCCAAAAAAACCCCTTTTTTTTTTTTTCCGGTTTTTTTTTTTTTTAAAAATTTTTAAAAAATTTTTTTTTTAAAAAATTTTTTTGGGGGCCCTTTTTTGGGAAAAAAATTTGGAAAAAGGGGTTTTTTTTAATTAAAGTTTGGGGGGTTTTTTTTTTCCCAAAAAAAATTTTTTCAATTTTAAAAAGGTTTTTTCCTTTTTTTTAAAAATTTTTTTTAAAAAATTTTTTTTTGGGGGGAAAAAAATTTTTTTTTTTTAAAAATTTTTTAAAAAATTTTTTGGGTTTTTAAAAAAAACCCCCTTTTAATTTTTCCTTTTTTTCCCCCCCAAAAAAAAATTTTTTTGGGGAAAAAATTGGTTTTTTTGGGTTTAAAAATTTTGGGGGTTTTTTTTTAAATTTTCCCCCTTTTACCGGGAAAAAAATTTTTTAAAAAAAAGGCCCTTTTTTTTTTTACGAAATTTTTTTTTTTTAAAAAAATTTAAAAATTTTTTTTTTTTTGGGGTTTTTTTTTTTTTAACTTTTTTTTTTAAAAAAATTTTTTTTTTTTTTAAAATTTTTTCCCCAAAGGAAAATTTTTTAAAACCAAATTTTTTTGGTTTTCGGGGGGTTTAAAAATAAAAATTTAAAAAATTTTTTTTTTTCATTTCCTTTTTTTTGGGTTTAAAAAATTTTTTTTTTTTTTTTTTTTAAAAAAAAAATTTTTTTTTTTTAAAAAAAAAAATTTTTTTTTTTTTAAATTTTAAAAAAAAAAATAAAATTTTTGGGAATTTTTTTTAAAAAAAAAAAACCCCTTGGGAAAAAAATTTTTTTTTTTTAGGGAAAAAAAAAAATTTTTTTTTGGGGGAAAAAAAAAATTTTTTTCCCAAAAAATTTTTTTTTTTGCCCTTTTTTTTTTTAAAAAAAAAAATTTTTTTGGGGGGGGGAAAAGTTTTTTCCAAATTTTTTTTTTTCTTTTGGGGGGAAAATTTTTCCCCTTTTGGAAATTTTGGGGGCCCTTTTTTTTTTTCTTTTCCCCCCCTTTTTTTTTTTTAAAAAAATTTTTTTAGGGAAAAATCTTTTTTTTTTAAAAAAAATTTTTTTTTTTTTAAAAATTTTAAAGAAAATTAATTTTAACCCCCCCTTTTTTCCCCCAAAATTTTTTTAAAACCTAAATTTAAAATTTTCCCTTTTTTTTTTATTTTTTAAAAACCCTTTTTTTTTTTAAAAGGGGTTTTTTTTTCTTTTTTTTTAAAAAAAAAAAGGGGTTTTTTTTTTTTTTTTTAAAATTTTTTAAAAATTTTTAAAATTTTTAAAAAAATTTTTTTGAAGGAAAAAATTTTTTTTTTTTTTAAAAAAAAAAATTTTTTAAAACCCCCCCGGGGTTTTTTTTTTAAAAAATTTCCCCCAAAAAAAAATTTTTTAAACCCCCTTTTTTAGTTTTTTTCCAAAAGTTTTTTTTTTTTTAAAAAAAGGGGTTTTTTAAAAAAATTTTTTTAAAACCCCTTTTTAAATTTTTTTTTAAAAAAATTTTTTTAAAAATAAAAAAACCCCCGGGGAAAAAAAAAAATTTTTTCCTTTTTTAAATTTAAAAAAAAAAATTTTTTTTTAAAATTCCTTTTTTTTTAAAAAAATTAAAATTTGGACATTTGATTGGTTTCTTAACATTTCAAGAAAGTGAATTTTTTCGTCATTTTTGACGATTTTGCAAGGCTATACATCAGTGTTTTGGCCAATTTTGACCTTTTTTGGGTTTTCTTAAATTTATGAGATTAACCTCCGTGAAGGTCGACGGAACCAAATACTTTCTTTCTGTCAATTTTTCGACGTGTTGCTTGGAACCGATGCGTACACTGCACACATACGTGTTAAAGTATGGCACTTTCCCGCTATATTCTATTTTTAGTCAGTTTTCCGCCAGGCTAAAGTGCCAAGTTAGCAAGTTGTAAATCAGTGTGTACAATATGTAATACAAGTTTTAATAAAAATCAGTAAAAGTCCGTCTAGTGTACTGGCACTATAAGTGAAGTTGTAATGCTTACATTAACACTTTTACCCGCGTTAATGCGTAATCAGGAACAACAAAATATATTTCCTCTAACTCACTTATCGTAAAATCAGTATGGACGACTTTTAATTGGTCCATGATTAAGTTTCATATTACTGCAACGCTTCGATTTATTGGGTTTATCACGTGTAAGTTTAAGCGTCGCATCATCCTCATGTCTAGAAATCCAAATGTCAAAGTGGTTCAAATAATTTGTGCATTTTCGTAATCGTTGATCCAAGTTAATAATAGAACAGTTCGACGATACATATTTGAATGGTATCATTATAGTGGTGTTTATAAAATCGCCATTATTCCAAAATGGCAATTTTGAAGTGCACGCGCGAACGACGAACGAAATAATTAGTGCCAAAACGCGCCATCACGCGCGTTTTTATTGTTTTTACGTAGAATTCAGTCAAATTCAGTGCAACTGACACCGCTGCTATTATTCAAGTACATTTTCCAACGACCTTACACACCTTCACTACATAGTGTACACAGTGTTGTCTACGTGCTCGTGTATTGGCTTGAGTACATGGAAATTACTTCTCAAATGTGCGACGACAGTAAATAAGCGCCATATTATAGCAGAAGCGAGTAATTTATGAAGTGTAAAGTGGCTTTATTGTGTGTATACTGCATTGTTTATTGAGAGTATTGTATATGGGAGCTCAGAGCCTGCATAGGAGTCAATTGTATGTCTCTGGAAATACAAAATGTACAACATACTACAGAGATACACCGGATTTTAATTAACAAACCTAAGTAACTTAGTATGTATCTAAGTTACTACAGTATTATACTTACTTAGATGAGACCAGTATGATTGACTATGATCAAATGAATTCTAAGTCTGTGACGTATCAAAGTTCATAACATTTCCTCGTTTCAGACGCCGCCGAAGTCACCTGCTGACTCGCAGTGGAGACTGTTTAAGGTTACCAAAGATATGAAGGAGGAATCGTTTGACGATATCGACGGCGAAAGGTAATATACCCCACTCTGACACCAGTTTACACTGACACCGGTTAACTCTCTGACACAAGTTTACTCTCTGATATCAGTTTACTCTCTGACACCAGTTACTCTCTGACACCAGTTTACTCTCTGACACCAGTTAACTCTCTGACACCAGTTTACTCTCTGACACCAGATTACTCTGACTCTCTGACACCAATTGACACCTGTTTACTCTCTGACTCTCTGACAACAGTTTACTCTCTGACACCAGTTTACTCTGACACCAGTTTACTCTCTGACACCAGTTTACTCTCTGACACCAGTTTACTCTCTGACACCAGTTCACTCTCTGACACCAGTTTACTCTCTGACACCAGTTAACTCTCTGACACCAGTTTACTCTCTGACACCAGTTTACTCTCTGACACCAGTTTACTCTCTGATATCAGTTAACTCTCTGACACCAATTTACTCTCTGACACCAGTTTACTCTCTGACACCAGTTTACTCTCTGACACCAGTTTACTCTCTGACACCAGTTAACTCTCTGACACCAGTTTACTCTGACTCACTGACACAAATTGACAGCTGTTTACTCTCTGACCCTCTGACACCAGTTTACTCTCTGACACCAGCTTACTCTCTGACACCAGTTTAGTCACTGACACCAGTGTCCAGTTTACTCTGTAACATCAGTGTACTTCTTATCACATATGTAACTTAAGCTGACACCAGTCCTTATGACTGTTATTACTGACATCAGTTTACTCGGACAACAGCTCGCTTTGACACCACTTTCGTTTTTATACCAGTTCGTTTTGACACCGTTTTACTCGGATATCAGTTCGCTTTGACTTCACTTCATCTCCGCTCAGTCTTACACCAGTCCTCTTTGACACCATTTCGATCTGACTCAAGTAAATATTCCTCAGGAACTTCACTCAAAGTTTGACCCTCAAGAACGCGTGTGATATGAAGCTCAACGTCTCTGTAAGTAGCAATTATTTCGAAAAATCCGTTTTACATCTTTAAGTCTTTGAAATAGTCCTTATTACATCTTTGTTTTAAATGAATTTCCCAGGAAATACCATGCACATTCCCCTCACTCCATCCTCCCACCCAGGACAAAGAAGAAGCGACCTCCCAGCCCTCCAGCAGTCCCTCCTCCCCTCGGCACATCTCCCCAGTCCGCAGTCTGACCTCCCCAGCCCGCCCCACCCCTCCCTCGCCTGCCCGGGCCCTGCCCGGCAACTCCCCTCGCCCGCCTCGCGTGGAACCCCGCGCAGTGCACCGCAGCACCACTCCCTCCCCCTCGCCTAGCCTCCCTTCTGGCAGTGTGCCCACTCCACCCTTCACTGCCCCTCCTGGCAATGTTCCCACTCGCTGTGTCTCCCCTGGACCCCCTCGTCCTAACGCTTCCTTCACCCTCAAACGTAAGATAGTGGAGGTGGACTGTGCGAGTCCGCCCAAGCGACCCTGCACCATGGGCCTCGGCCACCGCTCCCCCTCGGTCGAGTACCGCGCTCGGAACCACAGTCCGGCGCCCCTCTCTCCCCTCGCAGTGAGTTCCCACTCAGTACCCGAGGGGGAGGTAGTGAAGAGTGTGCCACTCCATATCCTGGACAGGATAGAGCTGCTGGACGAGCAGTATAGGGCAGTGGTGGAGGGGGAGGAGGAGGAGCCGAGTAGTGGGAGTTCGGATGATAGTCCGCCACGGAATAACCGGCTTCCGGGATGAGAAAAGCTGTGACTTCGTGATATTTCAATAAAATGAGGATATTTCAAGAAAGGAAAAACAATGTGAGTGTTGTATCAAGATGCAGAAAAGGCAAGAATGGCGATGGCATTAACACAGGTTCGCCTTGCTTCGTAGAGCTCAAGTGATGATGCTCCGAAGACTGGAATGCAAAAGACGAGAGAAAAACTTGACAGAATTAGGATTAAATTGTTATCAGTTGAGTGCTGCACTGTGTTAGAATGTACAATTCATATGACGTCATATCATGAACTATCTTGGTATCGGCAGTCAATGTGATCGTTGCAGTTGCTGGCGGTTTGCAGTTCATTGATGGATATGTTGACAAGATTTGACAATTCCGCATATATCGCCCGATGTTTTGCACTATTTTTTGCCATAGACATTGAATTTTTGAATTTTTGTTATCATTAAAAGCTGTGAATTGAAATTTTGTGATACTGTTTGGCCTTGATTACTTTGAGATTCTTCTTTGAGCTTATCTCATATCTACAAATAGCTGTTTAGATGTTATTCCTCGACTTACTAACATGTATTTACATTTTCTCATAGAATTTATACTTTTGGTGGGATAGAATACGTTTTATGAATATAAATAATAGCAAGTTGGGTCTGCAAATCATTGTGGGTGACTCATTTTATGCGTAGCTATTAAGAATTCAAAAAGTTTGAACTAAGCTTTATTGTGTTTATAAAAACTATACACTACAAACGATTTCACTGAAACTACTGCAATTTCACACATATTGATACACATTTTATGCAAGCAACTTTGATATGCATAAAATCCTCTTTATTGAACTATGATTTTGATTGAATTTCGAATATGGAAGTAATGAGTTGATCTTTTTATTCAGAATTTTTAATGATATTTGCACAAATATGAATATATTTGTCTTTGCCGATGGTTAAAGTTTTAATTCTCCAATGGTTATAAAGCATTTTGGGCGGAATTTGCGTTCGAAATAATACCTCATTCTGATCATTCAACTATTTGAACGTAACATAGAGGAATTTATTGTATTTGACTTCATAGCAATAGAACATAAGTAATTTGGCAGCAATCATTTTAAACATTTCCGCTCTCGTAATTAAATTTAGCCCCTTCACTCTTTCTTGATAGTATAATTGATTGTGACGGCCGAATATAAGTTGTGCAGGAATGGTGGGCGGTTTATCAATTAACTGATGTCGGTAATGAGGTTACTGGTTTGTGTGCTCATAGGTTGAGAGCAACACCTCAACAAGTAGGTGAAAGGGCTCGGCAATAATCATCCTCGTATAATTGCATTATTCTTTAAGTCGCGATAAAGATAAGGAAAGAAAGAAAAACTGTCCTAACAGGGGCTAGGGCACCATGCTCGACTTTCTCAATGTGTCCTTTTGACCCACGTTTTGACGTGTTGGCTGTTGTTTTCGATATATGAGCATACATACTGAACTGCCCATCATTCGTATGCCCGACTTATAAGATGGAAAAGTGTGGTTATTTATACAGTTTTTGATCTAACTTATTTTATATTTATTGTTATAATATTTGCGTTACAATTTGTCGGAAACACATTATAGTATGACATTATGACATGGCGAGTTTAACGTGTTTCAATCGACTCTTCCCGTCGACCAAAAAGATTTGTTGGTCAATTGCAAGTCCAATTTTAGAAAGCTGCTTTGTACCTGTAGACAGAGCTTATAATAATTATGTTCCTTCTCTTTTTCCCGGCAGAAGTCCAGCACTGTGGTTTGACGGTTGCTTTGGCAGGAGTCAATATCAACTCTGAGTCTGACAAGTACACATGCACCATCATATTGGTATTGCACCCTGCACAAACTATACTACAAGCAGAATTTAAGCACACCCGCATATAGCTAATCAATAGTTTGATGGTGATTGGTGTTGGACAGGGGTTTATTGAACCCGTCACGGGTTTGATCGGTAATAGTGTCTGAAGTGATCTTCAACCATCAACCCTCGTACCACTCCAAAAATATAACAAGCAATATAACAGATCTCAAATATAAGGCTGATGAGAATGACGTCATTATTATGGTTAATTGTGGCCAATTTATGGCGTACAAACCGTGCAAGCTCGTTAATATTATCTGGGCTGCTATTTCATCATCTCAAGGTGTTCAGAACCACTTTACTACCGTGATTGGCTTGGCTTGTTTGGTGGTGCCAGGGTTTTAATAGGGTGATTAATTAATTAGTGGCGATTTGACAAGCCGAGTTAGATATGTACTGGAGTGGCCTGTGGAGTGGCCTGTACATTGTGATTTAAGTAGATAACGAATATAATTATAATACTTATTGCTGAATTGGGGAAATATGTAGGGCAAGATCCTAGAACCTCAATCTGTACAAATATGATAAGTTTAATGCCGTACTTAAATGCCAACAATCAAACTGGATTTAACTCAATATTTAGACTTTTAGAGAATATTTTCCAGAACTTTCACCAAATCAATATCCCCCAAGCAAGCAATTGAGTATCGCAGCTTAACAAAAAATCCAAAACATGCATATATGGACTTAATATGTTCTTTAAAACACTTATCTCACTTAGCTTTTGAAACGATTTCTCATCTCTTAAAACTTTCACGCAATTCCATTCCCACGTGAAAATTTGATTTTTAAATGATTGAAATTAGAAAAAAAAAATGATTGAAGTAGGATAATATAACAGGGTTCCTTAAATCACAGGTTCAATGTTTAATTCCACCCTTTTTCAAATTCATGGCATCATAATCCTTTCTTTTGATTGTAAACAAATTCTCCTGGTCCCTTGGGTCATGGTTTCTCCCTTGCTCAGATGCCCAATATTTCTCCCTAAATACAACTACACCATCTTGCATAAATCCGTCAGATCAGAGGATATAAATACAGTGCCAATGCCAGATGAAGCTGGACTTATTAAACCTGTTCGAAGTGGAACTATATACCTACTATTCACGGAAAACATTTGGTTCATGAATTCATCATTGGACCAGTCTCAACCCTGATAATCACGTCATATAAAGTCGCTTATTGGCCGTGTTCGATCAGTCGTACCGTCCAGGGGGCTTGTCTTAAACATTCGGGGAGGTAAACAGGATTAACAAACATCACTCATACCCACAAACAAACATTTGATTAACAAACTCATTTCTTACAAACGTACAAACACTTGATTAACAAACTCATGTATCTTACAAACGTACGAAGTAGGGGGTATATGCTGGAGCTCTTTAATTATCCATTATTGGTCTTTATGTAATACGTCTTTGGATCGTTGTATCCATTTTAGGGCATGTAGAATGCCTAATTTGGCGATGTTTGAAGTGAATACTCCCATATATGGTCAATGGTCACGTGAAAGAGTGAGAATGACAGAGCGAGGGGTAAAGTTCTTGAAACACCGTAGGGGGTATAAATCTATCATGTGTATTTCATTATATGCTTCAAGGTGGTACATGTGACACACACACAGCCAAGTCAAGTAAATATTATTGCAGAAACGTGAAGGGTCGGCATCGTGAGATCACGTGATTTACATGTCACGTGACTTACAGGTCATGTGATTATATGACACGTGTCTTGTTACTGTTATTGTCGGCTCATCGAGCGATTGGGCTGAAAACACAGTGCCCATGGCAAATAGTTGGGGCATAAGCCATAGCTTTGATGCCGAAAAGCTGAATCATTTGTGGTTTGAATTACTGAAACAAGTATGTTCCAAAAACATATTGATCATCGAAAAACTAACAAAAACAATGTTGATATGCTTCATAGAAAACACAGAGACTCAGAGAGTGGCTTTTGCTAGAAAAAACTGGCATTTGGGCTCATTGGTCCGGATTAAACAGCCACAAATAACTTAAAATCAACACAAATTAGAGTTAATTGGACTATTTATAATCTTTAATTACTGATTAGTTATATTACAAAATTCCCTGTTAGGACAATGGCTGATGGAGAGAAGTTTGAAAACAGATTTAGTGATCAGAAGACAGGTGTTGGTTGAGTTGAACAGGATTCTATTCAGGATATGACTGGTGAGTTCACAAAAGAGAAAGTTCAAAGTTCCGTGTTGTTATTTTTGGCTATCCAATGGAATATTTTGTTTGATTGAAATTCATCATTACTAGACAGTGTAACTACTAGTTTAATTCTGTTTCTGATGACTAATTATCAAAATATGTTTCAGGAGGATGAAATCTCGGAACTATTACTTAAGCAAAGATCAAGAAACGAAAAGAACCAAGATAAATTGGCCATGAACTGATAATGGAAAGTTGGAAAAGATTGTCTTCCGCCTCAGGTTAGTTTTTGAAATATCAAACGCCTAATGTAAGGTAAACATTAAATTGGCCGATATTTTCATTCACCCCTTTCGATACGAACTTCAAATCTTAAGCGTTTCTCGGCCCAAATTTCATCAAACCAGTATTAACAATCTGCGACATCCAAAGAGTCTATATTCTTCCTTCCGCTGGAGATGGAATGCATTGTTTCAGATGCCAGCCGTCTTGTTGGCAGTTGCCCTTCTTTCATCCCCAGGGATCATAGCAGTAGGTTCTACAAAGTAGGCTATTAGCCCGTATGCCACTCTTGACACGTTTCTCTTCTTCGTGCACCTGAAAATAGTGAGAGTTTTAGTGTCGACTTCCCTGAAGACTATAAAACTAAAAGCTTAAAAGTTAATGCAGGAGACGAAATTTGTGCCATAGGCATTAAGTTCGGTCGTTGTGCAACCGCCTCTGCTTCGCATCGGCAGTTACCAGCACAGTTCTCAAGGAGAGAAAGCAATACCTTCGCTATACCCCATAGAAGAGTCATAATTCCATCCACACTTCCATTCCCCTCAAAAACTCGCTCCAGTGTCCATAAATAGCTCACCAACTGTTATTGACATGCGTCTAAATTCTGTAGCTTTCTGCACCGCTCATTCCCACTATATATATATATACGCTCTCAAGATGACTTGACGTTTCAACTTTTCTACCACTCAGTGATGATGAAAAATAAGCTTTTCACCGTCATCAACGCTCCATTTTCAAATATGATAATGATGTCATCGCCTGCCTTCTATTGTATTTGTTCCACACTCTATGCATGTATCGACCTTGGAAGTATAAACTACGTTTGCCTTGAAAAACGTGCTATACTTGTCACGCTGGTGTCAGAGCAGTATACTATTTATTTTACGAGTGTGAGAAAAATGCGAGTTAAAACGATTTTCCCATCGCCGCCGAATCACGTGGTGCCTCCGGGACATGCAGCACGTCATGAGGGTCACGTGACGCGGAACGTCATCCAATCGATGCTTCTCAAAACGGCGCTAGCCAATCAAACGCGAGGATTGAGTCACGTGGTTGAAGCGTTAGCCAATGAACGACGAGGAGGAGTTATATAGTCGTCGCATATCCTCTGACCATGATACGCTTTCCCTCCGAAAATTTGTAAGTTAGTCTTGTTTAATATTTTGTAGTTATATTATTTACCATTGTTTAGTGCCTCGGAATACTCACGCAAACAGACCACTCGATCAATACACATAACTCATGGTAAGAAACACTTAACAATATGATAATAAAAGTAGAATAATAAAACACAACAACAACAATAATAATAAGAATAATAAACTTGGTAAGTTATATATTCACTAAAATATATCGGTGGAGTTTATATATGTGTCTGTCACGTTGGGTCCGGTGGTGGTCAATGCATTGTGAGTAGGGCAATCGTTGACAACCTTTTTAATAAGAGTTATTCAAGTGCCCACTGAGCTACTTAACCTTTTAATAAGAGTTATTCAAGTGTCCAATGTGCTACTTAACCTTTTAATAAGAGTTATTCAAGTGACCACTGAGCTACTCAACCTTTTAATAAGAGTTATTCAAGTGCCCCAATACTACTCAACCTTTTAATAAGAGTTATTCAAGTGCCCCACAGAGCTACTAAACCTTTTAATAAGAGTTATTCAAGTGTCCAATGTGCTACTTAACCTTTTAATAAGAGTTATTCAAGTGCCCCAATGCTACTCAACCTTTTTAATAAGAGTTACTCAAGTGCCCCTGATCTACTCAACCAGTTATTCAAGTGACCATGAGCTTTCATGAGGGGTTCTAGTTCTTGCTAATTCAGTACGTTGATATGCTGGATTGCTATAAGTGTTATAGGGCTGCACTGTTTCACGAGTTCAATACCCTGAAAGCCAAACATCGTGCAATGTCTGAAAGCAAAAGTGTCCCCAACATAAAGTGCAATGTCACAAATCATAAGTGGTTGATGTGAACAACTGAACAGATAAACTAAGCCTTAACTGTTTATGCCACTTCAAGCTAGCCATACAACACAAACACCACACGAAACCTACACTGACTTACTACTGTATGGCTGTACTGGGGTGGGTTACTGGGTTGGTGTCTGATAGCCGTAGGTGGGTTAACTTGGGTAGTAGATTACTCTCAAGGTCCTACTCAGGTCCATCATGATTACATGGTATATGGGGTAGAGTGACGTCATTATCATGACATAACATGGTATTTTAACGAGGTCATCTCAGTATAGATCTCGTGAGGGGTCTTTGTCAGAAGGTGTGTGTTAGAGACTCCTGGGTTGGACATGTCACACATAACATACTGTAGTAGTTAAGCGCAGTAGTAGACGTCCAAAGTTTGATTTAATATATACCACCTCGGTATATATGAGCTCAGACAGTAAGGTTAGATGCCCCGTAAGAATTGAGTGTGTAGACGGGAGGGAGTGATGTCATTATCAGGGTTTAGAGTGGTGAAGAGATGACGAAATAAACAGCCTACTTGCCCAGGTGTCTCAGTGAGTGTTATCAAAGTTTCATCCCAACCAAGTTGGTTGAAGGTGGTTGATGGCCTTTATAATGTGGCTTTGTATGGTCGTTGTAAGGTTTACAGCAGTGTTATGTTTTCGGTTTTGTTGTCTTTTCGGTTTCTCTCCTCATTCTCATACGAGCAAAATTGTTGAGCTTGTTTCGATGCCAAATAATTCTGAAAAAGATTCTCCTTTATCATTGTTATACTCGATGAGCGTCGGAGATGCCTAAAAAACCTTCAGATTAATATTTGAACAAACCCTTCTATCAGCTAGTCTCTCATCAGAAACGCTGACCGATGAACATTGAACACGAACAGGGTTTATAGCAGTGTTATGTTTTCGGTTTTTACTTTTTTGTCTTTTGGTTCGTCTCTTCGTTTATTGGGTTTGTTGTGATGCCAAAACACTGTTCCTTATCATTCTTCTGCTCGGTCGGGAATACCGAACCTTCATCGGTCGGGGATACCGAACCTTCAGGTGAACATTTTAACATTGTCACAAGATCTGGGAGATGAACAATGAACATGATCTATTCCAAGCCTGATCAGATGTCCTCTAGAAGTCTAGACTTCCCTCCACACTCAACGCAGCATAAGAAATATTGTGCTTAACATCACCCAAATGTGGATACAAAGAAACACTTGAAGGAGATGATTGTTCTGGGTGGTCCAGCTTTCTTCAATCTGGAGTTTTGGGAGTTTATGAAGTGCTCTGTTCAATCGATGAGACTTCCATCCTCACGACAAGACACCTTCAGGTTCAGTAAATGAACCAGCAGAACCTCTACCAGTTATCAGCTCTGCATTCCAGTGTCCTGGCAACCCGAACACAACCCTTGACAACCATACATAACAACAACCCGCCCCCAACCATCTGCTTTCACAGAATCAGACACCTTCATTCCTGACATTCCTTTGAATCGTGCGAGTGCAACTATTCAAATCAAAGTCAGACTTGCTGCTAATTCTATACTTGGGTATGTGTCCTATATCTTCTAGATCATTGCTGTATATGTCCCACCATTATCAAACCTGTCATAAGTTTACTTTGGGGCCCTAATTTTATAATTTGGTTACCGTTAATTGTAATCGGATTGTAAATTGAAAACCAGTTTAGTGTGTGCACTTATAATCGGTGCTGCTATTTTGTGTAACGGTCTGGGGTTTGAACCACAATATTGTGGCAGTTAAGCGTAGGTTGAATTTTTAAATCGAATTAAAACCATCTACTACGGGCTAACGACGGCAAACTTATGACCCTGAAATTCCTCCTAAAAATTAAAATATGACAAATTTGTGTGAGAATTTATAATTGACTCCTTCATCAACGATGTATGCATGTGTATTGTTTAAATAGTGGTAGTGACGAAATTTAAATGCAACAGTGATTTCACAGCGCAGCAAAACAAACTTTTTGTACTATGTTGAGTTTCGTTGTATGTCGTGGTTTAAAAACTGTTGATGTGTATACTGTTGCCGATTCCACATTTATTTCTAGCATGGTATATCGTTATTCTTTTTTATATTCTTTTGTCTTGAACCGTAAAGAAGTTCAAATTTACCGTGAAAATTTACATCACTCATGCAAGAACGTCTGTCTTTTCTTTTCAAGTTTCTTGAAAATATAGTACAACTAAAAATCTCTATTGTCAACAAAAAATAACATATGACGATAGGTTGTGGGAGGGAAAAGACCACTGAAATTCTAGAATTCTGTCTGGGAAATTCGTCTACATATTAAAGTGTGTGTAGATATATATTCCTCTGGGAACATATATAAATTTCTCAGAGTAGACCGGACTATTGTTATTCACTCCCACGTACCCACGAGATGTTATCAATACGTGTTTTTGTGTGGTATCGCGCGACATTAATCTTGAATCTCTAAAAATGTTCAGAATCTTCTGATTGGAAAATGGAGCAACATGAATTTCCTGGTTTTTGCTACTTGTTGGTAGAAAAATGTTCAGAATCTTCTGGTTGGAGAATGGAGCAACATGAATTTCCTGGTTTCGCTACTTGTTAGTAGACCGTATAATTCTGGTTTTCATGAATTCGTGGTGACAAAATTGTATGAGACGAACATTATTAACATAGTACTTGAAATTATGCTCTTTAAATGGAGCAAATTTTTAGATAAGTTAAAGATTTCACTTGAATCATGGTTTTAGTTTTCACACTTGACACAATTACACGTCTAACTGGTTTCGATGGTTAAATCCGCTGTACAAATAGACAAATCGTTTTACTTCTATGTTCTGAGGGTGACATTTTGAGCGTTATTTCATGGTTTTTATACTGAGCACGTACCTATTTCTAGATCTATTTCAGTGCTTGTTACTTTCATATCTTGGTATTCAAATTTCAAAGATTCATAACTCTTGAATTTGAAGTCATCGAAAGTTTTCTGCATTGACTGCTTTGAAGTTTACACCCAAAGTGATTATCAAGTTTGGTGTAGGCGTTGCCCATCATCATCCTCCAATACAAACATGCCTCAAGACTCGCTACTCAAACAAATTCCATTCTTGACTTGATTCACATAATTTATCCATTATAATAATCAGATTATCTCCGAGTTTTAAAAAAGATAGAGAGAAGAGGTCTCTTTATCTTTGTCGGTATTCCGGCAATGTTTCATCTACATATTATAATCTCTTTCTCTCCCTCGGCAAGTCAATCATAGTCACATGACTGTAATTAATTTCATTAACTCAACCCCAAGTCAAGCACGAAATAAGGAAAGTGACATCATTATCAGGGTTTAGAACAGCAAATCAATGTCGTAAAACCGCCAATATATTTCCTATTCCTCGTGTGCGCGGGGTATATAATTTTCACTGACGGGCCGCGCACGGGGGGCACACCTACAGGACCCTGTCTTCTCCTAACAAGCATCCCTCTCTTTCCCATCCTCTCACACTATCAAAACACACAACACACTCGGGGAAAAGACACGTCGACGCCCACAGTTCACCATTTTAAACTCTAATAATGACGTCATCGCACCTCCGCCCGTTTTCCGTGCGCGGTCCATAGACTCCCGATCTATATATTCCCACCCTCGCCTGCCGCAAATATTCCTGGCAAGCTACTGAGTATCCGCGGTTTTAAAATGCGGTATTTCGTGATATATCTCTTCCACGTTATCTGAATATATAACCACCAGAGGGGCTGCGACACCTAAATATATGATATATTTTATTATTTACTATTTCTACTCGGCCCACACACGTGAGCCGGAGCAGCTACTCAGTGGGCCCTCCACGTCGGACCGCCTCTTAGCCAATCAGAGTCCAGGATTAGCGAGGGTATTTTGGTGTGGTATTATGGCAAGCACGAGAATTGTCGAGCCGTTCGCGGGAAAAGTTTGCCATTTCGCCGTCATCAATTGACAACTTTGAACTATTATAATGACGTCATTTTCGACCAACTATTTACCCTAGGATGATTCGCACCTCGTTTGATTGTCATATGTTTGTGGTAGGAAGTAACAAGAGAGTTTGTCGCTCGTGTTATCTTCATGGGTGGATTATATGTTCAACTTTTAAAATTAATACATTCTACAATAGGTAGTTCCCCAAGTTTGGTGTTTTCAAGGAAGATTTATTGGTGGAAATATAGCGATGCCAGTAATAATTTGTGCCGAAAAGTGTGCCGCTACTCACAATTTTTGCTACATAAATATCATGAAATATATGTTGAGGTTTCCTCAAGTTTAAATAATCGCTTGCCATATAATAAATGCCTTTTTCATTAATTTCAATTTTATGCAAGTTTATAATAATCATGAATATATTCATGACAAGCCACGATAATAAATCATAATTCATTTGGTGCATTGTATAATATATTTGGAATACGTCTAGAAATTGCATAAAATATGGCCCCCGTGAGTGTGTGCGTGTAGACGTGTAGACAAGAAAAGCACAGAAATGACAGAAATGAAGGATTTATTGAAACTACGCATGTGAATCATAAAATAACGTCATAGATTGCCGTTTGGTAGCAAGATGGTCTAGAGTATGGTCGATTTCATTGGGTCAAGCAGCCAAATTTTTCACGCTCGTATGGCAGAAATGTAGGAATGGCCTTATAAGTCTATGCTTTTAATCTTCTTGAGCGTGGTCATCTTGTATCGGGCTTTTTGTACAATGGAACTGAACCTAATAAGTTGTAGGCTACGTATTAATTTAGGATTTAGTGTATAGTACAATCTTACGCTGGCAACCCCCATTGAAAATTCAGAGAGGTCGGTATACGGGTATTTGACTCCAGAATAACAATTGCCCCCTGTATGTTTGGATGTCTACTTGTTTGTCCACAAACCCATGAAATTCTCCATGCTCCACTTGAAATGCTCATCAGCTGCATTCACCGGAAGGCGGTATTTCCTCTCAAAAGCGCGACGAAATATTTGTAGCGAAACCAGAACTGATGACCAGCCCATCTGACCTCTTAATACGCTTCTTGGTGTCATCTACTCACCACTCTAAACCATGATAATGACGTCACTTCCAACCCCCAAGTTAGTGTTCCCAACCCCTGAATATGCCTGTATTCACGTTCGTGATCAGTCTACCCTCTGGTAATTGTTCCTAAAAGCTGAATAATAATTGCCAGCAACCTCATGTGACGTCATTACCATTATTTAAAATAGTAAATTGATGACATGGGACAGCGATTTGTTCAAAGCGTGGAATATACTGGCAAATCACTGGAGCAATTTCCGCCATGAAAGTATATTATGGTGAGTATGTAGGTAGACCGGTGAATAGTCGGTGAAAGAGAGCTGCGATATAATTATTACATAGACCAGTACCATTTGTTCAGATATTTTATAGTATTTATTATGCCTTGTCGTTGCATAAAAATTATATGGCTCAGAAGAGTTGATCAGAGGTTTTTGTGTCGGATAATTAGGTGATATACATAAGATCATATGTAACTAGGGCAGTAAATAGTAAAATGGTGGATAAAGTGTCGTCTAAAACCGGGAAGATTATGGCTATGGTTGGATTCCCAAAACCAAGCCTCGGATAGTTTTTATATTTGACGTTTCTGACTTTTCATATGTTGTTCCTGATTTTTGCTCTGATGAAACAAATTGCTGATCAGATTCAGATCAGAATCTTATCAGCAATTTGTTTCTCATTAACCAAATCAAGCTGAGATGCCTTAAAGTTGATAATTACTAATTCTCACTCTTTAACACCTTGATCCTGTCAAATTTAATTGGAAGTCAATCAATATTCCTCTTTTAAAATGATATTGTAATGCATCTGCTGTTATTTGATCATCCTATAACACACCTTCAAAACTTCGGCTTTTACAAACTTACTTAAACAAACACAGCTTTAACAATAGATCTACCATATCAACAAGCGCTTAATTGGGTCTAAACAGGCCGCATCTTTGAGGTTTATTCTAATTGGACAAGGATCTTTTGGCAAGTGCTTCACTTTTCGTAACAATGGAACTAATTTGTTTACATACGCACTCCTTGACGATAATATGCATCACAAAATGATATCTCAGCGAGGTGTAAACTTCCTCTATATAATATCTTTGAACTTTTCAAACATTTGTTTGTTTTTCACGGTCCCTGATCCGGACACACCCTCCTCTCGGATATGTGTGTCCTCTCACAAGTTCTTGCACTTTTGCCGTTATCCTTTGACAAGGTTTAATCTGATATATTTGATATGATCACGTGGTTGTTTCCCCTGCTGTGATTGGTTCCCCTGGAGCTGTCACGTGACTGCCACGTGGCGTTGTCATGGAAACACGTGGGGGTTAAGTGTCGCGCTTTACAGCATGCAAGTACTGCAGGTGACATTTTCTTCTGACGGCCCCCGTCCTTTTGTTTGCGTCCTACTGGGCTTGTTAATAACACTCACCAATCACACCTATTACTTAAGAGATCACTAAGTGGTTTATTGATGACTGTTTAATTTTCTCCATAGACCATGATTTAGTCTCAACTATGATTTAAAGTCTCAACTCCTCAACTGTTTGATTAAGAACATTCCATAAAACCTCTTTCCTATTAGCATGCGCGGCCTAAAAGTCATTATTAATGACGCAAAAGATTTTAAAATTCTCCTGAAAGTCCTTTAATTACCTTGACAGGAGATTTTTCGATGCTTGCTTGAATAAATTGAAGCTTCCAACATCGTTCCTCAACTGAAATTTCTGAAGTTTTGGACATGTTCGAACATTAAATCTCAAATCACTAATTTGTCGTAAATGGTTGACTGAGAACACTACAATATTCATTTGATTGTTCTTGATTTGCACGTGTTTAAAGTTCGTTTCTCAATATCGTTAATTGCATTTTAATTTACTTTAATCTTAAACCATAATTTGAGTGATGATGAGACTATTTGCTGTGTTTTCATTAAGAATTCAATAACACATGTTGCTGTTCTGATAATAAGTCACGATCACCCAGCAGTCACTATGAAGTTAGAGGGTGAAATGACCAGTTTCCATGGCAACAAATCCCCCACGATGCCGAGTGGAGTCCCTGATTTCTACCCCCTCACCCCGGTCTCACCACCCTATGAGGTGCGGTTGTCATGCCTAGACTGGTATATCCTCTACAAGTTTTGTAGAGCCATAGGGTTTTTAGAAGAAAATCTTTAAGAAAATCTTTGGGTTTTAAAATATTTAGGTTTTAGTCTCTAGAAGACCATCAAGGATAAGAAAATTGGAATAACTGAGATTTAAGGTCGTCGGAGTTTTTGTTTTCAAACTAGCAAAAAATTAAAGCGCGAGAACTATAGAAGGTCTTAAAAAGTCAAAAAAGCGTATTAATTTATTATAGGATCATATCATATGAATTTCAACTTCTCATCTACTTTTGATCCAACGATCATATCGTTTTCTATAATTATTAGTTTTGTCTTGATATGATTGAAACGTATCATCATAGTTAATAAATTCATCTTCGAAAATATCAAACATCTGATAAAACCGGCGATTATTTATCTGTTTGTAATCCAATTACCGAAACGCTCGAAGCATGATATGATATTTCACTGACTGCACATGTTTGCTATTTTCATTTTATCGGTAAATTGTTGCAAACGATTGAAGTTCGCCATCAAATTTCGGTTTGGCATAAAATTATAATAATTCCAGTACAACTGACAGATGCCATTTAACTTTTTCTGTTTCTTCTTTTTTTGGATTATGCGTTACCCATCTTAATGACTTGACAATAAATTATTGTCTCCAGAATTACTTGTTTCATTGAAATTATCATCCTAAAAAGCTTGTTTTAAAGTTATGTGACCTCACAATATTAAAGAAAACCGCCAATTCTTCTTTGATCAAAAGATAAATTTGCTACTATAAACTCTAGCTATAGATGTTACACTATCGCACAGGGGCGTAGCCAGGATTTTCAGAAGGGGGAGGCGGCTGCTGGCGTGGAGCGCCAGCAGAGAATTTTTGATAGTGCCGGCGCGAAGCGCCGGCTGTATAGGGTCTGGGGCGCAGCCCCAGGGTGGGCAGAGCCCCTAGTTAGGGCGGAGCCCCCGAGAAAATTTTTGGAAAATGATGGTGTTTTAGAGCATTTTCCAGCAAAATAGGCAGCAAAATAAAGGATTTGATTGTTAAGTTATATGCACAGACTAGGTAGTCAAAATTATGTTTTGGTAGATAATAGCTTGTGAATGTTGAAAATTTTTTCCAATTTATAATATTAAACCAACTGATAACCGAATAAATAGCCGAAAAAAGCATCTTATTATATGGGTGATGGGCATTTCACCGGATTAAGTCGCAAATTTACCATCTATGTTTACTAATTATCCCAGCTAATAAAATGTGATGTTTCAATCTTTAAATGGAATCAAATCACATTGATAGATCGTCATAATATTATGATTTAGCTGAACAACAGAACGAGTTACACCTCAACCTCTTTTAAGTTGGAACCGAAATATTTAACCTACCGAGCAGTGATATGATTTTACAATACTAGTTTCGCCCCAGAGAAATGTAAGAAACAGAACTGTTTTGCACTGATGCTCTCACGTATTTAAACAAACTTCACTCATCATTAGACGAACTAAATTGAAAACCTAGTAGTTAATCAAATTTAAATGAAATATATTTTCTGCGTTGAAAAGTAGATTTATAAAATTGGGCAAAATTAGTTATTTTTTCTACTCATCTGAAAAGGGGGAGGCGACCGCCTGTGTCGCCTCCCCCCTGGCTACGCCCCTGCTATCGCACTATATTCACTATAAGCTTGCTACATTATGTAATTGGAACATAATTAACCTGTAGATTCCTCGGTTTTATCGTTGTCACGTTGGGGGCATAATTGAATGCTCTTCTTGAGTGATAGCAAGCATTATAAAGTCTTAAAAACAGCCATGATTTAGTATATTTCTTACGAAATATCACTTATGACCTGGTGTATGTTCTGACTTCCAATGTTTGTTTCTGAGGTCACCACCACTGTTTTTGTTTTGCATTCCCAACTTTAATATTCACCATAACATCCTTTTGATAATACTAAACAAGCGAATCCTCTCTTATTTGAGTCTATTTTTGACGCTACTAAAGTATATATTATGTCCCGGTGCACTGTAATTTCTCTCGAGAGATAGCTCCAATTTATTAAACTATTTACCATTCTTCACGTGCTAATTTATACCCATGGGTGGCCACGCGAGAAGTAAAAATCCACAAGGAAAGTTTTTATTTTAATCCCGCACTATATAATTCCTATGTCTTTGTATAGTCCAGCACGAGATTAGAATGCTTTAAAAGCTCAAATAACAGTGACGGAGTTCATTGGATGGTGGAATCGGTGCTGCATCCGTTTTATTGGTCGGACATCAGGAAAAGATATATTTTTGAGCGTTAGATTGTGAGATGATTTTTAAACACTTCTTCTTGTCTTTGTAAACAAAGGGCTACGTACTTGAAAAACATAACAATTATGTGAGCACAGTAAATCACCGTGCGATGATTTGAACTCGATCCATTTGAGTGCAAGCAGCTCTATCCTACAGCACCAGTTTAGTGCTTGTCAAAAGTGCTGTTTGACAGTCGCATTGTAATGCAATAGCAGCGCTCACAGCACACGTGCCCGCCGATCCTTGCCTCTCATTGGCTAACACCTGTCACGTGGGGGTAATCAAGGGCTGTGATTGGTCAGCGCGGTGAGCTGTGGTGATTTTGAGCGTGTTTTCCACAAGGAGGTTTGACATTCTTCTGACTGTGTAATTGTTAGATTCCTGGGAGCTCCAAAATGTCATATTATTCGCTTGCTTGATAATTGGATAATATGGTAAGAACACAACGTTCTTTTGTGTTGTTACGATATTATGTGTAATGTACGTGTGGGAAAAAGTCAGTTTTAATGTGTATTAAAACTGTTTGTTTGTATGATTAGGTAAACAGCTACATTTTAAAGTGTTTGGTTCTTGTAAAATTCTTGTTAAATTAAAAACACGTAGTCAGTGATTTGAAAATAATTCTGTAATACAAATCTTGGGCCCCTCTGTCGTCAACTCAATAAACATATCCTGTAATTTTTTGATTGAAAACCCGCGGTGGGGTACCACTAAGGGCTTTGAAAATATATACATAAATCTGAAATCATTCTCCAAAAAGTAATATTTGAAAATCTCACTCAACGAAAACTAAATAGTATGAAAAAATATGCGAAAACATTCATTAGTTTTGTGTGATATTTGTATCAAACTCATGTAACACTGTGCTGCAAAACCTGGAACAATAGAGGAACAATATTAAATTCACACATCATGCATTCGCGATCGACCAATAATAGGCATCGTGTTGAAATGATCACGATCCGTTAGAGTTGACCACAGTCACTACAGAACCGAATTTGATGTAATGTTTTCTGCTAGGATCACCATCACGTTTCTTCTTCAACTCCTCAATGAGGAGTTTATGTGCCGAGCGTTCGTCCATAGTCCTATCCGGTCTTATGAAGACTGAACTGAACTTCTGTGAGTTCCGCAGCTTCTTGGCCTGCACTAAGATGTGTCTAGATGTGCTCGTGCACGACAACATAACCTTCACTGGTCTTGAGCGCTTCTGGTCCCCGGTCTTGCCCACACGACACACCTCAGCAGCAGGTTTGATTCCCAGCTCTCCGAACACTTCCAGCACCTTACCAGACAAGTCCTCGTCCTTTTCTTCAGGCACACCGAACAACATCAGGTTCCTACTCCTATCTTCTTCCTGAACAACGTCCTTCACTACACTTTTCAGCGTCTGCTGACTGATCTGTGAAGATTCACCCGTGCTTTTTACAGCCTCGCTGTATGTCTTGATCTGCTCTTCAACAGTTTTCGTTACTGATTCCGTCACCGCATTCTGTACTGAGTTCAACATCTTGTCCTTGCAAATAATCATCTCATGCTGTTGAACAATAACAAGCTTCTGCGACTTCACGAGGTCTGATTTAGTAGTCTGAAGATCTGACCTGGCATGTCTGAGACTGTTGTTCTGAATTCGCACATACTGAAACGCTTCACAACACATTGTGACAAGCTTTTCCTTGCTCAACTCTCGGCACTTTGACGGCGTAACATGGAATCGTCGCAGGTCAACTCCGCCATTGCCCTCCCGAGCCAAAGACTTGCCCTTCCACCAAATCGTCAATTTCTCTGTCATTAGAGGGCTTTGTAGAAGTATTTGCAGCCATGGTATTCAGGAATACACACAGCCACAATAACGGTGTTGTGCGATGTAAGCAGCTGTGGGTTCTAATCTGAGGGATTATGGAATATGTTTTGGTGATAACTGATAGGTTAATGGGCTTATCACAAATAAATCAGAGTTTTTCCGAGGCTTGCAGGGGTCAATCTATGATTCTATTCGTCGTTTTGCTAAAGTTGTTTTAAACAGTATACAAGAATCCCAAGAATCAGTAGTCTTTTGAAACATGTGACTTGGCGATTTGGCGGATGTTATGGTCCATTCTTTTGTAAAACAAGGTCTGCATCTCTCAGCCCAAATCACAAGACGTGATACAATCGATAGCCGTCTTAGTCACAATGCTAATAGGAATTTCGTTAATTGTAAAAGATCCTATTGACTTAAAACGAGTAAATCCTCTTATATCTCCGATATCATTTGAGAGGCATTCATTTTTATGAGATTTGTTTGCCTTGCTCACGAATTTGCAGCGCCCTATATGTGTTTTGTGGGCTGAACGATACGTCTAAGACATGTGACTGTGCCATTTAAAATTCGGGGGTACACACTAATAAAATTACCAAATCTACTCCACTTAGATCCCCAAAGGTTCATGCACCCCTCACTCCCCAAATGTCACGTGATCTTTTATTCAATTTCCCAGAACCGAGACTGTACAGGTTTTATGTGCATGTGCTTATAGTCGAAAATTGTAGGTCGCGCGCGCCAAGGATAGGCCAAAGGTAGTGACGTAATTATAAGGGTTTAAAAAGACGAATTGCTGATGTAAAAACGTCTATTTCACGCGATCATCACATAAATCCGAGGATTCGAACTCCAAAACCAGTCAATTGTCGTGCTGCAGATAAGAAATACTCATTAACAGTGATACAGTGGTCAGATAAAATAAGCTTTTAATGCACAACACCGTGTGTGAGACTTATATAATAGGCGACGAGAGGGTGATATGGAGTCATTCTCAGCGTTAAGATATTTTTCTGGGTTTGGTCACGTGACCACCCAAAACCGGATCCTATTGGTGTCACGTCATCAATTTCCTTGGAAACATGCGATTTTAGTGTAACAAATACTCAAATATAAGCGCACGTTGGTAATAAACATATATAGCGGTGCACGACTTCAAACTCCGAATATTTTCGTGATATTGACCCATTTTACACATGATATTTGGCGGCGGCGACGATGACGGCCACCAAAACCCCAGTGAATTTAAGTCCCTGTCTCTTCGAAACTACGGTGAGATTCTCCAAACTTTGCCTGGTGTGTAATTTATTGGAGTCACATACGAGGAAGCAACTCTTGGTTGTTATTGTTCATGGCTTTGTCGTAGAAGTGTGAAGTTGTTTGAGGTGGTATAGTTGCAAGATATGCTAGAATCGTATCTAGGAAGTAGGAATAACTTACCGGCCTATTCATGTTATTTTAACGAGTTGAATCAAAATGTTTCTCTTGGTACATTTCCTACTCGTTACGTAGGAAACTCACGTCCCCTTAACTCACCTCTTCTTTCAGGCGAGTTCTATCGACCCCACGACCCTTCTCCCCCGGGATATCACCCTCAAGGGATCCCATGTCCCGGGAGCAGGGATGGGGGTCTGGGCGCTCCTCCCCATCCCACGCAGGACTCGGTTCGGTCCCTTCACTGGGATTATTTCCCCTACCCCGCGCCCAACTGCAGCCTCTCATCCCTCAGCTTGCTGGCCGGTTAGTAACATTCCATTTCAAATGCCTATCTTTTTCATGAATTTTCCAACCAACTAATCTTATCAAGCTTTTCTATCAAGTCTTTTCCACTTCCTATTAGTGAGCCGCGCACGATTACGCAGCGCATGAAAAAGCCGCGCGCGCGTAAAATTTGGACATGTCACCGCTAAGATGTATCTGTTCTAAGTGTCTTGATATTTTTCAACCAATTAACGAAGCATTTCCATCAAGTTTTTCCAACTTTTCGCTGTCATAATTTGTTCGAAGTTGTACTTGATTGAAATCAATTCTTTCTATAATCGGTATTTTTGCAGATATTTGAAAACAAAGGCAGTGTGGTGCACTATCTACTGGCACCAGAGTCCGATGAACCGTCAGGTTAGAAAAACCAATGAATCTAATGTATCCATCCGCTCATCAATCAATCGGTCAATCAATTATTATTTGATCGATTAATCGAGCAATCATGAATCATTCATTAATTCACACATTCAATCGATCAATCATCTTTCAATCAATCAGTCTGTCAGCCATCGAATCGGTGACTGTGAGTCCATCTGTCGTTGAATTTGAATCATTTTATCAATCGATAATTCGATAAACTTGACTCATCAACCTCTTCGCCCCTCTAAAACAATACTCGAAAGACAAACCCAGTTAACTTTCTGAACACCCCGATTCTTCCAATAAATAAAAACTAACGACCTAATTCCACGAACAAGCAAGAAAATATCCAGTTCCCTCCCAACTTAACTCTGCACACAACGTACGATGAATCAGTAAATATAATGAAGTAATGATTACTGACGTTTACCGTGTGTTGAAATTACCGAAATAGCTTGGTCCCAGGTGCGGTCTAACACGGACGTGCTCCTTTGTAAACCTATTAAACGTAGCTCCAGCACCGCTTAAGTAGTGAACCACGGACAAATATATCAATAAAACATAGCATTCCCGTCGCCCTCCGTGACTCGTAATAAGTCGCGCTCGGAAAGTAGCCCGTTTTATGTCATCAATTTCGCATTCTAAACTATAATAATGACGTCACTCTCAACTGCGTCCTCAACGTAAGATTCGTGTCGCCCTCCGTGACTCGCAGAGTGTCTGTTGGGACGGCTAAGAATCTGCAATGCCAACTGTCGACTGCACCCAGCCCAAAAGAATGAATTAAATGATTTAATGAAAAAAAGTTTGAAAAAAAGTTGGCGTGAGAGTTTTTGACGGGCACCGCAATATAAATTCTTCCTCCTCCTCCCAAGAACATTCCAGTAAGATTCAATAAACGATAACTGCAGTAGTCATAAATATGTTGCCGGCCGTGAGTCCTGGTTGGAATGCTTGGATCATATTAAATACCGTAAACTTTGATTAACAGCCCCGGAACGACCGCTACAAAATGCAATTCCGAGCAGAATTAGACTCGGGTTTACACGTTTGCCCGGCCTCGGCTAGAATAACGCTCGAAGTAGACGATCTAATGACGCTCCAAGCTTTTCTTCACATCTTCAGTATCTATCAAATTGCCGCTCATTGAATTACGGCCGCAGAAAACTCTTGGAATATAGCAGTGATGACGCCTCGACAATTTTGAGCTGGGTCATTGTGACATTTACGAGAATATAAATCACACGACGATCGCTGGAAATCATCCTTAAAACATATTTTAAAAAATAATGTCTTTTCACACGCGACGAATTTATATATTTAATATATTTAGTTTCAGACTACATACGTGCCCTACGAAATTATTACCCGTTATATTTGCCCTGACAAGCCGACTAATCAAGTTAAATCCAACGTCCAGGAAATATAATCATAAGCGCATCGCATCATTCCGTATATATAAAATTATAAACTTGAATAATATAAATTCTATCGCAAAGACTCATGAACAGGGCATATATTTCCATTGGTGTTAACGATTTGTTTTGATAACAGTATATTCGGTTAAACATTTGTCTGGGGGTTATATATTTAGGGCTCGAGAGTCCATCGAACGTGATTAGCGTTTGCCATTGATACCTATGTAGCTTTATATATGTTTATGTTGCGTCGCGTCTTTGACACTCGCCTAAAAGCCAGACTATTCGTGATGAGCGAACTTTTGCCTGTGTCCGATTGATTGAAGAGATAAGTTCTCTTCTGACAACTTTGCTAATTAGCACGTCTTTTGTGGAATATTAAGTTGAGTGAACCGAAAAAACATAAACTTGAGTCATCTTTTTGACTTTATGTTTGTGTAACGCTTTTGCGCTTGAACTTGCCACTTCCCTTTGCGTTTTGTTTTCAAAAGTTTTCAACATATTCTCCCTAGAAAATGTCTGAAATAGACTCACCGTCCTCCCAAGAATCTGCCCTGAGTCAGCAACTCCTAGCCCTTCTCTCCTGCTCCAAACTCAACCAATCCTTGCTAAACGACGAACTCACAAAGTACATCAATGTGATCGCCAGTCGGATGGCAGCAGCATCATCAGACCCATCCTCCGATCATCAGACGAACCTGGTGACACCTCCTGCTTCTGCTTCGCAGGACCAAAGATTCTCCTTCAAATCCCCTACTGTCCCTCCCAACGCAGTGATTAACAACACAGTTATTAATCCTGCAGAGCTATCTCCGAGTGCAAGTGTCGAGATGATGGATGAAACATCACTTGCTGAGCCTGGATCAAATGCATAAGACCTCCAAAGCTAATCTGGATAAGATGACAGCAAGTCTCTTAGCGTTTTCTGCCCTCAAGAGCTCTGGAAAGGCAGGTCCTGCTGATGATTTGCCGCTGATGTCTTCTCCACCTTCCTCAAGTAAACCTATCCCACTTGAAACCCCTCCAAAGGAGAAGACAACTACCAAACCTTCACCAGCAGCTCTTATTCCAACTGAAAAACCTGGCGTCTTTCCGTTAACCCCCACGGATAAAAGCCCAAAGTTCCCCCGGCGGAGTCTCAACAAACCTCGCTTCTCCTCTCTACCCCACCTACCAAGCTCCCACCCTTCCATCCTCCTCTTCCTCCTCATCTGATACCAGGATCAAGACAACTCCAGGCAAACTCCCTAAAGCTCCCATCCCATTCCCCCTCGACTCCTACTCCTCCCACACCACTCCCATTTCCGACATCTCCCTCAACGTCCTCCCCTTTGCAACGGTAGCTCGTACTCTGGATCTCACCAAGGGTCCGGAGCTTTTGTTCCACGAGTTGCCTCGTGATCACGAAGTGCATGAGGTGAAGTTGCTGGATTTGTGGGGCGTTCTTGGGTGGTTTGCTCTCCAGTATATTGTGTCTGCAGAGTTGCTGGCCAACAACAAGAACCTGTTGCTGGTCCACTTAGGTGAATAATGAATATTTAGAATACACGCGCCCATCAGATCCATTTTGGGATATTTCCCGAGGGCGCAGTCCGAGGGATCTATCCGTTTTTACCCGCTTCCAGAAAGGCGAGGGTCTATACCAATATGGACGCGATGAAGTATAGCTATATATTAAAACGTCAGAGGTTTTATGAGATCATGGTTATCAAGCGTGATTTACTGTCAAGGGTGATTTGTTATCCAATGATTGTGGACTTTTTGGAGACTATTACTTGGTAGAAACAGTTCGAAAATCACATCGCACAATCAACTTAATTATAGGGCTCTAAATTTTCCTGTTTGACGTGGGATCCATTAAATCGTACAGTCACACACAACTTGATTATCTGAATTCCCAATGTTTTCTTAACCTTCTAATTCGATATGGATTTGACACATTCTTTTTGTAAGCCTTATCACTTCAATATCAATGGCCTCGTTAAGTCGTTAATCAGATCTCGTGAAAACTTATTAACCTCTTGCATATTCCAGGTAATTGGATGCGTTACGTGAACACTGCCCGTCATGAACAGGAGCAGAACATCGTGGCCTTCCAGATCCAACACGACATCTACTTCGAGGTCATCAGAGACATCCTGCCTGGTGAGAATATAATATGCTGTGATCCATTTCGTTGTCTCGTTACCATGATAATAGGTTTCTTGGATCAGTTTGTGGTCTTGGTAGTTGACGACTCCCATCCTCCCGAATTATTATTTATCGCAGTAACCTAAATGCTTATATCAGGCCAGGAATTGCTTCTCTGGTACGAGTCAAGCTATGGGGACCTCCTGGGACTCTACCGGTTAGAACAGCTCCGCCCTGACCCTGATGGGTGCTACTCCTGTCAAATGTGTCACAGGACCTTCTGTTATCCTTACAGGTGAGTTATAGTGAGTGGAGTGCGATATTTTCTTGTGTTTGGATAACGAATTCCGCGCGCACTATTCACTTAAGTTTTAATTCTTACGTTACTTACCTATTTCGCCTTCTATTTACATTTCAAAATCACTACTCGGTTTCGTGATTCAGCCCCTCTAACCCACTTTATGAACCCCACCTCTCACCCCTCATACCCACTCTAAACCCACCTTCCCACTCCTTTTAAACCCATCTCTCCCTCCTCAGTTTCATGATGCACATCCTCTCTAGCCCCATCCTCTCATCTTCCTCCACCCCTCTAACTCATCCCTCCCTCGCTTCTCAGTTTCATGATGCACATCCCCTCTAACCCCACTCTCACCACTCTAAGCCACCCTGAACACCTCTAATCCCGCTCTCTCTCCTCAGTTTCATGATGCACATCGCCACGCGGGCGTGTTCCAACTCCGGTTCCCAGGTCTTGTGGTGTGACCACTGTGGGATGGTGTTTGCCCTCCCTGCCACCCTCCGGTCCCACGTTAGGACCCACTCCCACGAGAGACCCTTTCCCTGCTCCACCTGCCCTAGTACCTTCGCACAGTCCAGTGCGCTCACCCTACACAACCAGATACACTGGTGAGTTCCGGATATAAGGTTTAGCGGTTTAGTTTGAGACATGATCTATCAAGTATCAGGTTTTAATCTTTTAGTACATGAACCGGTGCTTGAAATCCCAGATAGATTGACCGGAGATTGACCTCGGCACATAAGAATTTTTAGCGGCAATTTGGTTAGAAAAATTGCGAATTTCAAACTGCCAATATTCACAGTTCAGCCTCTCATGCATGGCACATGTTCATTGTTCTAAGCCGGAGCTCCAGGGCAATTGGATATTTTATTAAAACCAGACGTAACGTCTCTGTTGGTTTCAGGGTTCAAAACACATTCGCACTTCAAACACAAACCCTTTCAATTCATTACTCAATCGCTGAAACTGCTGCACCTCGTTTATATTCTTAAACCAATCAATCAGAACACAATTATACGTTTCGTACTAAAACTTGGTTGTTTGAACTCATCAATCCACCGTTGTAAACTCTAACAATGACGTCACTCAAACTTGCTTGTATCATGAGAGCAACCCTAAACACACGTGACCCTTCCTCATTAGACAACAACCAGACTCTGTTTCAAATAGTGCAGTGTTTCGTGAAAACACAGCCTTCAACCCCCAGCGTCCAATCACATTGCTCCATCCTCAGATCTGACCAATGACCAGCCGTTGTGGTTGACACGTGACCCCTTTAGTTTGAATGAGAGGTGTTAAAACACGTTTATATTTGATTAATCTGATAGATTGTTGGGATTGCTTGTGTGCGCGGGGCACTGCACGCTGTAAACAAGGGTGAAGTCGGACGCAGGTGCAGTTTGGGAGGTGAATAACTATATCTGAGGATCGGATGGAGGGGAATAGTTGGTGGTGAATAATGACGTCATTTTTATAGTTTTGTGTGGTGAATTGATGGCGTAGAATAGCAGAATGAGGTGAACAGGCATAGATGGGCTCTTATCCGAGGACTGTTGATGAAAAACCACCCATGTTGTAGAAATATCATCTCATATGTGCGACTGATAACCGTCTGATGAAATATGTTCTCTTCTTTTTTCGTAAAATAGCGAATAAGCCTAACAACTAAGTTCTATGAAATAGATGACCGGCCGTTGAAACCTTTTCAGGTGACTATGGACAAACAACAATCATTTGTCATCGTATTTATAATGTTACAAATCTACAATTCACAGTCGTTTCTGCCATCCTCTCACTCCGCAATCATCCCCCAGGTATCAGAACACGGATTCTTGGTACAATAGCGAGTACAAATCTAGCACAGCCCCTCCTCCTCCCCCTCCCCTCCTTTCTCCTACCATCTCCAGCAGTAACGGCATCACCACCCTGCCTGCTCACAGGTAAGAGATATTCAAATCTTGGTACAATTTCGGCAAGTCCACAAAATTTCAACGTGAAATATAGCCAATCAATGAGAACATGGAATTGGGACTGACAAGAAAAGTTACAGAATCTCGGACAGGTATTATAGTTTCCGTAACGGACTTACCTCCGGTGTTTCCGGTTTCGACCCTTGCATCGGAGACTTGTCTACCGATAGAACCCCTCTAGCCTCAGACCCTTCGGGTCCTACTCCTAGGGTTCGGCACCTGATTATTGCCCTTATTAATGACCTATTTTCAGTACCACGATGCTGGTTAACGACAAGATCTTCAAGTGTAACAAGTGCAACAAAGCTTTCTCCTGCAACGCCAAGCTCGAGAGGTAAGTGATCAGAACCTGCCTTATTTTAGTATTTTAAGCCAAATTTCGCCATGTCGCCAAAAGAACTTTCGAATGCAATTGCCAAACACAACCTCGCGCACTGTAAATCTCACGCGTTACTAGAATCTCACGCGTTACTAAATCTCACGCGTTACCATGACAACTCCTAGGCACACGCGTGTACATTCCGGAGTGAAGCCGTACACGTGCGATTACTGCGGGAAGTCCTTCGCTTACAGCACGAGCTGTCGGAGACACGAGCGAACACACGTGGAGGGGAAACCCTTCAAGTGTACTCACTGTCAGAAGGCCTTCAGTGATAGCACCAACATGAAGGTAAGACTTAAGAGTGATTTAACGAGGATGTTTTGCTCTCTTAGGTGATATCTTCAAATTCTGAAGATCGGCATGCCCTCTGGATAGAAACAGGTTCTTTCAAAGTTCCTTGGGCCATTCTTTATCTGTAAATTTATCTACAAAAAGTAAGTGGATCTAGGTACTGGATCAGGATAGAATCTCATTTAGCCACCAAACTATAACGCCCAATATCCACAGGCTCACATCCGTATCCACACTGGAGAGAAGCCTTACCGGTGTAACATTTGTGGAAGAGAGTTCAGCCACTCCAGCTCACTGAAGGTACAGTTTTTTCTCATAAATTACTCAGTCCCATATTGGGGGCAATAAGCCTTAGTTTGATCAACACCAGGTCATCAATTCATTGGAGGTTGACGAAATCTCAAAAAGATCGACTGAAAGGAAACTAAAAAGAGGAGTATAACAATGCACCCTTACTTGGTGTTGTGGAACATCCAATAACCTCCAACTAACCCATCCATTTCCCCTCAGAGTCATCACAGAACGCACACTGGTGAGAAACCCTTCAAGTGCTCCCACTGTGGAACCTGTTTCGGACATCTCAGTACTCTCAGAAAACACGGAATGAGGGCCCACGGGCTCCAGAAACGGTCTCATCTCCAGGTTTGTTGGGTTCGGAAATCTCCGTTGAAATCGCTCTAAAACATTTTCTCATCCGGACACTAGACTTCATATCCTTCGAGTTCGATATTTAGCCATTCTAAAACAACTGGAAGTTATGCGTAAGTTTTCAGAAAACTTAAACCATTACCAGAAGTAATTGAATGATATAACGAAGTCACCCGCTCCTTCAAACAACTAACAACCCCTCTACTCAGGATGAGGGTCAGGTGGTGGTAAAAGCAGAGAACCCTGGCTCCCTAGTACAACCCTACCCGAAACCCGTGCAACCACTCTCTCACATCAAACCCGAACCCTTCAAAAACCCACCGGGTATGTTTTGACTGAGGGTTTCCAAATTCGACAACTCCGTAACGAACTGTTGCTTCATTCTTACATTCTCATATATTGCGAATGTTGAACATAACCACCTGATTTGGCGATCATAATAATTATTTTTCGCCCTGAAAGACCCCCCAATTAATGGGTCTTTCAGGATGAAGTATCTGACATCAATTAACACGATAAATTCCCACCGGGCACAGATCTGTACAAGGCCGGTGGACCAGACCCCCTGCCTCCCCTCTCTCACCCCCTCAAAGGGGGAGACGCCCCTCTCATCCCACCCCTGTCACACAGCAACCGCGCTGCCTTAGCAACCGATCTCCACAGCAACCGTCCTACCATAGCAGCTGCAGACAGCAGCAACATTCTCCACGTGCTGTCGCCTGAGAGATCGGGCATTTCGTAACCATGGCAACAGAGTATGTACATGTGTACAACTTGTATAGTGTGGCAAATGTATATGTATAGTTGGATACATTCTGTTGAGGGGGAAATATTTCTAGGCGAAATTTGCAGAAATAAATGATGTTTTGGATGGAAAGACTAGATAGATCTATGAAGAACTTTTAGTTTTCGAATGCATGGACGGGATTCGAATTATGGATGGATTACTTAATTGATTTATAAACTTACCAGATTATGTATCAGAGCATCTGACAAACAATTTTATCCATATTGTGAATGTGTTGAGAAACTGTGTGTATATACATGATTATAACAGATAATAAATTATATGTTAGAACATAATTGAGTTCAGTGAATGATGATTTATATTCACATTTTAGTTTCTAATGCTAAATACTGAAATTAACAGGAATTCCCGAAGTTCATCTCCACCTGCACTAACTAAAGTCAGATTACATTTACTGTTTTGCTAGTTGGATTTGCATGTTTACCATTATGACTGATGACACAGCAGTATTCAACTAAATTATATGACAGGAATTGTCGATAACCTTTCATTGGTTTTCTTATAAACTGAGTGAAATTCCCTTAAAGTAAAATAATGTTAAGTATCTTAAAATGATTATTCTTTTTTGACTTAAAGTAGTTAATAACGCAGGATTTGTTTTCTGAGCTAAGCAACAGATTTATATCATAATTAGTTGAATTAGATAAGATTTATTCTATCTAAATAGTGTTATTGCATGATTTCGGTTTTGAAGAACCGTAACATAATCTTTTGACGTAAGCTTTTTAGAGTGTCCACAGTGCCAATGCCATAACCAGAAGTGTCGGTATAGGATATTATTATAGGCTTGATAATTAAAATTTTAGTGTATGAAAATCAAGAATCTTTTATCTTCCTATCATGATATATGTGTTTCAATTTCCATACAAAGTCAGAAGAAAGTGACGGACATCGCCCGCTCCCGTAGAGCTGTGCGCTTTCCTATGGGAAGCTCAACGGACTTGCCATGCCATTTGCCAAGTAAGACTCAAAATAGTGAAATACAGACTCATCGATTATGGCCGCGCGGAGGTGGGAGGGGGCCAGGCAACACCTGCAGCCGGGCAACAAACCGAGGATTTTGCCTTTCCGAAATTAAAGGTGAATGCTCCGGGTCCTTAATAATGGAACCGAGGATTTCGCCTTTCCGAAGTTAAAGGTAAGGCACCTGCAACGTTCCGCGTCGATCGAATGAATTGATCAAATGAAAAACGCACACAATTGCTGTTTTGCGCCATGCCATCGTGAATTAGTGTATTGGGCGCGGTTTTCATTTGATCAGTCCTTCAGTCCATTCGATCGATGCGGAACGATGAAACCACCTAAATGTTCCGGGTCCGTTAAAATGGAACCGAAGATTTCGCCTTTCCGAAATTAAAGGTAAATGTTCCGGGTCCTTAATTATGGAACCGAAGATTTCGCCTTTCCGACATTAAAAGTAAATGTTCCGGGTCCTTAATAATGGAACCGAGGATTTCGCCTTTCCAAAGTTAAAGGTGAATGTTCCGGGTCCTTAATAATGGAAACGAGGATTTCGCCTTTCCGAAGTTAAAGGTAAATGTTCCGGGTCCTTAATAATGGAACCGAGGATTGCGTTTCCGAAATTAAAGTTTCCCCCCAAAAAGGGGCCTTTTAACCGAAGGAATTTTGCCCCTTTTGGAAAGGTTTT
>WFMF01000413.1:0-125225 GCA_011033025.1 Beroe forskalii | reverse complement strand
ACCGGGGAAAAAAAAACCCAGAATGGACCCAAAATCTACTGATGGATTTGTGAAATCTTGATGGGTTTTGAAAATTTTGGTTTTTAAACTATTTTTTTTCCTCCACAGTGGGGTTATACTATACGGGGCGAAAACAACACCCTTTAATAAAAGAAAAAACTTTGCATTTTTCGGTGTGGCCCCCATTATCCACCAACTCCCCCTTCCCATCCCCCTCAAGATAAGAAGAACTGGTGAAAACCTTAAGTGCCCCCACTGTGGAACTTGTTTCGACATCCTTTAGAAAGGAAAGGGGGGCCCCCGGGCCCAGAAACGGTCTGTCTCTCCAGGTTCGTTGGGTTCGGAAATCTCCGTTGAAATCGCTCTAAAACATTTGTATTTTGTTTCTCATCAGGACACCAGACTTCATATCCTTCGAGTTCGTTATTTAGCCATTCTAAAACAACTGGAAGTTATGTGTAAGCTTTCAGAAAACTTAAGCCATTACCAGAAGTAATTGAATGATATAACCAAGTCACCCGCTCCTTCAAACAACTAACAACTCCTCTACTCAGGATGAAGGTCAGGTGGTGGTAAAAGCAGAGAATCCCGGCTCCCTAGTACAACCCTACCCGAAACCCGTGCAACCACTCTCACACATCAAACCCGAACCCTTCAAGAACCCACCGGGTATGTTTTGACTGAGGGTTTACAAATTTGACAACTTCGTAACGAACTGTTGCTTCATTCTTACATTCTCATCATATTGCGAATGTTGAACATAACCACCCGATTGGCGATCATAATAATTATTCTTCACCCTGAAAGACCCCCAATTAATGGGTCTTTCAGGATGAAGTATCTGACATCAATTAACACGATAAATTCCCCTCAGGCACAGATCTGTACAAGGCCGGTGGGCCAGACCCCTGCCTCCCCTCTCATCCCCCTCAAAGGGGGAGATACCCCTCTTATCCTAAATTGTCACACAGCAACCGCGCTGCCTTAGCAACCGTCTCCACAGCAACCGTCCTACCATAGCAGCTGCAGATTCTTCTCCGTGCTGTCGCCTGAGAGATCGGGCATTTCGTAACCATGGCAACAGAGTATGTACATGTGTACAACTTGTATAGTGTGGCAAATGTATATGTATAGTTGGATACATTCTGTTGAGGGGAAATATTTCTAAACGAAATTTGCAGAAATAAATGATGTTTCGGATGGAAAGACTAGATAGATCTATGAAGAACTTTTAGTTTCGAATGCATGGACAGGATTCCCGAGATTATGGATGGATTACCAATTGATTTATAAAACTTACAGATTATGTATCAGAGCATCTGACAAACAATTTTATCCATATTGTGAATGTGTTGAGAAACTGTGTGTATATACATGATTATAACAGATAATAAATTATATGTTAGAACATAATTGAGTTCAGTGAATGATGATTTATATTCACATTTTAGTTTCTAATGCTAAATACTGAAATTAACAGGAATTCCCGAAGTTCATCTCCACCTGCGCTACATTTACTGTTTTAATAGTTGGATTTGCATGTTTACCATTATGACTGATGACACAGCAGTATTCAACTAAATTATGATATGACAGGAATTGTCGATAACCTTTCATTGGTTTTCTTATAAACTGAGTGAAATTCCCTTAAAGTAAAATAATGTTAAGTATCTTAAAATAATTATTCTTTTTTGACTTAAAGTAGTTATTAATAACGCAGGATTTGTTTTCTGAGCTAAGCAACAGATTTATATCATAATTAGTTGAATTAGATAAGATTTATTCTATCTAAATAGTGTTATTGCATGATTTCGGTTTTGAAGAACCGTAACATAATCTTTTGACGTAAGCTTTTTAGAGTGTCCACAGTGCCAATGCCATAACCAGACATGTCGGTATAGGATATTATTATAGGCTTGATAATTAAGATTTTAGTGTATGAAAATGAAGAATCTTTTATCTTCCTATCATGATATTAGTGTTTCAATTTCCATACCTAAAATGGCAAAATAACCATGGTGTCTCGACCATTCGACTTTGAGCTGGCGTTCAACGCTGCGCCTGGGTACTTTTTTGAGGCGTGTGACACTCGTAGGAATAGGATGTGACCATACCCGCACGCGCGGCGCACAGTTACCCTTGCGCTTCCTAAGCCCGCATAGGTGTTGTCAGACGTTGTCTGACCCCTTAGCCTTCGGCGGGCGCGCGAAGGCAACGTGGCAGTCTTGAACTATTCCGACACGACCGGCTGGCCGGCCGGCTAGCCGGTTAGCCGGCCGGCTGTCCGGTCGGCTAGCCGGACGGCCAGCCGGTGAGCCAACAAATCTAACCGGCCGGCTAGTCAATCCAGCCGGTCGGCTAGCCGCCAACCATTTAGCCGGTCGGTTAGCCGGTCGGCTAGCCGGCCGAGCAGCCGGTGAGCCAACCGGCTAGCCGACCGGCCAGCCGGTTAGCCGTCCGCTAACCCCCTACTCCAACAGTCCCAACACCCTTTGCCTTCTTCTCCAAACCTTCGTTTGCCTTCCGGGCATCTGACAGTATTAAGAGCAAAATATTCGAAATCAGCGTATCCAAATTTCCAGGACTGCCTCTCAATCGGTACTTCAGTGGGTTAACGTATTCTCGCAGTATACCTACGTATCTCGTCATGTAATGCCTTATCAAGATAGGGAACATCGCTCTCTACTTGGGATCGCATTCACTTACGTGTGTTACGTGAATATGACTGATTGCAGGATGAAAATACTTCTAACAGAATATAACATCGGTCACTTACGTATCTCATGTGACACGGACTGATCAGGACTACATTCAATGTGGTTGCGGTGGGTAGCAAGCCTTGCTTGTCGGACTGGACAGTTGAGAGGGTCGTGTCTGACTTCATACGGCACAGATGTCGGGGACTGTTCTCATGAGGATGCCATGTCTCGTAGAACTGGTACCAGTAGAAACTGTGGCAGTGGTGGGGGCTGTGGGGCGTAGTGGAGAGGTAGATGAGGATGTTGTGAGGAGGTAAGTGTAGCAGGAGAGGTGGGTTGAGCAGGAGAGGTGGGTGGAGCAGGAGATGTAGTCTGTGTAGGTGGACTGGAAGGGGGTGGAAGAGGGGCCATTCGAAGAGGTGGTAGATTCATCATCTTTTTCTGGAACTGTGTTCGTCTTTGATGTGGTTTTGTCATAGAGAAACTGGATAAACTATTCGGTTCAGATCATGTGATGAGGCATCTTCACGGAAGACACGTGAGTGAATGCGATCCCAAGTAGGATCAGAGCGATGTTCTCATCTTGATAAGGCATTACATGACGCGAGATACGTAGGTATACCGCGAGAATACGTTAACCCTTATGCACCGATTGAGAGGCATTCCTGAAAATTTGATACGCTGATTTCGGATATTTCGCCAGTGAAGGAAGGCAAACGAAGTTTTGGAGAAGGAAGGCAAAGGGGTGTTGGAGTAGGGGTTAGCCGGCCGGCTAACCGGCTGGCCGGTCGGCTAGCCGGTTGGCTCATCGGCTAGCCGGCCGGCTAACTGGCAAGCCGGGAGGCTAGCCGGGAGGCTAGCCGGACGGCTAGCCGACCGGCTGATTGACTAGCCGGCCGGCTAACCGGCTAGCCGGCCGGCTGGCCGGTCGGCTAGCCGCCGGCTAACTGGCAAGCCGGGCGGCTAGCCGACCGGCTGATTGACTAGCCGGCCGGCCAGCCGGCCGGCCAGCCGGCCGGCTAACCGGCTAGCCGGCCGGCTGGCCGGTCGGCCAGCCGGTCGTGTCGGAATAGTTCAAGACTGGCCGGTCGGCTAGCCGCCGGCTAACTGGCAAGCCGGGCGGCTAGCCGACCGGCTGATTGACTAGCCGGCCGGCCAGCCGGCCGGCCAGCCGGCCGGCCAGCCGGCCGGCTAACCGGCTAGCCGGCCGGCTACGGTTAGCCGGCCGGCCAGCCGGTCGTGTCGGAATAGTTCAAGACTGCCGGCAACGTCTGACAACATAGGATTAGGAGTGTCTACGCGCCGCGCGCTTCCTGTTCTGAGGAAGCGCGACGATAACAGGGGTATACGAGTTTAGCAACCCTTGTGCATGCGCCTTGTCTCCCACTCACACTGCATGACAAAGTCAGAAGAAAGTGACGGACATCGCCCGCTCCCGTAGAGCTGTGCACTTTCCTATGGGAAGCTCAACGGACTTGCCATGCCAAATAAGACTCAAAATAGTGAAATAAAGACTCATCGATTCTGGCCGCGCGGAGGTAGGAGGGGGCCAGGCAACGCCTGCAGCCGGGCAACAAACCGAGGATTTTACCTTTTTGAAGTTAAAGGTGAATGTTCCAGGTTCTTAAAAATGGAACCGAGGATTTCGCCCGTCCGAAGTTAAAGGTAAATGTTCCGGGTCCTTTAAAATGGAACCGAAGATTTCGCCTTTCCGACATTAAAGGTAAATGTTCCGGGTCCTTAATAATGGAAACGAGGATTTCGCCTTTCCGAAATTAAAGGTAAATGTTCCGGGTCCTTAATAATAATAATGGAACCGAGGATTTCGCCTTTCCGATGTTAAAGCAAAATGTTCCGGGTCCTTAATAATGGAACCGAGGATTTCGCGTTTCCGAAAATAAAGGTTAATGTTCCGGGTCCTAATAATGGAACCGAGGATTTCATATTTCCGGAAGTTAAGGGAAATGTTCCGGGTCCTTAATAATGGAACCAAGGATTTCGCCTTTCCGAAATTAAAGGTAAATGTTCCGGGTCCTTAATAATAATAATGGAACCGAGGATTTCGCCTTTCCGATGTTAAAGCAAAATGTTCCGGGTCCTTAATAATGGAACCGAGGATTTCGCCTTTCCGAAAATAAAGGTTAATGTTCCGGGTCCTTAATAATGGAACCGAGGATTTCGCCTTTCCGAAGTTAAGGGGAAATGTTCCGGGTCCTTAATAATGGAACCGAGGATTTCGCCTTTCCGAAATTAAAGGTAAATGTTCCGGGTCCTTAATAATGGAACCGAGGATTTCGCCTTTCCGAAATTAAAGCTGAATGTTCCGGGTCCTTAATAATGGAACCGAGGATTTCGCCTATCCGAAGTTAAAGGTAAATGTCCGGGTCCTTAATAATGGAACCGAGGATTTCGCCTTTCCGAAATTAAAGGTAAATGTTCCGGGTCCTTAATAATGGAACCGAGGATTTCGCCTTTCCGAAAATAAATGTAAATGTTCCGGGTCCTTAATAATGGAACCGAGGATTTCGCCTTTCCGAAATTAAAGGTAAATGTTCCGGGTCCTTAATAATGGAACCGAGGATTTCGTCTTTCCGAAAATAAAGGTAAATGTTACGGGTCCCATTAATGGAACCGAGGATTTCGCCTTTCCGAAAATAAAGGTTAATGTTCCGGGTCCTTAATAATGGAACCGAGGATTTCGCCTTTCCGAAGTTAAAGGAAAATGTTCCGGGTCCTTAATAATGGAACCGAGGATTTCGCCTTTCCGAAATTAAAGGTAAATGTTCCGGGTCCTTAATAACGGAACCGAGGATTTCGCCTTTCTGAAATTAAAGGTAAATGTTCCGGGTCCTTAATAATGGAACCGAGGATTTCGCCTTTCCGAAATTAAAGGTAAATGTTCCGGGTCCTTAATAATGGAACCGAGGATTTCGCCTTTCCGAAAATAAAGGTTAATGTTCCGGGTCCTTAATAATGGAACCGAGGATTCCGTCTTTCCGAAATTAAAGGTAAATGTTCCGGGTCCTTAATAACGGAACCGAGGATTTCGCCTTTCTGAAATTAAAGGTAAATGTTCCGGGTCCTTAATAATGGAACCGAGGATTTCGTCTTTCCGAAAATAAAGGTAAATGTTACGGGTCCTTAATAATGGAACCGAGGATTTCGCCTTTCTGAAATTAAAGGTAAATGTTCCGGGTCCTTAATAATGGAACCGAGGATTTCGCCTTTCCGAAATTAAAGGTAAATGTTCCGGGTCCTTAATAATGGAACCGAGGATTTCGCCTTTCCGAAAATAAAGGTTAATGTTCCGGGTCCTTAATAATGGAACCGAGGATTCCGTCTTTCCGAAATTAAAGGTAAATGTTCCGGGTCCTTAATAACGGAACCGAGGATTTCGCCTTTCTGAAATTAAAGGTAAATGTTCCGGGTCCTTAATAATGGAACCGAGGATTTCGTCTTTCCGAAAATAAAGGTAAATGTTACGGGTCCTTAATAATGGAACCGAGGATTTCGCCTTTCCGAAAATAAAGGTTAATGTTCCGGGTCCTTAATAATGGAACCAAGGATTTCGCCTTTCCGAAATTAAAGGTAAATGTTCCGGGTCCTTATTAATAAAACCGAGGATTTCGCCTTTCCGAAAATAAAGGTTAATGTTCCGGGTCCTTAATAATGGAACCGAGGATTTCGCCTTTCCGAAGTTAAGGGGAAATGTTCCGGGTCCTTAATAATGGAACCGAGGATTTCGCCTTTCCGAAATTAAAGGTAAATGTTCCGGGTGTTAATAATGGAACCGAGGATTTCGCCTTTCCGAAATTAAAGCTGAATGTTCCGGGTCCTTAATAATGGAACCGAGGGTTTCGCCTTTCCAAAGTTAAAGGTAAATGTCCGGGTCCTTAATAATGGAACCGAGGATTTCGCCTTTCCGAAGTTAAAGGGAAATGTTCCGGGTCCTTAATAATGGAACCGAGGATTTCGGCTTTCCGAAATTAAAGGTAAATGTTCCGGGTCCTTAATAATGGAACCGAGGATTTCGCCTTTCCGAAATTAAAGGTTAATGTTCCGGGTCCTTAATAATGGAACCGAGGATTTCGCCTTTCCGAAGTTAAAGGGAAATGTTCCGGGTCCTTAATAATGGAACTGAGGATTTCGCCTTTCCGAAGTTAAAGGTAAATGTTCCGGGTCCTTAATAATGGAACCGAGGATTTCGCCTTTCCGAAATTAAAGGTAAATGTTCCGGGTCCTTAATAATGGAACCGAGGATTTCGCCTTTCCAAAGTTAAAGGGAAATGTTCCGGGTCCTTAATAATGGAACCGAGGATTTCGCCTTTCCGAAGTTAAAGGTAAATGTTCCGGGTCCTTAATAATGGAACCGAGGATTTCGCCTTTCCGAAATTAAAGGTAAATGTTCCGGGTCCTTAATAATGGAACCGAGGATTTCGCCTTTCCGATGTTAAAGCAAAATGTTCCGGGTCCTTAATAATGGAACCGAGGATTTCGCCTTTCCGAAGTTAAAGGGAAATGTTCCGGGTCCTTAATAATGAAACCGAGGATTTCGCCTTTCCGAAGTTAAAGGGAAATGTTCCGGGTCCTTAATAATGGAACCGAGGATTTCGCCTTTCCGAAATTAAAGGTAAATGTTCCGGGTCCTTAATAATGGAACCGAGGATTTCGCCTTTCCGAAGTTAAAGGGAAATGTTCCGGGTCCTTAATAATGGAACCGAGGATTTCGCCTTTCCGAAATTAAAGGTAAATGTTCCGGGTCCTTAATAATGGAACCGAGGATTTCGCCTTTCCGAAGTTAAAGGTGAATGTTCCGGGTCCTTATTAATGGAACCGAGGATATCGCCTTTCCGAAGTTAAAGGTAACTGTTCCGGGTCCTTAATAATGGAAACGAGGATTTCGCCTTTCCGAAGTTAAAGAAAAATGTTCCGGGTCCTTAATAATGGAACCGAGGATTCCGTCTTTCCGAAATTAAAGGTAAATGTTCCGGGTCCTTATTAATAAAACCGAGGATTTCGCCTTTCCGAAAATAAAGGTTAATGTTCCGGGTCCTTAATAATGGAACCGAGGATTTCGCCTTTCCGAAGTTAAGGGAAATGTTCCGGGTCCTTAATAATGGAACCGAGGATTTCGCCTTCCGAAATTAAAGGTAAATGTTCCGGGTCCTTAATAATGGAACCGAGGATTTCGCCTTTCCGAAATTAAAGCTGAATGTTCCGGGTCCTTAATAATGGAACCGAGGGTTTCGCCTTTCCAAAGTTAAAGGTAAATGTCCGGGTCCTTAATAATGGAACCGAGGATTTCGCCTTTCCGAAGTTAAAGGGAAATGTTCCGGGTCCTTAATAATGGAACCGAGGATTTCGGCTTTCCGAAATTAAAGGTAAATGTTCCGGGTCCTTAATAATGGAACCGAGGATTTCGCCTTTCCGAAATTAAAGGTTAATGTTCCGGGTCCTAATAATGAACCGAGGATTTCGCCTTTCGAAGTTAAAGGGAAATGTTCCGGGTCCTTAATAATGGAACCGAGGATTTCGCCTTTCCCAAGTTAAAGGTAAATGTTCCGGGTCCTTAATTAATGGAACCAACGATTTCGCCTTTCCGAAATTAAAGGTAAATGTTCCGGGTCCTTGTAAATGGAACCGAGGATTTCGCCTTCTTTCAAAGTTAAAGGGAAATGTTCCGGGTCCTTAATAATGGAACCGAGGATTTCGCCTTTCCGAAGTTAAAGGTAAATGTTCCGGGTCCTTAATAATGGAACCGAGGATTTCGCCTTTCCGAAATTAAAGGTAAATGTTCCGGGTCCTTAATAATGGAACCGAGGATTTCGCCTTTCCAAAGTTCCGGGTCCTTAATAAGGTTCGAAAAAGGGAGTTTTTAAAAAAGACGAAAAATGGGTGATTTCGGAATTCTGGCTGCGTTGCCTGGCGCGCAGGGGGCCAGGCAACGCCTTGCAATTAACGTTAGGGTTTTGGTAAGGCCTAAGGGTGATGGTTAGGTTTAGGATACAGAAAAATAGATGTTTAGATCTGTGACGTCACTCAGCCCTGTTTACATGGGAGACATACTCACATACCGGGGTTTGCCTCAGCCTGGTTTCCTAAGCCCGCATATAGGTGTTACTACGCGCCGCGAGCTTCCCTACGGCCACGGGACACAAGGAAGCGCGCCGCGCAATTTGCAAACAAGGATATATACGTGTTTAGCAACAGCGTGGTGATACCAGGCCCGCTGATGCAGCCGCAAAGCGGCGGTGTCAGCGGTGCGCGGCGCGTCGCTCGGAAGGGTCTATCATCGTGATCGATAGACAACGATGGGGTCAGACAACGCCTGCCAGGTAAGGTACTGATAGCACCCTACGACTTAGGAAGGGTGCTCCCTTTTAAAATAAAAGTATTCTATGTTTGAAATGAATTGTTTATATTTCATAAGCCCAGCGTACGCGCGCAGCGCTTTCCTACAGTACGGGACACACACTTCTCCTGTTTTGTGTCCTGGGAAAGCGCGCCGCACAACGCGAACAGGGTAAACGTGTTTAGCAAGATATAATGAGTCATAATGCGACAAGCTGCTGTGCACTAACTCTAAGCGGGAGCACGTTCGTGAGATTTTCTTAAGTTAAACCCTGCATAGGATTAGGTCGGCGTACAGTTACACGCCTGTCACGCCTTTGCTAAACACGTATATCCCTGTGTGGCTCGCGCGGCGCGTACACACACTTATGCAGGCTTAGGAAGTCACGCCTCCCTGTGCTGGAGAAGCGCGCTCATGCGCGCGAGCCACACTAATCACTATCAGTAACACAGGGCGATATACGTGTTTTACAATGCCGTGCACTATGAGTGTATCACTGCCGTGCACTGCGACACCACCGTGCACTGTGACACTGCCGTGCACTGCGACACTGCCGTGCACTGCGACACTGCTGTGCACTGTGACACTGCCGTGTACTGTGATACTGCCGTGCACTGTGACACTGCCGTGCACTGCGACACTGCTGTGCACTGCGACACTGCAGTGCACTGTGACACTGCCGTGCACTGTGACACTGCCGTGCACTGTGACACTGCCGTGCACTGTGACACTGCCGTGCACTGTGACACTGCCGTGCACTGTGACACTGCCGTGCACTGTGACACTGCAGTGCACTGTGACACTGCCGTGCACTGTGTATGACAGTGACAATGAAACTGCCATGCACTGATTGTACCACTGACACTGCCATGCACTGCGTGTGCCGACACGAGAAATATCCGGGAGCGTACGGATGACTTGCCAAACTCAAAAATTAAATGGAGATTATACTTCAAATTTCACTCATAATTATTGTGCCAGTGTTTGCGAGCAGCGTATGAGATTTGCTTAAATTTAACCAGCAAACATTGGATCTCCTTCTTGTTCTAGGAAATCCAATTACTAATTCTTCACAGAGTAAAAAGAACATCATCAATGATTGCAAAATTTGGTGACTTATTCATTTTTTATCCATTTTTCGGACTTATTTTCCTTTGAGGTACGGTTACGAGAAGAACCGAAAGTGATTTAATCGTACGGAAACGTTTATTTTTGTTGTTAATGTTGACTATCACTAAGTCCTCAAATTAGCAACGTATTTATCTTAGCTTTGGTCTAATCACTGAGTTAATGACATAATTTTTGGGTGGCATGCAAGAACGGCGATAATTATTGCTCTTCTCTGCTAAACTCTAGGCATAAGTAGTCTGTACGTTGGATGGTATCAAGGCAAAGTCAAATACACATTTACAACTATTTAGTGTCGTGAATGATTTTTGATGATTTTCAATTTCAGCCCTAATTAAAAGCATGAATTTCAGTAGTTGTTAACGTCATCGTACTAATTTTTCCAAAATTTTGATCAATTAAGTTTCCAAACTCAAGCCATGGAAACAGCCGGTATGCTCTCACAAGAGGCGGAGGCGAGTGACGTACCGTCGGATCGTCTACTTTCCGGAGACAGCGGCAGACAACCACCCCATGGTACGAGACAGGGTCAGGACAGACAGCGGCCCGAACGGGGAACAAGTGAGAGGAGAAGTCAAGAAAGAACACCAAGTGAGAGGAGAAGTCGTAGTCAGGAAAGGATGGGAGATGAGAGGAAAAATCTAGAGAGATTCTCTGAGGACAGACCGCCTCCAAGACAACAGCCTCCCCAAAGATGGGCGTCCGATAGATCTGATCGAGGGGGACCAACCGTCAGACGACAAGTTTCCGACTTGGCACCGAGATCAAGAATGTCTGAGCCAAACCCTGGAGGATCTGCGAGGGCAGAAAACGAGAGACCGAGATCAGGCACGAGACTGGATCAGCGTTACGATGGCGATTACGATGAAATACCACGGATAACGCGATCTCACACCGACTCGTTCATAAGGCAACCCCCGCGGTTCCATGGCAACCCGGATCCAGTGCTGCCGTTGAAGAAGAAGAGTGAGGCTCCACCACCTGCAGTGGATTACTACGTTAACTACACGTGTGGTAACAACGCTCTGTCACGTGACATGCCACGTGACACGATATCACGTGACATGCCACGTGACATGAGAGACTCACCACCACCCCCTCGTATCACCGCACACAGAAAGAAACCTCCTGTAGAAGAAATACCGATGACGTCACTACTCCGACAGAGAAGTGGTCCCATGAAGATTGGAGAAGGGATTATACAACCAGTTCCGCCGCCCCCACGACGCCCACTCACGGATCAGGAGAATAGTTCCTCCGGAGGGGGAGGGGGAGGAGGAGGAGGAGGAGGAGGAGGAGGAGGAGGAGGAGGAGGAGGGAACAGAGACCCTGGGAAGGAGGAATCTGGAGATGCTGCAAACCACCCTGTGGAGAGTGTGGCAGAGTTCACTTCCAATATCACCGCTAGTTTCATCAGGTGGGCGAAAAACAGCTTCTGATTTTCGTACAATTTTGGGATTCAATTTCTCTCCATTTCTGTTCACATCTCACATCCGACAACCGACACCACCTCCAATCCCATTATGATTATGAATTGTGATTGACATTCCCATTTCAGGTACATATTCGAGGAGGGATGCTCCGCCCCTCGGCGGCTCATCTGGTTCATCATGTGGGCAGCCTGCTGTAGCTACGCCTTCTCCAACATCCTAGCCGCCTTCACACAATACTTCCTCTACGACACCTCCTCCCAACTCTCCTTCACCCAGAAAACAGGGGGTAACCTCTCCATGCCTGCCATCACCATCTGCAACATGAACAAGTTCAGAGAGAGTTGGTTGAGCGTGGAGAGAAACGTTGTGTTGATGAAGTACGAGAAGGAGAGGGTCTGGGGAGAGGATGAGATTACGATAACGGATGAGGATAACGAGGAAGCTAAGAAGATAACTGTGGATGATTTGGAGGCGGACGGACGGCATGGGATTGAGGATATGTTTCATGAGGTGCTGTTTAGCGAGGAGAATCTGAAAGTGGGGGACTGGGGTAAACATTTCCAAAACACGAGTACTGAGCTGGGGATATGTTTTACGTTTAACTGGGATAATAGTAAGAGGGTGAAGAGAACGGGAGCAGACTACGGAGCCACCTTCACCATCCATGTCAACCAGTCAGAGTACGCTAAAACAACCGAGAGTGCGGGTATTAAGGTCATGTTACACGACTACAGGGAACCTCCTCTGATGAAGGAATACGGACTAGCCATCCCTCCAGGTATAGTGGGTGTATGACATTTTATCTCACGACATTTTATCTCACGACATTTCATCTCAGGGCCTTTGCGTAGAGTTGACAAATAATTGCAAGATATTAAGCGTCGTGAGACGAAGTGTCGAGAAATGAAATGTCCCTTCCCAGGGAGTGAAGCCTACATCAGCACTCGGACTCTCCGACTCAAGAACTTGGGGGCGCCCTACCTTAACTCCAACTGCACCAGCAAGCCCCTCCAATCTGCTGCCTTCTACACCGTAGCCAGGTGTAACTTGGAGTGTCAGTCTCAGATCCTGTTTGAGGAGTGTAACTGCACGCAGGCTCATCACCCCTCCCTGGGGGGACAAAGCCATGTGTGCTCCCTGTACGACCATAGGTAGGAAACGGTCGGGTAACCGAATAACCGGTTAATCGAAGTCGTTTTTTTGATTAACACGAAATATTTTGATTTTCACAATTAACAGTTTAGGGGTAACGGTCGGTTAATTACCGAACCTTAACCGAATAAACGGTTAACCTTCACTTTTTAGCCAACCGTAGCCACATTTAATTGACCAATGGTAACCGGTGGTTCGTTACTCACAGGACCTGCACGGAGGGGATCATGAAGAAGATCCATCACGGCGACTTCTCAGAGCGGACAGCCCGCTGCGGGTGCATTGACTCCTGCGTCAGCACCACCTACTCCTCCTCCCTCTCCCGTGCAGAATTCCCGTCCAACGCCTCCGCAAAAGCCTGGATCAGTCAACCTGACTCCCTCTACAAGAACACCACCGATCTGAAGAATAACTACATCCGACTACATGTGTACTTTGAGACCATGGCCGTGGAGACTGTGGAGAAAGTGGCGTCTTACAGCATGCAGAATTTACTGGGAGATGTGGGTGGGAACCTGGGGTTGTTCATTGGGGCCAGTGTAGCTACCCTGGCGGAGATTATAGACTATGTGGCAAGGGTGGTGTACTGGAAGATCAAGGATTCGAGGGAAGCAAGTAGAAACATGGATATTTTTGAATTTATAATATAGTTGATAATATAACAAGTTTTATATTTTGGAGTGCTACGTTTGCATCAATTTTTTTGTGTTTTATCGCTAAATAATTCCCAGATAAGAGTCATAATTGCTTCTCTGCTTCCCAATCTCACTATATAATATCCACTCTTATAGTACCACAAGATCTCTCACTCATAAACGAATTGAGCATTTCCCATTTCCTTCACCATAGTAGAATCTTTAGCAAAACACTCCATCAAATTCCTTTCATCCCCAGTCACTGGGGTATCATGATACGTAGCACACGTGTTCAAACTCTCTCCAACAGCGTATCCAGTACAGGTATCATCCCCATCACACCGCCCTGCACAGTCCAAGTCTTTGTAGTAGGACTCTAAGGCTTGTTTAGCACTCACAGATCGGCAGGAACCTTTACTCTTAGAGTAGGATTGGCAGCTAGCCAATCCGATAACGAGGATAATGAGGGTACACTTCATGGTAATTTCCATAATTCTAATGGTGATCTGGAGAATGGAGATAAAAAGAAATTAGAAGGGATTCTTTTAAAATTTGAAAAGAAATTAATTACATCAGATCTTGATAAAATTTCAGCGATTGAAAACTGTCGAGCCGATTAACATACTAAGAAAAGAGGAAAGGTGGGCAAAGAAAATCTGCAAGAAGGGATGGTAGATAGTGATTCAAAAATTGAGAATTGAGGCTCAAGCTCTGCTATAGATCACATCTAAAGTTCACTAAACAAAATGTTTTCTTATACATTGATTTTAGATTTCAATCGTATTGAAAATTGAGAAGTCTTGGAGTCTTGCGTTACGATGTAGTGGCGAGCCCCCTTTTTCCAGGAGTGGACTTTTCGAAACAGGGGGGGGGGCTACCCCAATCCCTTAGGGGAGCCCGGAGAGTGTACTAGAGTACTAGTTCCATGGATTCGTAGGCTAATTCGTTTCTTAGAATTCGAAAAAGTGCTGACCATACTGTTTAAAACTAAATATAGTTTTCCTACTCGGAGCCATATGATTATGTCCCAAAGATCACAGTTCACGAAGCTTCTCTGACTCACCCCATCCCTTCTAGTTACATTTCCAAACTCTTTCAAGCCGACTTGGAGAAACACTCAGCATTTTCATAATCATCCCCTGACACAGCCTTACCATGGTAAGTCATACACATGGAGTAGTTCTCAGTATCCTTTGGCACGGTATAGCCTGTACAGGTTGTGTCCCGGTCACACCGGCCCAAACACAGCAGATCTTCGTAGTACGCGTCCTTCACTCGTGCCCCACGGCCGTCTGCAGATTGACAAAGGCCTTGACTCTTGGAGTAGGATTGGCAGCTAGCCAAGCCAATCACGAGGATAAGCAGGGTGCAATTCAGGGGAAAGTTCATCATGAACAGCTGGAGAATGGAGATATGAACAGTTTTTTCGATTTAAAAATCAAAATAGCCTTAATTTATCTTGCACGAAATTGAGAAATTAGCCACTGGAATTGAAAACTGCCGAGTCCGAAAGAGAGGAAATATAGACGAATGCAGAATGGAAAATGATCGCCAAGTCAGGCACGGCTTCTGTCTATTTGAGAATTGAGAATTGAGAGGTGCCTTACAGTTACTTGAAAACGAACCAGTCTAAATTGAGACGTTTTGTACATTTATTTACATTTTGAATTTACCTTCAAATTCAAATTGCATTTAAAGTTCATCTAAAATTGAGGTGCCCTTGTATTTTTGCTCAAGATTCATTTGAAAGTGTCAAACATAACATTGCTCCCCATTACTTCAGATTGAGACAAATCTTGAGAAAATTTTTCTTATCCCAAGCAACAGCTTCCAATTTTCAGTAAAATCTAATTTCAATGACATCATACTGAAATTAACTTGATTTTGAACATAAACTCTAAACGCTGCCGAATTATCCCCTTTTCGAATCACTACACTCCGTCATTGTTGCATTATTCTTACTGCCATTGTTGCTTTGAATTACAAACAAAAGGAGAGAAACCCTAGGGATTGGAACAATGTTCCCGAGTTAATAGGCGTGCAAGAAAAATATGCGTTTTGATGACGTCATCAACATATTTCAAAGAGGTAAATTGATAGCGTAAAATACAACCTTTTTTTCCTGTGCGGGCATTACATGCTGATGCTACGCGGTACAGAATTAATTGTGTCATTCTGTCATTTGCTGTATTTTACAACGTCACTGTAATACTGTATGGGACAATATTTGGAGGAAATATACCTCGGACAGAGATCGGTAATCGTCGTATTTTTTCTTTCTTTTTTTCATATTTTTGTCATTTTATTCTTTTTTCTTTAGATTTCCGAGCGTTATCATGGGGATATGTAATATTCGCCGACATATATATCTCGTAGGAAATTTCAGGTAGACCGCTCTCTAAACGGTTTCTAGGCAACCTCCAGGCAACCTCCAGGCAACCTCCAGGCTGCTGGTTCAGCTGTGCGTGACCCGTCACAAACAGTAAATATCTTGCAGGGAGTGACGTCATTATCATGGTTTACAATGGTTAAAACATAGCGTCGAATCGCCAACTTTCTTAATTTTCGTTGTTAAAAACTTTAAACCAACCTTTGTAAAGAAGTAAAGAAGTATATTTTCCGTTGCGTCTCATTTCTTTGCCTCTGGAGTCCAGTCTGAGTTTGAAGAGTGTTCCACTTCCTGCTCTTGTGTGGCTGTGTTTAAAACACCCTGAAAATAGACTGGGTTTTGGAGAATGTAGTTGATGCAGTTTACTCAGATGTCAGAGTAAACTGGTGTCAAGTTCAGAGTGAACTGGTGTCAGTATCGATTGATGTCAGAGAAAACTGGTGTCAAGTTCAGAGTTAACTGGTGTCAGTATCGATTGATGTCAGAGAAAACTGGTGTCAAGTTCAGAGTGAACTGGTGTCAAGTTCAGAGCAAACTGGTGTCAAGTTCTGAGTGAACTGGTGTAAGTTATCAGTATGGATTGATGTCAGAGTGAACTGGTGTCAAGTTCAGAGTGAACTGGTGTCAAGTTCAGAGTGAACTGGTGTCAAGTTCAGAGTGAACTGGTGTCAAGTTCAGAGTGAACTGGTGTCAAGTTCAGAGTGAACTGGTGTCAAGTTCAGAGTGAACTGGTGTCAGTATGGGTTGATGTCAGAGTAAACTGGTGTCAAGTTCAGAGTAAACTGGTGTCAAGTTCAGAGTGAACTGGTGTCAGTATGCATCGATGTCAGAGTAAACTGGTGTCAAGTTCAGAGTTAACTGGTGTCAAGTTCAGAGTGAACTGGTGTCAAGTTCAGAGTGAACTGGTGTCAAGTTCATAGTGAACTGGTGTCAAGTTCAGAGTGAAATGGTGTCAGTATGGATTGATGTTAGCGTGAACAGCTGATGACACCATTAAAGTATAAAACACAAGTCTGAAGCCTGATTTGAAGCCTGATATATTCTCAGAAATCATTACCATTTCAATAGCAGAGCTAAGCCTCAGCTACAGAGTTGGAATGTGGGGGTGTAAAGTAATGCTCTGAGATGCAAATTATCCTGCACCATCTGGTTATGCGAAGGGAGGGGTTTGTGATTAAGTGGTCCAAATATTTGCCTAAATCCACAAATGTAGTCTATATATTATGATCTGTAGGATTCCAAACTGGGCAATGATCTATAGGAAAATAGAAGGAATTTTTGTCGTTTAAAAATTCAAATATGTGGATCATTTGATTAGTGCCATTGAAATTCAACCGATGGTGTCAACACTCACCAATGAACAACCCCTATATTTCTGACCCCATGTATATATTGATTAACCCCAGAGCAGGCAGCAGGGGGGGGGGCAATACGAACCCTAGATATTTAACAAGTAATTACATGATTCTCATCAGATCAATTTCAATCGCAGCAAACAATATATATCTTCATGATCCCACCAATGATCAATATATACGCACCAGCACTCAATGCATCATGACGTCATTATCATGATTTAGCATGGGGCGTTAGTGACATTTAACAACTTATAAGTACTCTCCCTGCGCCTATATTTTAATTGATAATGGGGTTGAGGGGGCAGGTGTTCAATGATTCATTGAGGAGCACGTGAGGGGCAGAAGTATATATTAATAAATCCTGAGAACCGAGAATATATAGGCTGTTAAACGCCGCGCACGAGAAATAGGCGGTTCAATGTCATCAACTTACCACATTTTGATATGATAATGACGTCATCCTACCCGCCTATTTCCCGCGCGCGGCGTTTAAATGTCACTAACGCCCCATGTTAAAATCTGATAATGACGTCATTTTGTAATTGGTATTTGGTATAAATATAAGTCCTAAGAGCCTTGCCAATTTCCAGACAAAGACTTTACATCTCCGCAGGCAGCTGCAGAATTGAGTTCGTTATCAGAATTCTCTCTTTAGTTTGTTATCAGTGTTTGGGTTTATATCATCTTATCATTACCATTGAGATACTGAGATGGGAAAAGAGGAATATATTTTTAAATAAAATGGGGTAAAAGTGTGGTAAAAGTGAGAAGTAAAAGTGAGAAGTAAAAGTGAGAAATAAACTTCGTCTGAGTCTTTATGTGAAATACATGTATCAGTATGTCATATTTTTTCCTGAATATTCGTCTAGAGTAATTACCATAGCCTTGTGAATATTTTGGTAGAATCCTTTGGAATATTGCCCTTTTTACGCTTCGAACAGTTTCATACTATGCTGCAGCTTGTTTTGAGCCCGATAACCAATTTTTCAAATTACCTAATCTTGAAGTATGCTTTATTCTCGAAGCATTGGACCCTTCAAACTTCCAACTTTTGAAATCGATAAATAAAATTTGCAATTGTACATGAATCATGATTTATGGAGCATAATTGACACCAAATATAGATTTTCGAAAACCTAAATTTGCGCCCATTTGTCTACCTCAATTTGTAACGTCTGCAGAAATGTTCGATGGAATGGAAAGAGACAAATAGAACGCTATGACTGATATACTTGAAACGCTTCAGAAGACCAGGCGTTTCAACGACTCCGATAGTTTATTTCAAATCATAATAATGACGTCACTATAAACCAAATACATGCAGATCGTACAGAATTATTACGGCATGAAATATGTCCAAATGTTGCACTTGCAAAATACTAAAATATTTCAAAATGCACATATTTGACGATCCATCAGATAATTTTAGAATGAGCTTTTCTATTTATGGAGCTTCATCATTAGCGATCAATGTTATCTTATCCATTCATTCCTTGAATCGGAAGCTGGAGTTTTATTTATGCTTTTCAAGGTAGTTTCTAATTGGGTCCTCGTCTTAAAGGGTAATATCTTTAATTCATCAATAATGAATTAGCTTTGTTTCATGCTTCATTGATCCCAGGCATGAAGAAGTATGAAAAGGGGTGATAAACCGGACACTTTCAAAGAAAATTAAAAGGGCGTAATTTTCGAAGAGGAATAAAAGGGCGCAATTTCCGTGTTTTGTACCTCACTCTCCCCCTCAATATAACTCATGGTTATCTATAGCGATAAAAAAACTAACATAGAAAGAGATTTCTCAATTTCATGGTTAATCAATAATCCTAATATGTTGGTTATATTCAATTACTTTGAAATACATTATAAGAGTTCACTTTATATATCCCGCGTGCGTTACTATTAAGTTCGTTAATCTGAGTCACCCCGATAAATCACAACTCAACTTTGCACTTTAATCGCTCAACAGCCCTCTGCGTGACGTCATTATCTAGCTTTAGAATAGTGAGTTGATGACGTAAGACCGCCTATGATAGAGGAGAATATTTGCAGGTATGCTGGATAACGTCAGGTGGCATATTTCCATCTCTCAGATGGCCCCCGCCCTCAGAGAGCCTAGAATATACAGATTTAGAGTGTGATCACGTCGTGTTGGCAACATTCACTGATTATCAGAGTGAAGTTGCAACTTCATCAGGGGACACGTCAATTGGGAGTGATACTTTATCAAATTCATAGTGCAGGAAATATTCTGTTTTGTTTGTTTGTGATTCGGAAATTCATAGTCCGGGAACTCTTCGGCGTTTTGTTTGTTTGTGCGTTGGAAATTATGATCGAGGGCATCAAATTCGCATATTTCGATGCCTGGAAATTTAACTTTTGCTTGTTATCACAATTTTGACATCAGAAACCTACACCAAGACTGGGGATGTATTTATCTACTGATTTCAGAACTCACCAACGTATAAAGCTGTGTCGCCTCTTGGCATGCAAGAGCAGGGATGATGGGGGTTTTATAGGTTTTCACTACAACCTTGATCACATTAACAGCCTTCAACAAGTCGTGAATTACCCAGTATTCCTGGGCACCTTGCCTTCTTGCAGTATACTTCTATTCTACCAGTATTATACTTGCAGTATACTACCATGTCAAAATCCAAAATTCCTCGCCTCCTTGCAGTCAAATACCAAGTCCTGGATAGAATTGCTGTGCTTAGGTTCTGCTTGCTGCGGGTAATACTTTGCTTTGAGATTTTTTATCTCTTGATATCGGTTTAAAAAGATGTTTGTTTTGTCTCTAAAAAAGGGAAAATCGACGAAGGCATTTCATTTCTAGATCTCGGGGTCCCCAAAGGGCAATGCAAAACATCACCAAGTTCTTTAGATCCTAACAATTCAGGGAGTGTCAGAATGTCAGTTCTTAGATAAGAGTAGAATTGCAAAAAATTTGGCCTTTTAGCATCGTTCCCAACCCATACTATGGCCACGTGACACGTCCAAATATGGGCAGCCTCCTCCAGCAACCAAACTATTTACATTTCATGATGTAATGTGGAGAAGCGAAACTGAGATTGGCCAATATAGCCCGTTAATTTAATTTCAGGAGCAACGCCCTCATCTCATTCAGACTGTAAACAAAAGAGCTGCTTTAAGCGTCCTATTTGAAATGTGGGAGGCCTTTTGTTAGCCGTGAATTATAATGTTAACATGTGTTTACTATAAGTCCTGCCGAGATAAATGACTAGAAAATTTAATTGGTATTTAAACACTCTCCTCAGCTATTTAAAACACGATAATAATTTTATATGCTAACTTTAAATTAGTAAATGCTTCATCATTCACAATTTAAGTCATATAGCTCCTACTGTTGCTTGTCTTAACAACATAAGTGCATCATGTATATACCTCAGACAAAACCGCAAGCGGTCGTCATAGCAACCCCCTCACAGAGTCACAGGGGCGCCGCCTTTTAATTGTAAGAGGTTTTTGTCTATTGCATTGTGACTTGTTTCAATCAAATCAAGTCGAAAATTCGGTCTTAAGACTCAAATTTCAAATTTGCCTAATTTCTACAAAACGTCCACGTGAACTCACGTGCACTTCATTTCCATGGGCCATTTCTTGTTATATTCAAGTACCAAGAAGATCAAAATGTTGATTCAGTCACTATCATGTAGCACAACAGCCCTGCACTTTTGAAACTCGGCCTGAAATTGGACTTGGCCAAATTTTCGACTTTTTCGCGCGGCTCAAATTTACGTTTTTGAGGGGCCACCACACCTTTCCCTTGAATCGGGACGACTTGAAACTTTTTACCCTTGATATTTGACTGAGAAAGAACATTGATACGCCTGGAAAAGATGGAGCAATGTTCATGAGCTGAGATATAGATGCTCAAAGTCACCATATTTTGGCCTAGTAAAGATCCTCGATTTTTGGAGGCCCCCCACGACCTCATTTTTTCACCAATCACCATGAAACTTCTTTTGTGGCTAAATCTCGACGTCTAGATGCTACATAAGTCGGGAAAACATGACGCGGTAGAAAACTTTTCAGATACAGTGCTTCAAAGTGGTCCAAAATTACGTTTTTCGCTAAAAATCGTGATTTTATCGATTTTGATGACGTCATAACAGAAAAAAAATCGATCCGCAAAACTTCCTACATAGCCTATTACATTCTCCCATCTTAGTTGAAAAAAACCCGCCCTCGATCAAGGCTCTACCATTTGTGGTTCTCGAGATCTCAGCGATTCAAATTTGGTCCTAAATTATCAGCTATATATAAGTAAGTATATAAGTATATAAATATTCCCATCTATTTCTTTTTAGTATAGTGTCCTGGCAAGGTTACGTTCGAGGGGAGGATATCTCGAGATTTTGGTATACGCATTCACTCGAGAGGGGTCGACTCCTACGTAAAATTTGACAAGGAATCGTTTAAGATAGGTTTCAAAGCTCTCAGATGCTTCCTTCACCATTTTCAAACGCAAGTTTTTTTTTTTTTTTTTTTTTTTTCTTACTGTGAGGGGGTTGCCGTCCTTGCCAGGACGGAAATACCACCAAAACCGTTGGACGGTTGGTCTAGTAACCCCCCGCTGGTTTGGATGTGATCAGCCCATTTTGTCTCTTTTCAGGTTCCGTTGTCACATCCAAACCCGCGGGGGGTTACTAGACCAACCGTCCAACGGTTTTGGTGGTGATATCTTGACAGATGTATGTAGTTTAAACCCATGTTACTCGGACCCCGTTATTCAGACCCCCCGTTATTCGGACCCCCTTTTTCGGACCCCGTTATTCGGATCCCCGTTATTCGGACCCCCATGTTCGGACCCCCGTTATTCGGACCCCCGTTATTCGGACTCCCGTCATTCGGGCCCCCGTTATGCGGACCCCTGTTATTCGGACCCCCGTCATTCGGACCCCCGTCATTCGGATCCCCGTTATTCAGACCCCCGTTATTCAGACCCCCGTTAGTCGTATTTAAACTCATTTCAACATAATCAAGTCGAAAATCCCGTGTAAACATAAATTTCTTCAAATCCCTAATTTCTACAAAACGTCCGTGTGTACTCACGTGCTGAAATATGGCAACTAGATCTAATTTCACGTGCATTAGTCGTATTCAAACTCATTTCAACGTAATCAAGTCGAAAATCCCGTGTAAATATCAATTTCTTTAAATCCCTAATTTCTACAAAACGTCCGCGTCAACTCACGTGCTCCACTAGTTCATCGTATATTTCCCATCCCTATTCACTGCAAGACATGGAGAAACCATTATCAGTAGACCATCGTATCACAGAATAGGATTACAGTACAATTTTTCGTCATAAACGTAATTTCAATCAATTTGCAGTTCAATTTTTAGAAGCCTCCCACGACAACAATCTTCGACCGATCGCCCTGAAACTCGTTTTATAGCTAAATCTTAAGGTCTTAAAAGCAGCATATCAAAATAAAAACATAATCCGATGAAAACTATTTGAGTTAGAGATGTCCAAAGTAGCGCAAAATAGCGTTCTATCGCAAAATACGCTATTTTAGTGGTTTTACGCGATTTTGATGACGTCATCACAGCACCCAAATAGACTCAAACCAACTTCCCATATAGCCTATAAGACAATTCCACCTTAGTACAACATACTTTGACCGGTCTCATCTCAAGATAAGTTGCAGTTCTTGACACCTCACTCATTTAACTTTTGTCCTATAATTTGGAAATCGATTTTTCACCGTACCTTAGAAATCGCGTATATCTCGATGAAAATCGAGATAGCCCAATAATCCGTATGATTTTCTGAAAGCTCTTTAAATTTGTTAAAAATTGTTCCGAAAAATCAGACCGCCATCTCCTTTCCTTCTTGGTGAAAAATGCGCTCGAAAATGACCTATTTTCGCTAAAAAAGAAACAAAATTTCGCTAAGTTGATGACGTCATAGTGACGTGAAAATGACGTCACCAGAACTTCTCTTATAGCCTATAACATTTTCCCATCTTAGATCAACAAAACCTGACCTCGATCATGGCTCTACCATTTCCCGTTCTTGAGATCTCGGCTTTCCAAATTTGCTCCCAATTATCATGATACATATTATATAGTACCTCAGACAAAACCGCAAGCGGTCGTCATAGCAACCCCCTCACAGAGTCACAGGGGCGCCGCCTTTTAATTGTAAGAGGTTTTTGTCTATTGCATTGTGACTTGTTTCAATCAAATCAAGTCGAAAATTCGGTCTTAAGACTCAAATTTCAAATTTGCCTAATTTCTACAAAACGTCCACGTGAACTCACGTGCACTTCATTTCCATGGGCCATTTCTTGTTATATTCAAGTACCAAGAAGATCAAAATGTTGATTCAGTCACTATCATGTAGCACAACAGCCCTGCACTTTTGAAACTCGGCCTGAAATTGGACTTGGCCAAATTTTCGACTTTTCGCGCGGCTCAAATTTACGTTTTGAGGGGCCACCACACCTTCCCTTGAATCGGGACGACTTGAAACTTTTTACCCTTGATATTTGACTGAGAAAGAACATTGATACGCCTGGAAAAGATGGAGCAATGTTCATGAGCTGAGATATAGATGCTCAAAGTCACCATATTTTGGCCTAGTAAAGATCCTCGATTTTTGGAGGCCCCCCACGACCTCATTTTTTCACCAATCACCATGAAACTTCTTTTGTGGCTAAATCTCGACGTCTAGATGCTACATAAGTCGGGAAAACATGACGCGGTAGAAAACTTTTTCAGATACAGTGCTTCAAAAGTGGTCCAAAATTACGTTTTTCGCTAAAATCGTGATTTTATCGATTTTGATGACGTCATAACAGAAAAAAATCGATCCGCAAAACTTCCTACATAGCCTATTACATTCTCCCATCTTAGTTGAAAAAACCCGCCCTCGATCAAGGCTCTACCATTTGTGGTTCTCGAGATCTCAGCGATTCAAATTTGGTCCTAAATTATCAGCTATATAAGTAAGTATATAAGTATATAAATATTCCCATCTATTTCTTTTTTTTAGTATAGTGTCCTGGCAAGGTTACGTTCGAGGGGAGGATATCTCGAGATTTTGGTATACGCATTCACTCGAGAGGGTCGACTCTACGTAAAATTTGACAAGGAATCGTTTAAGATAGGTTTCAAAGCTCTCAGATGCTTCCTTCACCATTTTCAAACGCAAGTTTTTTTTTTTTTTTTTTTTTTTTTTTTCTTACTGTGGGGGTTGCCGTCCTTGCCAGGACGGAAATTATTATATCACCCTGTGACACTCAAATCTCTAACTTATACCCCTGGCCAGTTTCTTTTTACCGCGGGGGGTTACCGCCCTGGCCAGGGCGGGAATTCTCAGCTGACGTCAGGAAAGCAAATTCTTGTTCAGCTCAGTTCACACCTCTTTGAATCGCTCTGGAATGATACATAAGTCTGAGTGATGTCATTGTTATACTTTAAAATGCTGAATTGATGACATGGAAGGACCTATTTTATTTTCGCAAAGTTTATATTTTTAGATTCTTCGTTCTTTTCAGAGCTTTTGTTTCAGTTATAATATCGACTTTGACGTCAAAAGAATTGACTCATATGATTTTAATCTAATGTCTTAGTTATTGTCAAAGAGATCTTATGTCTAACTTATTGTCTAAGACATCTTATGTTATTGCACAGTAGAATCTTATGGTTGTCATGTGATACGATTTTAGGGTGAGTTAATTTACTTGTTGTTTGAACTTTTGAAGCACTGTGACGATACAATATCATGATCTCCTTGGATGGTAAACAATCAATATCACATAGTTTGAATAGTCATAGTTTCGTCTATAGTTTTGCTTTTACTACTCTGTTTTCCTTAGAATATTGGTCATTACAATTTGATATTTTACAGTGACCAATATTGTGCTATTTCCCCAGATCTTGCTGTTTTGCTAATTGCTTGTCATACATTGTAACAAATCAAATATATAAATAAGCAGAAGCAATACAAATTTCATGCTATTTTCACCTTGGATTTATAGCCCATCTGGCGTCTCAGTCAAGGAAAATGTCAAAAAGCTGACCAGATGTTCATATAGATTCAACAGAGAATAGATTTATAAATGATATGAAAATAATATAATATTCATTGACCGCTATATGATATGATATAGTGAATATGTCCAGATTTTAAAGGCCGGCTTCATTTCGATCATAGGGCAAATTTGACGTGAAATATCAAAGGTGCTATTATAGCATTTCATTTCAAACCCATGTGCATTCTCAATTCATGATTGCCACTAAGTGATTCATACTTAAAATGCAAATATAAAAATGCACGGATATTTATATGTCTTTAACAGAGCTTTCTAAAAAATAATATTTTAAACTGTAGTTTGCAGATAAAAATAAAATAAGTAGATCGATCGATTTTTATCACATGAGTCTATCAAACACATAGCTTTCGTTCAAGATTCGTTTTGTGAGAAAAATATTCGACCGAAATATTGAAAAAGATGTTCAAAACTTTCGTCTGGTTATTCTGGCACATAAGCTATATGATTGATTTTTATCTCTTTTGATATTTAAATATCCCAATCATTTTTCTCTAGAACCAAAGCTGCAATTTTGAATTCATTTCCACAGAAAAACATAAGAAAGTTATAAGTTGGTATTTTCATAGAATCCAAAACTAAACTTCAGGACAATTCAATTTAATATTTTCAAATTTTTAACTGCAAAAATTTAAGTGTCTCGTACCCTCATATTTCTTTTTGTTCTATGGCGAATACCATTTTCAAGTAAGATACCACCAGCCAAAACAGCTACAGCTATAAAATACCATAGCAGATATTTTGCGATATAATTGCTATCAACGACCACAGCATTTTCTTGTTTACCACAATTTATCTCAAGTATGAAGTTAAATATCTCGATTTACATTGTTTTCAAAGCGATAAATACCTTGAAGTCAAAGTTATGGGTCTGCACCTGTTTTTAATGCGCCTGCAAACATAAATTGGCCGTCAAATACGAAAACAATTTGCCACTTTAGGTTATGACCATGACGTCAAATCTCAGCCGGCATTTTTCGTGCGCGACCCAAACATATTATAGTGATTCGTCCTCTGAAAATAGGATGCGTTGTGTATCGGAACCGATAGCTGCACCATCTGTTTTTAAATGCTTTCAGCTGTATAAATCAAACACAGCCCTACTGACTAATGTCACAGTACTTTGGTCCCATTTTTTGTCGAGTTATATTATTAGATTCATATCATTTTTTTTCGAGTTATATTATTAGATTCATATCATGGTCCAATACATATCAAGTATGGTTCGCACTAAAAGTTTTAAACTGTTTTTAATGCTTTAAATCACCTCAAAAATGTTCTCTTATATCAGAAAATATTTTTGGCATTTACTCAAAAAATAACACAAAGTTAACGATACAAGTGTTAGGAGCAAAGTTCCAGCAACTTTTATGGTACCATTGACAGGGTGACAATATTTTTTCGTGCCATCGGCAAACACTTTGAAATGAGCAGTTCCAATCTACGTCCGGTATGTCGTTGTAAATTGCTTTGAAATATCACTGAACTCTATTTATAGCCATATATTGGTACTTAACGGATTTAACCGTACTTGACACTGCATGGGCTTGCATTATTGTTGCCAAACTAGTCTCCAGATAAATGATTTATACCTTTTTCAAAGTTTTGTTTCAATGAAAATCGATGAATAAGTGTTATTTTAGAGTTTCACAAATTAAAAAAAAACTCCTGAAAAGAGATTTTGTGGGGGAGAGTGTTATTTAAAAAGTTTTTCCCGTCGCAGTTGTGAAATCTCATAGGTGGCCTGCGTATCTATTGACGTAAAGTGGTCAGCATATCAAGATTAGTTTTAATGTATCATGTCAATATAATAAACGTGCTAGGAAAAATTGAGAATATATTATTGAGGCATTCCGCATTCTGAATTTGATACCATAATTCTCTCTTCCATTGGAGACCTCTAGTCCACACTGCACAAGAGTCTTCCAAAGTACGTCATGAATATTTGCGGGGTTGGTACTGTAAGTTCAGTAAATTAAATTCTGAAATCATCCGAATTGCTCCGTGTTGAATTTTAATCGAAATGCGTCATGATTGAAAAGAAAAACTTCCTTGAATAGTATAGTGCTACACTATTTAAGAAAGTTGGAACCGTAATGTCCATAATCAGTTTTGGTCGATCAAATAATTTTTGTGTCGTTCACATTTATGATTTTTGTAATTTAACCTTAGGATTACAGCATTTACATGGCAGCCGTCGGTGATTATTCAAATGATAATTATTCGTAATTTCTAAATTCAGAATATTCTTGAGAATAGAAGTGTGTTGCTATGACAATTTATTTTGTAACTCTTTCACTTGCTCCTCCACTCCTAATTTCTTACAAGTGGCATTATCTAGTTTTACGACATATTTAGTTTTACGACATTTTTTCCTTATCTTATCTCACCGAAACTGGTTTCATCATGCCTTTAAAAATCTCATTACATACTTCTGATTTATCGCGAATATTCCATATAAATGAAGTTGAGCTGCCACTTCATACATATTTCTACTTTTACAGCGTATAAATTCGTATTAATAATGATATGAGAAGAATCTACTATAATCTAAGTTGATCTACTCATAAAACTATTCCAAGACTAACTGAAATGGTCTGCACGCGCGAGAAAAATACAGATTGAGTCTTGATTAAACTGCTCATATCCGATGACGTCACTATTATAGGATAACACAGTAAAAATATATACGATAACATCATAGGATAAAGTGGTAAATATGTGTGACTCTTGAGTGAGTAAGACGTCATAACAACAGCTTAAAGTACTCAATATATAGATTTTATGAAGGCCCAGCCCCAATATTTAACATCATTTAGGAAAGGTGGGGCCTTTGCCTTCGTTCCCACGCACCTTTTCAGTAATTTCATTTCATTTCTAAGAATTTTCTTGAAATTTTTGGACTTTGGTTCCTCTGCAAGTTTCAAGAGGGCGTTTTTCTCTCAATTTAATGTCATTTCAATGTCATATTGACTTTTCTTTGATTTTCTTATGAGTTCGATTATACCCTTTTTAATACCCTTTTTAATTCTGTTGTATGTGGTGGAAAATCAATGCTTTCTTCTCTGATAATTGATACATATCCACCGATTGTTCCTACCAATTATAAATCTATACTTCATTACATTCCTACATCATAAAATGACCATGGTCAGAGATTCTGGGAGGTTATTTATATCTTATTATGCTCCTCTATGTGGTGTATAATTGCAATGTTAATAGTGTTGGACTACTGTTTAGAAAATACAAATCAGACTTCCGACTACATTTTGCTTTTTTAACAGATATATTATGGCAGGTTTTGTTGTTCTTGTTCAAGTATAGTTGCACTGATTTGCTGATATTGTTTTGAAAATAAATTTATACGAACTCAGCCCCTCCTTAGAATAAGCGGAAACTAAGCGAGCTTATATGTTTGACTGAGTTCTAAGAAAACAGAGCTTGTAGAATGTTGTTGTAAGGGCGTAATAAGCTGTTTCTCAAACGTCAGCGGTTATTAGCACAGCTTTCAAATTGAGAAAGTTTAATTCGAGTCGTAAGCCTTAATTTACGAAATAGTTCATGTTTCATCACTTATAATTTCAGCTATTTTCGATTGTTTGCTTTCCATTAATATCTTGAATGGTACTCGATTAGTTACAGGCTGGTATAGGGAATAAAAGAATGGTCGACTTTTAGAGTTTAGACCGGGTCAGGGACGGAAGTTCGACACCCGGAAGTTCGACAACCCGGAAGTTAGACACTCTCACTGCTTGTCGAACTTCCGGGCGTCAACAGACTGAAGTCCGACAGTCCTAAAGCTCGACAGCAGGATCAGGTGTCGAACTTCTGGTCGTCAACAGACTGAAGTTCGACGCCCGAAAGTTCGACACCCTTTCCAAGCTTTAATAAAAGGTGTCCATTGAGTGCCCCTTTATACTAAAGAAATTACAGGCTTTGGTGAAACTTATATCGATATGCATTACTTAAAAAATCCCAACAAGGTACAATTACATTCAATTCAAAACTCAAACGGCAATCAGAGTCCCTGCAGCCTTCAGGAAGGTCAGCTTGTTGTCGTAGGCGTCGATGAGTCCGACAAGATTCTCACCGTACTTCACCCAGCGATGATCCTGAGGAGGAGAGGCTTCCTCATCGTCTGCTGGGTTACGCTAAGCGTTTGGGTTCTAATTGTGGCATCAAATAGTGCTATGGTTAGGGTTAGGGTCCGCCTTAGGTCCGCCGAGGGAATGTTGGTGTTCCTCCAGACTGCCGAAAACCTTAGACTTTAACCAGTTCTCAAATCGCCAACTAAAAACCTAATCTAAAACATAACTGAAAGATTAATAAACTTCATCAAAGATGACATGACCACCAGACATTAAATAATGGGCGCATGCAAGTACTTTATCCGATATAACTTGGTGAGGTCGCCTTATTAAACATTAAAAGGGCCCTTCGAAGAGTAAGAAAAGGTGGAGAGCTTGTCGAACTTCCGGGCGTCAACAGACTGAAGTCCGACAGCCAGAAGTTCGACAGCGGGATCAGGTGTCGAACTTCCGGTCGTCAACAGACTGAAGTCCGACAGTCCTAAAGCTCGACAGTGTCTAACTTCTGGGTTGTCGAACTTCTGGGTTGTCGAACTTCCGTCCCCCAACCGTTTAGACCTTCGTTAATAATAACACAACCGAAGAGTTCGGACTTCGAAGCCATAATTATCTTGATGATGACTATGATGAACTATGATAATTTCGCTAACCAGCAGAATTCTAATCATATTTGATTTTTACATGCCTCAAAGATATAAGATGGACAAAAAGAGACCCCGAAGTACTTTTTGGTTTCTCACAGAAAATACAAATTGATATGACAACGTCATTATGGCAGTCCAGAATGTTGAATTGATGACACCAATGGACAATTTTTCATGACAACATTGTCACATGGACATCATGAACCAAGTGGTTTCGGTCAGGTGCTCATCAGTCTGGTGGGAACAAAGAGAAAGGGGCTCTGGTAATGACACAGATAATTCCCAATTACCGTGTGATCTACCTAGTAACTATCTAGTAGAAGAGGTCTCATACAAATCTGAAGAGGTCAAAGTGACGTTAATATCCTGTTTCACAATGGTAAATTGATGACTTCACACTCATTTGGCTCCCCAGTTAATTTTAGATCACAAAGGATAAACGACTTCAAAGTATGGTTTTTGCTGATAAGAGGGTCGTTGAGTTCGAGTGGGATGGAATCACTCAGGCATGAAAAGAGCCACTTTTGAAAAATGCCCGACATTTTGACAGCACCGATTTTTAGAAAAATCAAGGAATTTTACAATTTTTAATCAATTTAACGACTTAATATTGACGTTTCGTCAGTTTACCAATACAAATATGTGACCTAAGTCAGCTCAGCACTTTAAGTAATTAAAACTTAGAGGCTACGCGTAAAAAATAAGCATCTTGATAATTCACCATTGTATAATCCATGATAATGACGTCATTCTCACCTGTCTAAGCTGCCTGCATCGCTTTCAGATCATGGCACTTAAACGTTTCAAACTGCTTTTGCTTCTTTTAATTTAGTGAGAACATCTCAACTTATATATACAACCATGTACGTTGTAGCCTATTAATTTAAAACTAATTAACTTCTGTTCTTTATTTTGTCTCAGGCTGTACTATAATTGTTTCAATAGTTTAGATAAACGTTTGTTCCTTTTATCATTAATGATGATAATTTGATACGAAAGCGCAACTTTTTATTCTAACTTTGGAAAAAATGTTATATGCTACGTCATCACATTTTATAAGAGAGACCCACGGGATTATAATTTAAGATGCGGCCATGATAAAGCCTGAGTTGGTACTGTCTCAATTTTCGCGATAACTTGAATTTCACTTTTCATTATGCACTTATTTTGTTAATATTCTCATTGATATTATGCACTTATTTCGTTAATATTAAGCCACAAGAACTGCGAGGTTGTGGACTTCAATTAGTTTTAATTGGGGAAAAATGAATTTGTGGACTATAACACGACTAAAATCTGGTAACAGTTTATAACTTATGACCCCGCGGTATAATTAACTATTTAAGACTGATGTCCACAGGTCCACGACTTTTGGACCAATCATTATAATACTGATGTGTGTATTGCTTATTTGAGTACCGAGTAGCATTCATGAGAGAATGGTTTAAATGACAAAGAGAGTGATTTAAATGACAAATATAAGCTCAAATAGATGTAAATGACAAACACAGATCAAGGAAACTGTTGAATATATGAGATCCGGATAAACAAAATGATCTGTGTTGTCCGCGGTACTATACATACAAATTCAGAGCTCAGCATCTTAATTATTATTTAAACAGTAACTGTTAGGGAATTTAAAGGCCATGTAGGCAGATGGTAGTAGGTGACGTCATTTTCATAGGTTAACGTAGTACGTTTTTGATGTAAAAGTGCCGATATAATCCGAAGACTACTTGAAGAGTCAGGTATATAGTTATGAGGTGTGATAATCAACCCCCACGCACATGGTGGGAACTGACACGACATACATTATCATATGAAGGTCTTACAGACTGATAACCTTACAGACTTATAACCCTAACATAGTTATAACCCTTATATTCTTATATTAGGCCGCCACTTTGTTATTGTATAGTCAATTGGGGTTATTTCGGGGGCTATGTTTAATGCAGGAGCCCGGTTATTTGTTAATGAAATGCAGTGTTTGATTGTGACTGGTCGGATTATTTGCCCAGTGCTACGTCAGACAGGTCGTTGGTTGAAGAAATAAACCTCTTTTCTATTGGTTGAAAGCTACGCCTCTCCCTATTGGTCGAGGGATGCGTTTCTATCCTTTCATTGGCTGGGCGCTATCTCGCTTTCCATTGGTGGGTATTGTTGGTTTAGTAAGCTCCTGATTTTCTATTGGCTCGGCGCTATCTCGTTTACCATTGGTGGGTATTGTTGGTTTAGTAAGCTCCTGTTATTCTATTGGCTGAGAGTTTGAGCACGTGACACACCATGTGGCCCTCCCTTTATAATGTGAAGATTGAACAAATGTAAATTAAGTTACACAATGGTATGAACCAGATAAACTCAGATGGGGCGTTTAGCTTATTATACGTTGTTTATTAATGTACTTCAACTTATTTTATTGTTTTTCTCTTTTTCATCTTTTTCGTTTACTTTCTCTGGAATTCATTAACGTTTTGTTTTCATGTTGCTGTGATTTAAACTAAATTTTGAGTCGTTCATCAATGCGAAGGAGTAATGAAAATCTTATATTTGCAACCTTGTGTTCATAAAATTGCTTGTCAACGAGGGGAGATTTATAGTTTAGGCTATCAAAATAGTTTAATAGTGTAAATTTAAAATCATTAATCAAGTCATATATATAAAGTTCCATTGCAACCACTAAATTGAGGATAATTGCTGTCCCTAACTGCAATTACCAGTGGAATTATCCAATTAGAATACATTAACCTCACAACATTAACTTACATTCTAGAGTCTAGACCCAACAAACTTCGCATATTTGTAATCCTCCTGTCATGTGACGTCACCAAGCACTGTCGCGCACTAGAAAAGATGACGTAATAGGCGGATTACTAATATAGTGTCCTCTGAGCCATATGAAGAGGATGTAAATCCTCTAATTCACGAGCATCAGCCACTATATTTAGCAGTAAGTATATGTTCGAAACTATCGTGGAACACGAATACTCAGTACCCACATATTGTAGTTATACCATAGGCGGTGTGACGTCATCAATTCACCATTCTAAACCATGAGAATGACGTCACTCGAAAATGTATTTTGTTTGAGAGGGTGGCCTATACTAGCTTGCCGGACAAACAAATGGATATTATAAGATCCCCTTCTTTTCCTCTGATTGAGCTACAGAACTGACTGTTTTGTCTTTTATTGTTTCATTGTTATTTTATGTTTCTTTAATTTTATAGTCAAAATAAAATTTATTTTTGCTTCTCCGGAGACCCATGAGAATGCAAAAATTCATTTGAATATGAAGGAAAATCTAAAAAACTGGATGAAATCATGGTTGTAGCCTAGGTAAGTTACTTCCCACCAATTTCTCTATTGTTAGGCCCCACACTTGAGAGAGGCTACCCAAAGGCCATAGCATCTAACCGGGCTCCTACTCAGCACCCACAGCCATGTAATTTGGGATGAATAGACATAGTTACATTGATAACAATTATATTTACCCACATTCTCGGGGTTGTGTACACCTACTTATCATTCCTACACACACGAATATATAATTCAAAGCTGGGAGTGACGTCATTATCAGGCCTTACAATGGTAATAAGTGACGTGTCACTGTCCTTTCTTTACTGACACAGGTCGTAACTTATGTTTGTCAGTGCTATAATTGCAAGCTTTCCTATAATTTCAGGGCCCCAGCCCCATGAATATGTATTAAACTTGGAGTTATTTTGATCCACTAAACTGAGCACATAGGAATAATATAAACGAGTGATTGTGATGTCATTATCATTACTTACAGTGGTTATTTGTTGACGTAATAAGTGCCTATCATTGGTGCACGTGCAATATAAGCGCGTGCTGCAACACAGACACACCAATATGTTATGAAGTAGTAGAGTTTAACTGAGCACTGTTCCATAAGTTCAGACTTAGCTATCTAGGGTGGAACCACCCAGAGAGTAAACAACAAAAGCTTTGCAAAGTTATTCTACTATAGGTCCATTGTACTGTTCAAATGCTGAGAGTTTCAAACTAAGCCTATTGTAGAGTTACTTTGTAGTCTTCCGTTCTCAAATCAGATATGCTTGCTTGAACTTGAATTTAGATTATTGTAGAACCCTCTGACGTTTTCATCAGTGGCTATATACTTGACTGATCGAGTCCATATTTGTTTAGACCCTTACCTTTCTGGCTGCAGGCCTAAACCGGGTGCATCCCTCTGGCGCGCTCTCGAGAAGTTCAAGTATCCCAAAATGGAGCCGTGTCCAAAATGGGGCCGTGTCCAAAATAGGCGCGTGTCTATGTGTTTCATATACGCTGGCACACTGCACCGACCAAATTTGTTCACTTAATTATTTTCGAAGAAGCCCGTAGTTGGTTTACACTCGAATTTGCGTCACAGGAAAAGGGAATATATATACTGAATGCAAAACAATTGCAAGGCCTGTGAAAGCCCATTAAAGGTAGTTTGAGTTTCATTGTGCGTTGGAAGTGCGTGAAACGAACTGCAATTAAATAGAGGCTTTCATAGAATGAAGAATCATATTTTCCGTGCTTCCATAGCTTTTAGTTTCATGTGCAATCCGAAAGGACTTCTGTGTTAGCTGCGAGGGGTATGGGGGGTTGAAACCGCTCCGATTTTCTTGCTACTTGCTGATGTCGCGGTAGTCCCATAGCAGTTGACATGAGTGATGGGGAGACCTTACATCTGAGGGGATTCCGGATTACCGCCGATGATTCACGTTTTTTCTCTATATCAATCCTTGGAGTAGAAAATCGATACGCAGTATTTCAAGTTGTTTGTCATGTACCCTTTCACCCTTATATCATCCTTGAGTAATTTTCCATTAGGGAAAGCCAAATTAAAATTTCTGAAACATAAACGCGGAAACCTATAACGTCAGAGGTGAAATTTCTGTGAGCATCCATCTATGAAATAGTCCTGCTTTCCTAGTCCAGAGAAAGATCGCGTTTGACGTAAAAGTTCACAAATTATAGACTGACGAAAGTTGCTGAATATTAGAAATTTTAGGGCGTGAGAAAGATCCATTAATGCACGAATTTCCACATAAAGTAATTTTATTCAACCAAAACATTGTGCCCTATTCGAGGGATATAATTAAAGAACATGTCCATTCTTCAAAAGCTCGGATGGTCTAGCCAGTAGCCATGATTGAAACTTCGTGTGTTTCGATCTATTATGTAGCATTCTTTGAACGACTTTCGACAATCCTAGATCGCTTCTGACGTGAAAATTCACAAATTATAGACTGAAGAAGGCTATTAAAATTCTAACGGGTAAGAAAGATCCACTACAATTTCCGCAGGTATTCTACAAAAGCTACGAAATTGAGCGTCAATGATTTAGCCAGAAAGTTTGTATGATTTTGCGAAACGATTCCGAAGATGGATCAATTGGCACTTTTCAGTCTATAACGCACCTATGTCCTATTACCTATACATAGACACAAAAATTACATGTCATGGGTACATTCTTCAAATTCTCAGGATATTTTCCAATTAAGCTGTTTTCTGTTGTATTGTCCCCAGAACAAAAGGCTGATAATTTTCAATAATTGAACTAGATACATAGGGTAAACTAAACTGAATAGTGCAGTAGTCACATTAGCAATCTCGAATTCCAGTGTTAAATGCTGTGAAAGTTTGTTCGTTTGTGAGTTAAGTTATCTTCGTTGATCTATCGCAGTGTCAGTATGAAATCAATTTTTATATCTGACAGAAATTTTTGTTTTCACGACAAAAATAATTTCCTTGATGAACTAGGATGTATTTATATCATTCGTTCTTAAACAAGCCAGAAAATTTATTCAGTTGAAACCAAGATTATTTTTCGTGGGTTTACTTACACATTTTTCAATATTTTCCACCCATGGAATTGCTGACAATTCATTTTCTTATTTTCACAGCTGCTACAAAATATACATAATTTCTTGACGTTTGATGACCAGGCGATTCAACAGAATGAACTCTAAAGTTAATTTGTAAATTGTAATATTATGTAATTTCTAGCATAAATTAAACGCGAAAAGAACACTTCCCCACCTGGGTTTCGGGCGTTTTGTAGTAGAAATAGTTGCATAAACCAGATGTTTTGAATCGCCCACTGACATAAAATAGGCATAAGAAAGTGACGTTATTATCATGCGATCAAATGACGAATTTGTGACGTCACACCGCCTATTTTTGGCACACTGCCCAAACTAACCATCTGGCGTGTGTTCTCAAAGATGCTTTGATATTATATTTTCTATTTGTGGTTCAATATACACCTGTGTATGTATGTGTGGTTTATTACACCTCCTCCATGTTAACAAATTGGAGGGACTGTATAAATAATATGGGTACCACACCCATTTTTCAACATTTGCACAGCACTGGTTTGAATTTTGCATCGAGTTTTTATGCGATCAAGGATCATTCATCATTTTGTTTCAATAACTTTTTGACCTGTATTTTGAAAACTATTTTGCCATGTATATAATTGAATATCGTTTAGATAATCAATCGCAATAACCGTACTACATGAATCCCTTGTGAGACATTTGAAATCATGCTTCTTGACAAAAACAGCGATTTATTAATGAAACGGCTGTTTATTTTGTTGTGAATGTATTTTATTGTGAATTCTTGAAATAACCATTTTCTTGAAATAGCCAATAATTATTTACAGGATGATAATGAAATCATGCTTTTCGACAAATTAAGAATCTGACGGAAACAGTAGTTCTTTTAACAAGATAATCATGACTCCGGATACTATGTCATTCGTGGTGGGAATAGTAGCAGTTCTTGCATTCTTTGGGAATGTTCTGATTTCTATTGTCGGGTTAAAGCTACCTGCCCACCCTAAAAACCTAACCCAGGTAAGATTTTAATGGAAAATATGAGGTATAAACGTATCTACAGATCTTATAGAAGAAATGATTGGTTCCTGGATGAAAGTTATGAATTGGCGATATACTGTATGCATATTCATGTTACTTCATGCTTTTAGAGTTAAACAATTTTCTAAAAAACTGTACGTTTCAGGTTTTTCTGATAAGTTTAGCGATAGCTGACATCCTACTCAGTGTTCAAGTTCCCTTCTATATCATCGGACTGCAGAACATTTTCATCAGCACCCAAATTGTAAGTAGACGTACCTTAGAGCAACTTTTTAGGAAATCACTTTTAGGATGTTTTTGAGAAATCATTCTCAATTTCGTTACTATTCCCGAAATTTGAAGATGATTTCATTTTACAATCCAAAGCGTTTGGGGTTAAACATCTCTTGCGTAGCGATTTTTGCAAACATGTCTTCTAAACAATGGGATAATCAACTAATTATTTTAATGTCGCAAGCATTGGCGTCACTAAAAAGGTGCATGAATTAAATCATGGTTTATGACGTCACTAAGACAGTCACGAACTAATTAAACAGTAGTTCAATAAAACACTGCAGACAATGGGTGCGATTTTTAATCATTTGACGACATTATACAATGGAAATTTAACGAAGCTTCTGGATCATTCAAGCATGTCCTGGAAAAAGATTGACAATCACAATCATGGTCTCAAAACGTTCTCTTTTTTTGTGCTAATGCCTGATACTACAGCTGTACTATACTTTGAGCCTGACCTTAATCATCCATTTCAGCTGAACGTGTTTTGTAGCATCTCCAGTTTCCTGCTCTGGACAGCCATCAAAGCTAACATCTTCATGGTCATGGTCATGGGGATAGACAGGATGGGAGCTACTTGCTTCGCCGGATCGTAAGTCTTTTTACAAGTTAATCTTATCAAATCGATTTTATTTCACCAATTTAGCTAAAATTCTGGACTCCGGGCCTTGATTGACTTCCCCGACACGAAAATGCATTTTATTTGCCTCATATCAAGATTCTTGCTTTCTCCAGTTATTATAATCCCGTTAACCCCAGGTATTTGAGCAAAGTGAAGCGTCAGTACGCAGTAGCAGCCTGTATTGCAGTGTGGGTGGTATCTGTTACACTGGCCGGGATACCGGGCCTAATATCCCTCATAGCACAGACCAGCAACCCTTACTCTTACGACGATAGGGTAAGCAGTGAGAGATGTGATCGAAATTCTAAATAGTGAATAATAAGGGTCAACTGGAGGAAAAGAAAGTTAAACATGGCCCCTTCTTTACAGAATTCCATTGAATCTAGTCAAACCATTTTCCAACTGCATATTATATCAATTCATCACAATCCAAACTTAACTGGCCCTCCACTTTCAGTTCAAGACCTGCACCCTCCTCCCGGATTTCTGCCACCCAGGACAAGGAGAAAACACCTTCTTCCTCGTCTACTTCCTTATCGAACTGGTCGTCACCTTTGGGATACCCCTCATCCTAATCATAGTCTGCTACATCATGATCTGCTCCCGGATCTTCAGCCTCAAGAAGATCAAAGACAATCGGCAGGAGTTTCAGTAAGAGAAGGAAGATGATATCGGCTAAGTTGGGGGTAACGGAGAAGAAGGATCGTGATCCGGAGGCAAAGGAAGCAGCACTAGGGAAGTCTGGGGCGGAAACGGACCGAACGGAGAAGCGGAGTTCAGATGATAATGAGTTAGGGATTGAGGATGAGAATAAGCAAGGATCGTTCAATGTTCGGGATTATTCCGATTCTTCCTATGTTCGGTATTCGTCCCCTGAGAAGTTGCCGATTGAAACAGTCAGTGAAACTACAAAAGACAATGAAGGTACTGCAGACAAGGGTAGGGTCAGTGAGGCCCGGACAGTTTCAGGGTTCAGACTATCAATACCCGAACCCACGGGTTTCAAGTTATCCAGCTCTCCCACCCCCTCCAAGAAACCCATATACCTCACTACTGAGGAATGTATGGGGGAGTGCGCTAGCATGGCGACCTGCAGTGAAATGGGGGAGTGTCAGGAGATCAGCCCCAATCCTGCCGCTCCAGTCCCCTACTCCCTCGGCAAAGAACCCCCCGCCTTCTCCATCGATCCGTCCATGCAGAGGCGGAGGTTTAACTTCTTCACAACGGACGATGTATGCCCGGAACCGGACGCTAAACCGAGTCTTATCGCGAACAGCATCCAAGTCATAGAGAAACATTATAACGCTATCGAAAGTGCGAGGGATGAACTTGCTAAGAAGATGCGGGTATACAAGTACCAGATCCGGGTAGCGAGGACTGCTATCGTGGTGTGTACTTTCTTTGTTGTGTGCTATCTGGCCTACGAGATAGGGATCTTGTACGTGTTGTGGGGCGTGGATTGCAGGGATTCAGGGACCAATATCTCGACATATATTTCGAAGTGTCATTTCTTTTTGTTTGTGAACAGTGGACTGAATGTGCTGATATATGGCTTGATGCATAGGACAGTGCGGGCTGATATCATGAAAATTATCATGTGCTGTGTCAATAAGATGACTTCGGACACAAAGTCTGTTTGAGAAGAACTTATTTATTTTGAGAAATTTATAATTATATTATGAAGTTAGGTTTTTGTTTAATTTTCTGATTTTGGATATTAATGTTTGAGGATTTTAGTTCATAAGTTATTTGCTGACTGTGGACAATTATATTTCATAGAACCCACTATAGAAATTTCTAAACCATTCGTTTTAAGTCTCCAGAAAATTTGAAAATGTGCTTCGCACAAAACCTAGACTGTAGGTTTTGAAATGTCTACAGGGATTTAAAAAATAGGGAAGGAGTAAAAAGGGAGGGGCTGGAAGGTAACTACTACTAAACGGGGATGGATCTACAAGAGATCCAAGGGTTAAGAAATGCATGAATTAGAAGCTGATCTTGTCTGCTCACCTTGGTCCATGAGATCCGTTCTGGTTAAAACATCCATTAAAGAGTACTGCGTCCAGAGTTGAATGACTTTAGCTGCGTCTGGACTCTGGATGTTCAACTGTATGATGCCCTGAGGAAAATCATCAAATGAGATGGATACATCATCGATTAAAAAATTTTCAATTTTCCAACTTCACCTCGTTTCAATCTTCTTGACATATGAGTGCAATATTGAACTTGAAGTCGCAATGTCATATCTTAATAGAATTAAACTCACCAAATGGTTCAAATAATCTGGGGGCTTTTCAATACAACAGATGCAGCCGCGCAGCATTACTTGCGTTTCACTTTCAAGTGGTTCCTGAAATGCAGAAAAATTATTCTGACTGTAAAAATGTGCAAAATATTATCATTTTACTTGATAAAATTTTTGATATAAAAACAAATCAGTTATCATTTGTGATTGCAATAAGTACTTACTTAAGCTGCCAGTTGAAATTTAAGTTATTTTTGGCAAGTTCACAATTTTATCATCCTCCTGGTCACAGACATTGCATTTCATGTTCTGTTGACCATTCGAGTTCTAAAGCGGACATAAGAAGATATGAGAACCTGAACAAAATAATTTAAAAAGTCGTTTAAAACTGAAATTATTGAACGTTACTTTTGATAAAATATCCGAGAACAGTTTAGTTATAATTTTGCTGGATTAAAAACACACAAAACTTAGTCGTGAAACACTGCATGTATGTAAAAACAATAGATAAAATTTATAACAATATCATGGAATATGTATATAGTTATTCATATCTCAATATACTGTATACAAAATAATCAAATCAATCTTTAATGAAGTCTCCATCTTTTCAAATATATAATTAACAAAAGCATACCATATATTATGAGTAATTTTATACCAATTAATTTTCAGATTATTAAACTTTTTTCGTTAATTTATACTACGCTTGAGGATTAATTTCTCCCTTCTATTTGACAACTAGATTTTAGATTTAATAATTACAGTAAGCTAAAAATTTAAGAGAATATAGAAGAAAAGCCGTGAGTTAAACCATACTGGTGCTGTGAGTGTGAGTTTCCAACGACTCCACTTCAATCACGGACCATGGTGTACAAAACTAGCGATCAAGCAGGTTTTACCTGCCCATTTGACAAATGATTAACTAATGATTTGAACTAATTAATAATTATGCATGGTAATTAAACTAATAATACATCTTATCAAACTAATTATGCATCAAAAAACATTTATCAGACCCTCTTTGACCGACAAGTTTATTCCAATGGTTGAAAAGTTAACTAAATAGTCTAAATGGCTGACCATCGAGAGGTATTGCATCATCTTTCGATCGAAACTGAAATGATGATATTTAAAAAAGACTTGATAATTGTTATATTGTACGTAAAACTATATCCGTTTATCATTCCAGTATCTCAGTATATTTAAAACTAAAATATTTTTAAGACAGAAAAGTGAAATTAAAATAACGCCAAAAACTATAGAAAAGCTGTCAAATTAAATTTGCTGGGTCGGCCTTTTTACGAAACTTCTTCAAAATTATATCAACATTAAATCTAGACTTTAACTAATGACTAATACTTGCATGTTTCTCATAATTGGTCAAAAATGTGATCTTTGTGAATTTTCAAGATGAAATAAAATTTATTTAATTTTGATAAACAGCTTTATTTTATTGCTTAAAATATCAAAAAATATATTTAGCGTCAAAAACACCTAACTAAATAGTGACATATTTATTATTTACAATTTCGAGAGACCAGTCTTTCCACTCTACCGACTCAAAAAATTAATTTCCCAAATTCTAAATTGATCAACTGAGCAAGAAATTCAGTAAAATTTGCATGGACAATTACGCAATTCTTTAAATCCCACCTAATTCTATATCAAATAAGTGGACATGGTGATTTGAATACCGTAGTTTTCCCAAGCATTTCTAATCTAAACTCAAAAATTAATACAAAATGATGCGATGTTGATGAATTTTTGGTGATGGCGACCAATAATTATGGCCACAAAAATAGTGATAAGTAGATAAACTTATAAAACTATAAATTTTAATAGTTGTGCAGGGTCATCATTAATATAATATATTGATGGCTATAGTATTAATCAGAATACAAAACATAATTACGCAAATCAAAAAGAAGTCCGGAATTTCAGCTGAAACTGCTAACAGCCGATTAAAAATCCATATGCTACACGGGAGAAATGGGTGGTCAAGAAAGGCTCAACAAGGGTGTCGCGAGTTCGAGAAATTAGGACATTCTGAAATTTCCAAGTCACCGTCAAGCGGCCCATGTTGCATAGGCATACATGTTGCATAGGCATACATGACTACTGTTAAATCATGAACCTACAGTAGTATCCATCAAAGTCTCATCAAAACTTCAAACACCATCGGGGATCCAAATCCTTCGCATCCTAATGACATCATGAATACGAGTTTTCCAGAACCACCGTCCGATATATCCAAAATTTTAAGTTCGCAGGACGCCTGTTTTGAGTATTATTAGTTAATTATTAGATCTATGGCGGGTATTAGTGCTTGGCGGCGTCCTTGGCGGCCTTTATTAACGGCACTAAGCTGGAAAGAGTGGAGGCTTTCCGGAGGAAGGGGTGCTGCAGCATCTCACCTGAAAGAAGAGGGATTAGCCGTGAGGAGGCGTGGTGAACCTATCATTCTATGCCGACGCCCTGATTGGTTGAAATAACTTAGGGTGTAGACAAAAAGCTATTTTTATTTCTATAGAAGAGACAAAAGTAGGGGTAACACAGAATTCAAATTGATAAAAATCCTTGATGACGAACATGTCAGATATCACAACACGACAAACTAAACTCACTTGCACTGCCTCGCTTTTCCACATCTATCTCGAGGCACTTAGCCAGGAAATCTCTGAAGACGGAGGAAAGCCTTTCCGGGTTGTAAATAACAGGGTTCCAAGGGGGATCAGATACACGCCGGGGGGAAAGGTTGAACGTTTTTCCAGTTTTTTTTAAAAAAGGACTTTTTTTTTGCGGGGCAGGCTTTAAATTTATAATTTTTTTCCCAAAAAGCACTAAAAAAGCCGAGAAAAAAGCTGTTTTGAAATTTAATGGGTTTCCATAAGTTGTGTTCTATTTGGTTCTGAGGATTGCACTTCCCCCTAAATGGTTCTCGGAGGTGGCGGCTCCTTCAATCAAATACCATGATCCCCAACTCCCGTCTACCTGGAGGGGAACATAAAACAAAAACATTAAAAAATTTAAAAAAACATTAAAACTTAAAAAACATTAAAAACTTGGAAACAGAAAAAAACAGGACCACATTGGGGTCTTGATTAAGCAGGCCCTTTTTTAGCTAAGGGTTTTGAACGGGTTTGGAGGGGGTATGGCAGTTTGGGTTATGGTCTTTTGGAAATTTGGACAAATCAATAAAAGTTTGGTTCTTTGAAAAAGGGCATAATTTGGGGGGTTTGCTTTTGGAGACCTTTTATATCACAAAGCCTTCCCATCAAAAACGTCCTTTGGGGGGTATGCTTCCTTTAACAACCGGGGCCATCAAAAGGGCCCCATTGTGTTTTCTCTGGTCAGGGTTTTTGGGGCGCAAAAACCAAAATCGGCTGAAAGGGGAAATTTGGTTGGGGATTAAGGTGATTTGGTAGAAAAACCCCTAAAAAATCACATAAAGGTGGGGGTTGAGATCTGGGTTTTTAACCAAAGAGCTCTGTTTCAGTTTATAGTCGATTAAACGATTAAAATCAGAAATTTTCCCAATTTAAACCACTTTTTAAAGAAGGCGGGTTTCCCAGACAGTACCGGAAATGCTCAGAAAACCCAATTATCAATTTTTTGGGGAAACGAAATAAAATTTAAAAAACTAAAATAGCCCCCATGTCATTAATACCCTATTCCGATGATTTTGTTATTGGGCGATTTTTAAAAGATACACCTCATTTCCCCTTTTGAAATTTAAAACCCTTTAAAAAAATTACTAGATGATTTGTACGAACTGGGGTTGGGCAAATTTTCCTTATCAATGTGTTCTTTTATATTTTGACCCCATCATTCCCCCTTTTTGGCTTTTTATTTCCATCCGGGGTCATACGACCTTGACGCAGACCCGGAAAATAGGCGGTTAAAATTCGTCATTTCAAGGCAAGGATAATTGATTTTAATTTATTTTCCGCGAATTAGGGGTTCAGACATCACCAAATTTCCCTCTAAACATGTGACATAACCACAACCCCAATTTTGCATTTTAACCCCCGGCCCCTTTTCCTATTCCCCAAAAAAAAGGGGGTTTAACTTAATTTGGGGAACGTGGCTTTTTTATCATCATTCCCCCTAAAAAGGGACCACATTAATTTTGGTTTCTCCCAAGAAACATTGCCCCCCTTTTACTGGTGGGTGTGATGTCTTACACAGAGGCAATGAGTCACCAACCTGGGGGGCATTGGCAAATTTTAGGTTTGTTTAAACACCAGCAAGGGAAAAATCACTTTTCGTTGATCAAGCAGTTCTTTTCTAAATTTCAATCGAAACTTTCCCTTCACTTTCCATACCTCTACTAAAAGGAAAACCAAAAAATGTTTTAAAACTTCCCATCTGCTCCTGGCTCTTAAAAACCTTTCCCTTAAAATTTCCCCCCTTTTACCCAAAGTCCTACCCAAAGTTCCAGTTTCGGGGAACGTCAAATTCCCAAAGTGAAACAGTGGGGGGCCCCCAAACATCCTGATAGTCCGACTTTCCCTCTCCATTCCCGGGTGAAGCCCGCGGACTCGCCCCGGGGCCGAATTCCGGGGCAAAACCCCCCTTCAAAAACCCCAACAACTCCGGGAACTCCGGTTGGGACGAATATGCCTTTCCAACTCGGGCTTTGTGACAGGTAAACCTGAAGTTCTCACCATGTGAGGGCGTGAGGTGCTCCCTCGGAAAAAAATCCCACGTTCTGGGAAAACCCCATCAGGCATTGCAGTGTCGATTGGCAGGAGTGTGAGGATGATACCTTCAGACCTGTGTGTGGATCAGACTGTACTACCTACGTGAACACCTGTGAGTTGAGGAAGCAGAGTTGTGAGAGTGGATTGGGATTGAGTGTCCTGCACAAGGGCATGTGTGATGTGGAAGAGGCGGAGTTGAAGGTGGCAGGGGAGACGGAGCTGATGGAAGGGGATGAGATTAGTCTGACTTGTGAAGCTGCTGGGTTTCCTGAACCCATGGGCTTCAGATGGGCTAAGATCATGAAGAATGGACGCCAGAAGATCGTGGGAAACGGGAAGAGGTTCACGGTTAAAAAGGCAGATCTCAAAGACTCTGGTGACTACCGGTGCATTGCTCAGCAGTGTAAGAACAGGATCAAGTCCGAGCTGGTGAAAGTGAACGTGTCTGCTATTCCGGTGGACGGACTTATTAAGGTGAACGACAAGACTTGCAGGGTGTTCGGTGACCCGCATATCCAGACTTTCGACGGACGGAAGTTCGATTTCATGGGACGGTGCAACTACATCATGGCAGTGGACTGCAGTTACAACAAATGGATGGTTATTGGTAAGTCTCTTGGAACTTTTCATTCTCGTTACTTCCATCAGATCTTAATTATTCTTAAAAAAATTACAAAATAAAATATTCCTATTGACCACCTTGAGTTCAGATCATCTTATTTCAGTATTTTTTATGTTTCTAACCAGCTCACTTTTCCAGGACAATTCACCAAATGCGGAGAAGGAGTTACCTGTCTGGAACAGATCACAGTCTACTACGGAACCATGGTACCTCTCACCCTCGCTAGAGGCTGGATCGTCGGACAAAACGGTGAGAAATTCCGACTCCACAAGAACAAACCCGCCACCATCGACGATGCCATTGTGACTTACACCGGACTTGCTGTGGAGGTCGGACTCCCGGGCGTACATCTGGTCTGGGACGGCTTCTGGGGGATCCAGATCACCGTGGACGAGGGAGCTAGAACGTGCGGACTCTGTGGAGACAACAACGGGGATATGTCAGATGACGTGACGATTGGAAGATACGGGTACACCGGGGGAGATGTGGCTGTGTTCGGACAGAGCTGGGCCATGTGGAACCCTCAGTGGTGCGGGTTGGAGGAGGAGATCCCAAGTGATGCAGATAACTCTACCTGTGTGGGAGGAGATATGGAGGAGGTGGAGCAGCAGTGTGATGACATCCTTAACTCTGAAGTGTTTGCGGAGTGTACGGCTGCAATGGGAGGAGATTACTTCAGAGACACCTGTGTGATGGACGGCTGCAAGACTCAAGTGGAGCGCTACGAGGGGTCGTCCGTCTGTGCGGTGACGGCGTCCTTCGCTCAGATCTGTGCGAAGAATGGGTTCGAGGTTCCGGCGGACTTCCTGGAGCTGATCGGGTGCGGACCGGAGCTGGAGTTCCAGGAAAGTGTGTATAATGCAGGATGCCCTCTGGCTGGCAACCCGCCTTTCTTAGAGCAGTAAAATCTCTTAGAGCAGTTTAAGCTGAGTTTTATTACAGTGAAGTGTGAAGGACTAGCAATTGCTTGATGCAATTTTTCTAAGATCGTCGACTCGATATTTGTCATATTTGATGGGGATACTTGATTAATCTTGTTTTTTTAAACTAAAATTTGATTTTCTACTAAAACACTTTAACTTGATATTTTTACTACTTTTGTATTTATTCATATTTATTGCACATTAATACGGGTTGTGAACTGATACATATTATATTTGTCATGTTTTGTACAATTTCACAGATAACTACTTTTCCAAAAAACGCATCGTGTTTATTGCTTTATTGATAATTTAAATTACAATCATGTAACCTTGCGGGGAGAAAATTTAGAAAGTTCTTCCCTCCTATCCTATGTTAAAGTATAAAACTTACTCAGCTTGACCTGGCCCTCATTTCCCAAAAGAATGTTATCGCTCTTGATATCTCGGTGAATAACTTGGGAGTTGTGTAGGAACGTCAACGCTTGCAAACACTGAAATATGCAATGGGAAAGGTTGAAATTTACCAAACTGAACTTTATCGGATGAAATAAATGCAAATTTGCAAAATAAGAATAAACAACTTCGAGTATTTACATCAAATTTACATCAAGTTTTTAAGTCATCTAGCCAACAATACCTCTCTGGATACAGCAGCGATCTGGCCCTCAGTCATGCAGGTTTCAGTTACCACATCGGTTAACGGTCCACCTGATCGATACAAGAATTTGAAATATAATTTGTGACAGGTGTATTGCACTCAAATCACACGCAATGTGAAATGAACATTGACATTGACTCTGATTATTTCAAACCTTCGCAGGAAAAAAGCATACAATTGAACACGATCAGTGCACTAATTCACAAAACACGATTCAACATAAATCCGCTATCAAATTGACATTGAATCTCACCTCCGAGGTACTCCATAACGACCCACAACTCATCAGTCCCCACCAAGTAACTATCCACGTAGTTAACGATGTTAGCGTGTCTGTTCTCCTTCATCACCAGGATCTCGTTAATAATCAGATCCTTCTTCGGCTGCTGGCTCAGGTTCATCATCTTGATGGCAACTTCCTTGCCCTCCGAGATGTCGATACCCGTGTACACTATCCCCGACGCTCTGGAAGGAAAAAGCAATATTACTTGTCATATTGCTTGATTACAAAGTGGGAAACTCCAAGTATATGCGCTTCGCCATATCTGATTATACCTTCCGCAGCACAAGCTGGGTCATGTCATAACCGAACGGTTTATTGACTGGGGTCTCAATTGTTATCTGCGATACAAAATGCTTAATATTACCCTTGGCCGATTTTCTCGAACTTCGTGTACTTCTTCTTGGGGTCCCCGACGCTGACTATGGTCCGTAACAACGACAACACCTCCTCGTCACTCATCTTCACCTGGGGAGAGGGGGTGTAGGTTTGAGTAATATGGAAATGTCAGCAAAAGACCAAATATTCGCTTTAATGAGCCAGTTTGAGATAAGAATGTATCAACAAACTGAAACCAAATTGGATTTACGTAAATGTCATACCATAGTGAAACCCAGTCGCCAATGCTGACTTAAAATGCCATACATTGTAGGTTTAGGATTGGGTTACCGTATGTATGGCAATGGAACGCATCTATAGTTACAATTCCATGTCAGACTTAAACTAATCGTGACACGTAACACGTCAAGTCATGTCAGGAGTGGTCACAAGTTAGGATATAAAATGTTCAAACACCATGCCGTTTACAATTTCATATCTCCTACCTTCTTCTTTTTCTTGGGGATGTTCCTGTTAGGGTTTTGAGGGTCATTGCCCGGTACCTTGGCTTGTATCAACGCAGCTGATGTGGGCTGGGAAAGAGTACGTCAAAATCACACAAAATATTATGACAATTTGATTATCATAATTAATCATATGATATCATACTTACGATACAATTATACAAGAGTTTACATTCTTGACTTACACAGAGGGCACATTCTTTGTCTTTGGCCGACAACACCTTCTGCACCCATACTTACCTAATCCTTAACAATAATCATCTCGCTGATTAGGCCATACCTTCCATTCCCCTCGAATATAATTTCACGAGGAGAATTTCACGTGAATAAGGTAAACAACGTCATCATTCTCACAATTACAATGATGACCTAAGTATAAACACAACAAATGGGTGTAGCAGAACTGTGAACATGTCACGCAATAACACTTGCAAACTGTGGGTGATTCTCCGATTTCAATCAAGCACAATCATCACAGATATAAATATAAATGTTTGCGTATTTACACACATTTTTTACAACAATCATTGTTAGTTCACCAACACACTTTCACCACACAATTTACACTGTAGTTGTACAGATCACAGGAAGAGACTATTGGATCCTTGAAACCCACTGATCGTTACACACGAATTAGCAACCAATTTGAGACTATAGAACAGTGGTGCATTAAGATGGCTTTCCCGGGATTTACAACGAAAAACACCGCCGTTTTCAAGCCATATATGGGTATCATCGGATGAATCAACACTTCAAAAGTTTTTCGGAGTATAAAATCGCGACCTGACGGAACGGGCGATTGACTAAGACCAAAAAACAGGGTATTGTGACAGAATTCTGAAACGCGCGCAATAAATACGCGCGTTCCCGAAAACCGTACACAAATGAAATCCAAAAACTAGCAATAGAGTGTTAGAATGTAAACTTTCGCAAAATATGAAAGTTAAGTATTTTTGCGACAATTCATTCGTAATTCCAGTACATTTACAGCATATGTACCACAAATCGTCGAAAGCATAATTGTTCGGGTAAAATACGATTTCAGCCTTTAAGTCAACATAAGCATGACACTGTTTCTATTTATACACATAAATGCAGAAGAATTAGTTAATGACTCAAAAACCAGTTTTCGATTAAGTAATAAGGATTGAGACACGGGGGCGCCGGTTCCATCAAGCAACACCAAAGTGTGAAACCGGCCGATCTCCTTTGTGATTATTCAGTGGAAATGAAGGGCGAAAATTTGTGGTTGAAGACTTGATGATTCAGTTCAGGAAATGTCGCATTCAGAAAAATGAGCACAAATGTCATAGGGCTAACAATATATTCATTGCATTTGTACATGTAAAAACATCCGAAAACGGTACAACATTGATGCAGCGAGGCACTTCTTGAGGAATAGCTTCGTACATCATATTGATTTCATTGATCTTGACATTGCCCATTTCCTCAAGTATAAATAAGGAGTTTTTCAGGATAGCTAGGAAAAAGATTACTATAGAACGTGAGACAAACAGAGTGAAGCTCGGGCAACTGAAACTCAGTGACAGTCAGACACACGTAGAAATTCTAAGTGGTGTCAAGGCAACAGGCCGTGACGTTTGAATTCCAGAGACAGAAAGTCGGACGTAAAGTGGTGTCAAGCATTCGTCGCGTCAAAGTGCACGCGTCATAGTGGTGTCAAGTATTCGTAACATTACACACGTCACAGTGGTGTCAGCAAACACCTTTATAAGGGGCTGCTAACTACTGGATCTTCACTTCCACTACTGGAAGTCAAGAGGTAAGCAAAAAAATAAAAAAAAGTAAAAAATAAAAAAGCGAAAAATAAAAAAAAGTGAAAAATAAAATAGTGAAGAAAATAAAAGCACTTTTCTGTCACATAATCGCAGCGGGTTCTGTCACAGAACTGCGGCGGGTTCTGTCACAGGATTACTGCGGGTTCTGTCACAGAACTGCTACTGGTTCAATCACAGAACTGCTACTGGTTCTGTTACAGAACTGCTGCTGGTTCTGTAACAGAAATCCAGTAGATTCTGTCACAGATCTACAGCATAATCTGTCACAGAACTACGGCTCTGTTATGTTATCGCGTATTATGTAATGACATATTTCCTGTATTGCGGTATCATACGACGAAAAGCAAAAGTGACGAAAAATGACAAATTCCGCTTCATCTCACACCCAGAAAGTTCCTTCTTTAATTTTGCAAGCCTAACTGAATTTGAATTTACTATATCACTATGAATATAACCTTCAACACAACGATGAAAACCCAATGCCTCACAACACAGATATGGCTCTTAACAAGCATACAAAACATATTACACAAAGTTGAAGTTACGGAAGATTCACTTACCCGAGTGCTGGCTGTCTTGGTGTAGGCGGGTCTGGGCGGAGCTGCGGGCGCCGAGTTGGCGGGCGTTTCAGGGGTGGGAGCATCGTCTTTATCGTCCTCATCGTCATCTGAGAGAGAAGGTGGAGTTGGTTCGAAGGGTGGAATTGTTTTAATGATAGAATTTCAGAGAAGTATTGAATAGGGGAATTTCAGAGAAGCATTGAATAGTTCAGAGAAGCATTGAATAGGGGAAGGAGTCAGGCGCAGTTCAGAATTTGAGCTTCATATTGTGACACCGAGCCCTGTGTCACAAGAAATTCGTACTGTTCAGAAGTTTGATATACCTCTTGGTATTGCTACTGTACACTAGGAGAAATAAATACATGAAATCAACCCAAAACGCCAGCAGTAAAAGGAGTAGGAATGTGTTAGCAAATAATTTGGTGATATCAGGAAAGATTAATTTACCTTGATCATAAAGCATGTATTTAGTCGACGGTTCATTCCCAACTGGTTCGTTCGTAACGTAATTTAATGCATCTAAAACAGCCTGAAAGGATATAACAAAAATCGTCAAAAGCTTCATTGAAACCGATGTAATGCGATTTAGATTTGTCATTTCAAATGTTAAATTCGATATATCAAATGACAAATTTAAAATTTCAATGTTAAAATTTCTGTCTAAACTTCTCTTTAAAAACCTTTCTGTGCGAAGGAAAGCGTTGACGATTGCACTTCACAAGATGGAAGTAGGTATGATATGAAACATGTTGAGGTGGATACAGGTAGGATGAATAGAGGGCGGTGATTGGTGTTTGATGAATGATCATGAGATGTTTATGATTCCTGGGAGAAATGCGATTATGTGCTTTCTTTGGCGCAGCATTGTGAAAGAAAATAGTGATCCATTAGGTGATAATATAGGTTATTGCGGTTGTGAAGACGAAAATATTACTCGGAAGTACAAAACGCCATGATATTACATGTACGCACTACGCACCAAGCTAAATTCCCCAAAATTCTAACTTACTTTTGGATTCTTCATCTTCTCTTCTTTCGTAATATTTGACGTATTTAGCAAACATTCCCAATCTTTTGGTAGGTTCTGAAAAACGTCTGGTCAAGGTGATCTATTTTGTAAATATACAGTATGCTCTGCTTTCCTATTGCAGCACAGCTTTTTTTTGCATTTGGCTTTGAAATAAATGTCTGACAATGACGCCATAATATTTTTAGATTCGTCAATGGAAAAAATACTATTAAGTTACAAAATTATAAAAATAACAATTTGACGTCCAGGATATGTCTTGCAACCAACCTTCGATCTGAGTATTTATACACAATATATCCCTCAACAACAAGGTGTGACAATATTTCAGCTATGATATTAGATCTCGCTGATCTGTTGAATAGTCTATCTAATGAGATACAGAATACATTCATTCATGACTCGAATTTATAAGATTCAAACTTGCTACAATGATACATGAGTTATATTGTATTGCGAGCAATACAGGCAGCCGTATGAAGAGTCGAGCATATTCCGATGATATTTGAATGTTAGCACCTTGCAAGTGATAATCTGTTAGGCTTGAAGTGCCCACTAAAATCACGACATACTTCATTCGGTGAGCATGTCTGCAAGAATTTATGTATCTATGTGCAAATACGAGTATTTTAACCTCAAGAGTACAAATAACACCATATGAAATTTACAGATACAACTAACAGTACAATTAACTTACAATAAATTCGCCAGTTTCCTGGTTGAAACCGACATGCATCTGGTGTGAAAAGTCTTGGGGGCTTGATATTTCTATTTTATTCCGAGCTGAAATTGTTGAATGAGATTTAAACTAAATTCAGATAAAACTCATAAGCAGGGCTAAGGGTTGACCCGGGAATTTACAATTGCAATAAACGAATCACCACCTCATTTTTGAAATAAATCTTTTCATGTGTATCTTTCCTGGATGGTTCTTAATCAATGTTTTAATACAACCAAAACTCGACAAAAACTACAATAAATAACAAAAATAACTTCATAGACTAACCTGGTTTCTTAAAGATATATGTGAATAGTTTATTTTCTTTCTTGTTGTGACTGGCAGGCATGGGAGGAAGAGGTTTATCTGGCGGTGGGGAGACGTCCATTAATGATACTGTCCTGAAAAGTTTAATTGATAGATTAATTCAATTAAATAGATTAAAGGACTACAGAATTTATTGATCGACTGCACACTGCACAGTACACACAGTCAATCAATATATTGTTTGTATATTTGAAATTATCTAACACACTTGGCCTCATAATTAAAACCATGTCCAGTGTCTATGAATTTTCATAGTATCCAAAGATCTGTTGACCTACTCTCCAGACAATAAAAACAAATCAATTTATTTACCTTGGTGGTGGAGCACTGGGTTGGTCCTCATTATATTCTGATCTATCATTATATGACATGCTCACAACTACCTATGAGATGGGTAATTAATAAAGAATTAATTTCAAAAGAATCACAATGGAACCTGGCACAGAGTAATCATGTTATTACTCTGATGGTGTGCAAAAGTAATTTACAAAATCAGGGTTGACACAAGCACATTATAATCTCACGTTTTCTATTTTTGTATATCACTTATAGTTATCATAACAATGTGTGCAGAAATACAGGGGTAGCTCAGACTGCACTGTGCACATCTTTTGTGTGCATGGTATAAGTTTGTGCAGGACATAGACATTTGAATATTACATGTTTGTATGCTGCAAAAACTTATGCCACAGAACAAAGAAGACTGCAGTTGGAACTTTCACCCCAAACAAAAATGGTAATTTTCTAATATATAATCCAAAGTCATATAAAGGATTATGGGTATTTGACAAGCATTTTAGAGTTTTAAACTTTACAACACTACAGATTACAATCAAATTTGAGGAAGGTGCTTATCACCAAATGATGTTTTCTGAAGACGAGAAATAATATAATCATTTTCAATGTTGTATTCTCAAAACTGGCAGTAAATCAGTGGTGTAAAGTAGATCTGATTTGAATCCATTCTTGCATTCTGAGTGTTTCACTATGGGGCCCCCCTCAGTCAATACTAAAAGCAAATCAATACTAACAAAATGATGCGATGTTAATGAATTCTTGGTGATGGCGACCAATAATCATGGCCACAAAAATAGTGATAAGTAGATAAACTTATAAAACTATAAATTTAATAGTTGTGCAGGGTCATCATTAATATAATATATTGATGGCTATAGTATTAATCAGAATACAAAACATAATTACGCAAATCAAAAAGAAGTCCGGAATTTCAGCTGAAACTGCTAACAGCCGATTAAAAAACCTTATGCTACACGGGAGAAATAGGCGGTTGGGAGAGGCTCAACAAGGGTGTCGCGAGTTCGAGAAATTAGAACATTCTGAAATTTCCAAGTCACCGTCAAGCGGCCCATGTTGCATAGGCATACATGCACTGACTACTGTTTAAATTTCTGTGAGAAAAATTTAAAGGGGGTCTTTTGGAAATTTCAGAAGGCTTTCCCTAGAACTACAACTGTTGAAAAAAAGAGTCCTCAACCCAGCCTTTTTCTCCCCAAATGGCTTTTTTCCACTTTTCCCCCAAATTTTCAGAGGTTGCCTAAAAATAGACCAAAAGTTCGGGGTTATATCTAACATGGTTTGCACCGCGCAAAATGTCAGTTTAAAGGGGAAATATATTGCGGTTTCTGACTTTTCCAATCATCAAAAAAGCCCCTTTTCCCTTTAAAGAAATTTTAAAGTCTCATAAAAATTTTAAAAAAAGGGATCTTCCCGCCTAATAAACATCTTGAATTGGGTTTTTCCAAAACCCATTAAAATACCCAAAATTTTTAAAGGTTCAGGACGCCTTTTTTTGAGTTTAAAAATTTTTTCCCTGGGGGTTTGTCCTTGGCCCTTTATTAAGGGCACAAAGCTGGACGGGTGGTTTTTCCCGGAGGAAGGGGTCCCCAGCATCCCCCAAAAAAAAGGGTTAGCTGTGAGACGATGTGGTGAACCTATCATTCTATTCCGACGCCCTGATTGGTTGAAATAACTTAGGGCGTACACAAAAATCTATCTTTGTTTCTTTAGAAAGGACAATACGAAGTAGGGATAACACATTATTCAAATTGATAGAGATAGTTCAACAATCTTTACTGAATCTCTTATTAAAGGGGTAGTATACTATAGAATCGACTTCCCATAACATTCAAATAATTATGATTTTATCACTTCTCACCTTGCATGTTGTACTGTGAGCAAATCCCATGCCTCTATCTTAATTAGATCGCGAGTTATTGCGGTTTAAAGATTTTAGTACAATGACGTCACTCTATCAACGTGTTGCTGTGCCATGTACAATACGTGCCAGAACAATGGTATTGTCGTGTGTAATAGGGTGTTGAATTCAGGTGATGTTGAATTTTTATCATTTGATCGAAAAATGCTTATCCGTAAAATTTGTAATAAATTTCATGGTGACATCTTAGCTTTGAATCCTTATTAACGTGATAATATCGTGAATCGTGATTGATTATAGATAATCCTGTACATTGAGTTGCTCTCACTATAACAGTATGACCAGTATATGGAGATGGGACACCTTCTTTCCTCCTGAGGATAAGTCAAATCTAGAGTGGATGTGTTACAGATTTAAAGGCATAGACTGAAAAGAATGGGACTTTCTTCCGACTGTGGGAGTATCTAGTATATTGACTGGACAATGGTGCACCCCAGCAACATTCAGTTGATTGGTCGGTATTGATTGAGTGTAGCATGAGGCATAGTTTTTATTTTTGTAGCAAGAGGAGGATATATGATACATATTTCTATTCTTATGTGACATGATTATTACTCTGATCACCAAGTCTGCATGGAATCAAGAACGCCTTAATTCTAACCCAGGGCCCAGGCCTCACCCTAAAAACCCAGACGCTAGTGTTTGGCCTGAAAGTGAAATATTACGAAGTGAAGTGACGTGATGTGAAATTTTCAGAGGTGAAATTCCTGAGCACTTGTACTACTAGTAGGCAAAGCATACTAATAGAGTAGGGCATGAAGAGTGGGAAAATCAAAAAATGGTGTGGTGATGGGAAAGATATGACTTGTTATGGGTAGATGGGTGATTGCAGATCGAGCGATGTAAATTGTAATGAAGCAACGAGAGTGAAACTCAAAACTTCAGGTCGAATGTAACATAGAGATAGGTCCTTGCTCCTTTGTTAAATATCCATTATCGTATGTGATAGGGACCAGTATAGTGAGAGTGAGTACTGAGTAGCACCATCTCAGATGTAGCATATTGAAATATCATGTTGAGGAATTTCAAATGAATACCAAGCTTCATTCTGCAGTACACCAAGTACCAACGTTATATTGATAAGTTCATTGTTGATATTCTGAATATTCAAGGTTATTTCTTCAGAAAACAGTTTGATCTGTACTATTTAGATTGGATGTTGTTGTGACACATTGGTGGTCACGCTATCAATTTTATTCTTAATAAATACTGATCATCTGTGTATTTTATCTTCATATCTAATATGATCAACATGAGGAAACATACATAATTATTCATTTTCATAAAAACAAATGTTCGAGTACATCTGTCCTGTGAAATATGACTAGACCCACTGTCTAACAACAAATATTACGCTACAACATTGGAATATTCGAATGGCATCAATCATAAACCAAGGACTTATTCAAATTACACCTTATAACAAAGTAATTGTCCAATTAATGGGCAATCAATAGCATCAATGAAGTGGTACAATGATAATTCATAATTCTAATCTCATGCACAAAAAATGGAACAAAAAATGCAATGTGCTTAACTAGTGGTGAAGGTATTGTGGAATATGCAGTACTTTACATAGCGTTCATAACGCAAGTTTGTGGCCTGATGCGAGAGTGACGTCATTGCGCCATAACATAAAGGTGCGATATCTCGCGATTGGAGGCACATAGAAACATAGGGATTTCACACAAGTTATCATCACAGTATTATTTTTTATAGTTAGTAAATTGGACAATAAGAAAAGGCACTTTTCCTGGAGTATACTACCCCTTTAAGAATCCTTAACGACGAACATGTCAGATATCATAACATGCGACATGCTAAACTCACTTGCACTGCCACGCTTTTCCACATCTATCTCAAGGCACTTAGCCAGGAAATCTCTGAAGACGGAGGAAAGCCTTTCCGGGTTGTAAATAACGGGGGTTCCGTTAGTGGCGATCAGATACAGCGCCTGCAGGGTAGTCAGGCATTGTAACCGTGGTGTACTGACTTCTTCATGCGCGGCGTAATATATATGACGAGCGTTGTGCTTTTATGTGGAGAGTGGAAGCGCGTAAATGTAATTTCCTTGTAAAAAGCACTAATGCACATTTGCGCGCAGTAAAAAGCTGTGATTTTAAAATTCTAAGAGGTTAAATAAGTAGAGTTGCCACTGTTAGATCTAACCATGAGTTCTATGAGAGATCTCTTGCACTTACTCTCAATGGGTTCTCGTTGAGGTAGGGTGGCTCCCCTCAATCATCTCAATAGCCATGATACCCAGACTCCACACGTCAACCTGGTAGGGGAAACAGTAAAAAACAGTTATAAACAGTTAAATATAGTTTAAAAAACAGTTAAAAAACAGTTAAAAACATTTAAAACTTAAAAACAGTTGAAAAGCATTAGGGGAAACAGTAAAAAAACAGGACCACATAATTGGGCGTCTTGCATTCTTGCAAGCTTCAAGCAGAGTCCTGTCCATTTTAGCTAAGAGGTTCTGAACAGATTTCGGAGAGGTATAGGGCATGTTTGGGTAGGTTATGGTCTATGGAAATTGGACAAATCCATTAATAAGCTCAAGGTTCATATGTTAAGAAAGACATAATTTGGCGGGGTACTGGTTATCAGGAGACCTATTATAATCTACTATAAGCCCTTCCACATCATAAACAGCATACCTTGGGGCCGTATTGCTTCCTTGTAACAACTTCAGGGGCCATCCAATAGGGCGTTCCCACCATTGTAGTACGTTTACTCTGGTCAGGCGTTATTTGGGCGCAGAAACCAAAATCAGCTGAAATGGAATGTGGTTGGATTAAGAGTGATTTTGGTGTAGAAAACAAAGTCCACCTCAAAAATCAGCTATGATTTAAGGTGTGGATTGAGACCTCTACGGGTATCAAATCCACAGAGCTCTGTTTTCAGCTTTATAGATCGGCACTTGAAACGATTAAGATCAGCAGAATATTTCTCCGAATTAATGAAACCACTTCTTAGAAGCAAGGCTGTTCTACCAGAGACAGTACCAGGCAGTGCTGACAGACAACCAATTATCAATGTTTTGTGGTTTGACACGAAATAAATTTAAAATACTAAAATAGCCCGCCATGTCATTAATATCCTAATTCCCAATGATGATGTAATGATTATTATTGGCCGATATATTTGATGAGATACATGCCTCGGGCTTCACCTTTGTGAGAATCGTGACGTAACACCTTTAAAAAAGTTACTAGATGATTTGATACACGACACTGGGATTCCGGGCATTCTGCCTTATCAATATGTGTTCATTATGCGCATATTTATGACACATACATCATGCCCGCTTTTAGGTCTTTCCTATTACCATACGGAGCTCATAACAGACTCTTGACGCAGAACTTCAAACGGAAAATAGGCGGTTAAAATGTCGTCCATATCACAGAGCAATGTGATAAATTGATGAAGTTTAATCGCCTATTTTTCCCGCGCAGAAGTTAGGCAGTTCGAGACATCACCAAATCTCCACTCTAAACTATGACAATGACATAACCCACAACCTCCCCATATTTTGCAGTCTGCATACCCGTGACCTTGTAGCCTATTCCACGAGCATAAAAAATTGGCGGTTCAACGTCATTAATTTGGAGACGTGTGCTATATTAATATCATCACTTCGTCCGCCTATCTAATCCCTGACCGCACATTAATTTAGGGTTTCTCCGACATGATATAATTAGTTCATTGCCCTCTTGACTGGGTAGGTGTGATGTGCGTGTATCACACGCGGCAATGACGTCACGCCCCAACCCTGCGGGTGACGGATCATGGACCCAGCCCAAGCTGCAGAGTTTGTTTATAAACACCAGCAAGGGCTTAGCAAATCACTTTTTTCAGTTGATCAAGCAGTTCTTGTCTACAGTTTCAATCGAGAAACTTTCGCTTACTTCGCTACTTTTCTCCGATACACCTCTCTACTACTAAGGAATACCTACCAAAGACTTTGAGATGTTTGCTCGCCACACCACACTTCTACCCATCCTGCTCCTGGCTCTACTCCAGACCTTCTCCGCTTCCAGTGTCCCCTTCATCACCCAGAGTCCTACCAACGTTACCGCAGTACCCGGGGACAGCGTCAAGTTCCAATGTGAAGCAGTTGGCAACCCTACCCCAGACATCCTGATAGTCCGACAAGCCACCCATCTCTCTAACTTATTCCTAGATGAGGACTCCGCCGGACTCCGACCCACTGGTGCCGGGAACTCCGGAGCTAAAGCCGTTTCCGTCTTCAAAACCCTAAACAACGTCCGGAAAGCAGACTCTGGATGGTACGAATGTATCGCTTCCAACTCCGAGGGCTTTGTGACGAGTGAAGCATACCTGGAAGTTCTTTCCGACCCATGTGAGGGCGTGAGGTGCTCCGCTCGGAAAACCTGCCACGTGCTGAACTACTCAGCAGGCATTACAGAGTGTCGGTGTAGGGAGTGTGAGGATGATACCTTCAGACCCGTCTGTGGATCAGACTGTACTACCTACGTTAATACCTGTGAGTTGAGGAAGCAGAGTTGTGAGAGTGGACTGGGATTGAGTGTCCTGCACAAGGGCATGTGTGATGTGGAAGAGGCGGAGTTGAAGGTGGCAGGGGAGACGGAGCTGATGGAGGGGGATGAGATTAGTCTGACTTGTGATGCTGCAGGGTTTCCTGAACCCATGGGCTTCAGATGGGCTAAGATCATGAAAAATGGACGCCAGAAGATCGTGGGAAACGGCAAGAGGTTCACGGTAAAAAAGTCAGATCTCAAGGATTCTGGTGACTACCGGTGCATTGCTCAGCAGTGTAAGAACAGGATCAAGTCCGAGCTGGTGAAAGTGAACGTGTCTGCTATTCCGGTGGACGGACTTATTAAGGTGAACGACAAGACTTGCAGAGTGTTCGGTGACCCCCATATCCAGACTTTCGACGGACGGAAGTTCGATTTCATGGGACGGTGCAACTACATCATGGCAGTGGACTGCAGTTACAACAAATGGATGGTTATTGGTAAGTCTCTTGGAACTTTTCATTCTCGTTACTACTTCCATTAGATCTTAATTATTTTAAAAAAGTTTTTACAAAATAAAATATTCCTATTCACCACCTTGAGTTCAACCAGTGAACTTTCAGATCATCTTATTCCAGTATATTTAATGTTTCTAACCAGCCATTCTTTCCAGGACAATTCACCAAATGCGGAGAAGGAGTTACCTGTCTTGAACAGATCACAGTCTACTACGGAACCATGGTACCCCTCACCCTCGCTAGAGGCTGGATCGTCGGACAAAACGGAGAGAAATTCCGACTCCACAAGAACAAACCCGCCACCATCGACGATGCCATTGTGACTTACACCGGACTTGCTGTGGAGGTCGGACTCCCGGGCGTACATCTGGTCTGGGACGGATTCTGGGGGATCCAGATCACCGTGGACGAGGGAGCTAGAACGTGCGGACTCTGTGGAGACAACAACGGAGATATGTCAGATGACGTGACGATTGGAAGATACGGGTACACCGGGGGAGATGTGGCGGTGTTCGGGCAGAGCTGGGCGATGTGGAACCCTCAGTGGTGTGGGTTGGAGGAGGAGATCCCTAGTGATGCTGATAATTCTACCTGTGTGGGAGGGGAGATGGAGGAGGTGGAGAAGCAGTGCGACTCCATCCTCAACTCTGAAGTGTTTGCGGAGTGTACAGCTGCCATGGGAGGGGATTACTTCAGAGATACATGTGTGATGGACGGCTGCAAGACCCAGGTGGAGCGCTACGAGGGGTCGTCCGTCTGTGCGGTGACGGCGTCCTTTGCGCAGATCTGTGCGAAGAATGGGTTCCAGGTTCCGGCGGACTTCCTGGAGCTGATCGGGTGCGGACCGGAGCTGGAGTTCCAGGAAAGTGTGTATAATGCTGGGTGCCCCCTGGCTGGCAACCCGCCCTTCTTAGAGCAGTAAACTCTCTTAGAGCAGTTTAAGCTGAGTTTTATTACAGTGAAGTGTGAAGGACTAGAAATTGCTTGATGCAATTTTTCTAAGATCGATGACTCGATATATTTGTGTTATATTTGACGGGGATACTGATTCGTCTTGTTTTTAGCTAAAATTTGATTTTCTACTAAAACACTTATCTAAATGATTAACTTGATATTTAACCACTTTTGTATTTATTCATATTTATTGCATTTATACGGGTTGTGAGCTGATACATATTATATTTGTCATGTTTTGTACAATTTCACAGATAATTACTTTTCCTAAAATGCATTGTGTTTATTTTTTATTGATAATTCGAATCAAATTTTTGGGGAGAAAATTCAAAAAGGCCTTCCTTCTATCTGCCGAATCCTATAAAAGTATGTATAAAACTTACTCAGTTTGACCTGGCCCTCATTTCCCAAAAGAATGTTGTCGCTCTTGATATCCCGGTGAATAACTTGGGAGTTGTGTAGGAACGTCAAAGCTTGCAAACACTGAAATGTTGGAGGCGTCAAAAATAAAAATTTACAAAACTGAATTAAATTATATAGCATAAATGAAAATTGGGAAACAAAAAAATATTTCCTTCTTTAATCGAGCTTTAAACTCATAAAGCCAACCGTACCTCTCTGGATACAGCAGCGATCTGGCCCTCAGTCATGCAGGTTTCAGTTACCACGTCGGTTAATGGTCCCCCTGATTAATACAAGAAATGAGTTGAGGTACATTATGAGTTGCCTTTCAAGGATTTAAAAGGTTGCCATAATTTAAAAGCCAATGTGAAATATGGTAAATTGAAATCCGGCAAAAGATTGTAAGTCTCACCTCCGAGGTACTCCATAACGACCCACAACTCATCAGTCCCCACCAAGTAACTATCCACGTAGTTAACGATGTTAGCGTGTCTGTTCTCCTTCATCACCAGGATCTCGTTAATAATCAGATCCTTCTTCGGCTGCTGGCTCAGGTTCATCATCTTGATGGCAACTTCCTTGCCCTCCGAGATGTCGATACCCGTGTACACTATCCCCGACGCTCTGCAATTTAAAGACGTGACTCTAAATGCCACATTGGTCGAATATGCACTTTAGCATATATCTGATTATTGCTCAAGCTGTGTCATGTCATAACCAATAGGTTTATTGACTGGGGTCTGCAGTGTTATCTGAGTATCTGTGATGATACAAAAATGTGCCAAAAACATTGACTACTTGTAATTACCCTTGGCCGATTTTCTCGAACTTCGTGTACTTCTTCTTGGGGTCCCCGACGCTGACTATGGTCCGTAATAACGACAACACTTCTTCGTCACTCATCTTCACCTGGGGAGAGGGGTTGTAAGTTTGAGGTAATATGGTAGTGTCACCAAAAAGACCGAATATTCGCTTTAATGAGCCAGTTTGAGATAAGAATGTATCAACAATCTGAAACTAAATTAGATTTACGTAAATGTCATACTATAGTGAAATCCAGCCGCCAATGCTGACTGAAAATATCATACATTGCAGGTATAGGATTGGGTTACCGTATGTATGGCAATGGAACGCATCGATGGTTACAATTCCATGTTAGATGTCAGACTTAAGCTAATCGAGACATTATTGATCACGTAACATGCCAACTTGTGACACGCCATTCAAACGCCATGTCTTTTAGAATTTCATGATTCATACCTTCTTCTTCTTCTTGGGGATGTTCCTGTTAGGGTTTTGAGGGTCATTGCCTGGTACTTTCGCTTGTATCAACGCAGCTGATGTGGGCTGTGGAGAGATTGCGTCAGGATCACACAAAAATACAACAATTTGATTATCATAATTAATGATATCATATCATACTTACCATAGAAATATACAAGTGTTTACATTCTTGACTTACACAGAGGGCACATTCCTTGTCTTTTGCAGACAACACCTTTTGCACCCATGATTACCTAAATACATAATCCTTAATAACAATCATCGTGCTGATTAATCAACTTGACATAACTCTTAATCCCCTGCTATAATTAAACGAGGAGAATTTCATGCAAATGGGGTAAACAACGTCATCATGTATTCTCACAATTACGATGATGACTTAAGGAGAACTGTGAACATATCACTCAATGAAATTTACACTCACAAATTGTGGGTAATTCTCTGATTTCAATCAAGCACATTCATCACAGATATAAATATAAATGTTTACGTATTTACACACATATTTTTCACAACAACCATTTGGAATACACCAACACTCTTTACACTGTACTTGTTACAGATTTCCGGCTTGTTACAGATCACAGGAAAAGACTATTGGATCCTTGAAACCCACTGATCGTTACACACGAATTAGCAACCAATTTGAGACTATAGTGCAGTGGTGCATTAAGATGGCTTTCCCGGGATTTACAACGAAAAACACCGCCGTTTTCAAGCCATATATGGGTATCATCGGATGAATCAACACTTCAAAAGTTTTTCGGAGTATAAAATCGCGACCTGACGGAACGGGCGATTGACAAAGACCAAAAAACAGGGTATTGTGACAGAATTCCGAAACGCGCGCAATAAATACGCGCGTTCTCGAAAACCGTACACAAATGAAATCCAAAAACTAGCAATAGGGTGTTAGAATGTAAACTTTCGCAAAATATGAAAGTTAAGTATTTTTGCGACAATTCATTGTGAAAGATTTGAGTTTCATGAACATCCAATTACAAGAGTAACTCAATCATGTAACGATCACCACACTATCATCCACTCATTCGCAGGGGTAGGCAAGGCAGAGGTGGATAGGAGAGATGACCCCAAGAACACCACATTCGACAAAGAGGGGGAGATCAGCTTACTACCACCAGCTAGCCCAAGTTGGGTCAAGGGACCTCAGCCAAGGAAGGGGAATGGAAGCGAGAAAGAAAGACAAAGGAAGGGATCAGGAAAAAAGGGCGGGAAAGGTCATGGGCACCATACCTAGGAAGCAGCATGACACAGAGGGTAGAAGTGAGATTGAGACGGCTATTGAGAAAGCTAGGGGAAGCCGTAGATCATGCTGTAGGAATAGAACCAGGCGACCTGAAGGTCCCAGATATCATAGAAAATCACGACAGCAGACAAGAGAGAAATGTTGATAGAATAGTGAGTTGGGAAAAAGCACAAATCAACTTTGACGAACGAGTTGAACCATCTCCTAGTGACTTTGAGATAAAGGAGAGAACAAAGAAGATAAAAGACGACGAAGAATGGGATAAAGTGAACCAGAGGTTCAAAGAGATGTTCAGTGAGCAGAGCGAGAAGATAGAAAGTAATGAGCTTGATGAGCTGCTAAAGCTGTTCAAACAGGCGGTCTATGGGGCTCTCAAAGACATCGGAGGGGAAGGAGGAGAGGAAAATCAGCCTCAAAGAGCATGAGATGGATAGATGAGGAAAAGAAGAGGTCAGAAAACTGAAGAATGAGGCAAAGAAAACCTTCAAGAGAATGTTACATGATGAAGAAACGGAAGAAGAAGCCTTAACAGAACAAAATAGGCACTGGAAAGAAACTCATCCGACTACACAGTAAACTCAAAAGACAAGAGGATGCAATAAATGGTCATGTAAAACGAAAAGAGAACACCAAAAGCATTCTGTCAGAACCCATATGAGTTCATCAAGAAAAACATCATGAGAAGTCAGAAATGCAGAAAATCACACCAGAATGTTCTCTAGAAGAGGCAAATGTATTCTTTTCAAGAGGTATATGGGATGTAGAGAGGAACAGAATGATACCATTCCCTCATGCCCTGCCATACCTAAAGAAGCCAGTTTACTATGGACATGAGCGCACCAAGATGAAGAAATCTATGAATACATCAAGAGTCGGAGGAACAAATCTGCACCAGGACCTGATGGCATACCAAGGTTCATAGTATTTAAGAAATGTCCTGATATCAGAAAGGTACTAGGAGTGGTGGTGAGGAGAATCTTTAGTGAAAATCGGATACCCAGTGAAGACAGAACAGCTGTTAAGATATTTTCCACAAGTCTGAAGTCAAGGAAACTTGAAAACTTCAGAGACATTACACTCTTTAACACAACCCTGAAGACTGCGGCAGGTATATGGGCACGAAGAGTGAGAAAGTACATGATGGTCAACAAGTACTTCGACACAGATCTTCAGAAAGGCTTTCTGCCCAAAATTAGTGGATGTTTAGAACACAATCAGACAGTGGTTGATATTCTCAAAGAGAAAATAGGCATAGGAGAGGATGTATACATCATATGGATGGACCTACAAAATGCTTTCGGGAGTATACACATAATCTCATAGAGTGCAGCCCTATGTTCTACGGAGTCCCTGAGAGCCATAGAACTGATAATGTCCCTTGGCTCAGACTGCTCAGTTGAAGTGGTGACTCAGGATTGGACATCACAGCCAGTAAGGATCGAAAAAGGGTCCTACAGGGCGGCCCAGAGGCTGGACTGTGTTTTTAACATTGCATGGAATTTAGGGTTAGAATTCTTGATGCTGGTCGCACTGAGATTGGCTGCAAAAAACAGGATAAGCCAGTAGCCGGGTCTGTAGATGACGTCACCCTATCAGCCCAAGAGGGAGACAGGTCAGAGCACTAGTCAGTGCTGCTGAAAAGTTCTGTGGGTGGGCAGGACTAAAGTTCAAAGATGCCAAATGCAAAGCAATGGAATTGTTGATGGTTCTCTTGTAAACCCACCTCATTGCAGTTAACAACAAGATAGTGCCTGCAATGCATAAGGAGCCATCTAAGTTCCTGGGAAGATGGTGTACCAGCTTTTGAAGAAAAGGAGGAAAAGATGATAGTGGAGAAGTTTAAGAAGTTGATGGATAAGACCAAACAGCATCAACATTGATGAGAGAAAGAAAGCATGGATCTACGAAAAATGGAGTCTTGGCATCAATGAGTTGGACTTCATGACGCACCACTTCACCGAGCAAGGGATATTAGAGATGGAAAAATCACTAACAGATACCTGAAGAAGTGGTTGAGGCTATGCAAGAGTGCAGACCCATCTATCTTGTAGCAGAAAGGAAAAGGGATGGGAATCAGAGAAGTACGGAGTGTCTGCATGCAAGGTCAAGTAAGGAGAGAAGTGATCTTATGCTGTAGTAGAGATAAAGCTGTAAGAAGAACATCATCAGCGAGAAGAGAAGCAGAACAGATAAAGGAGAGGAAGTGGAACCCAGCTGAGAAGTTAGATGAGGCAGTACAAAGGGTTACATACGCCCGTAACTTCAAGAGCCAACAAGACAGGAGAGGTCTAGGCCACGGAGTGTACACCAACAAACCACTGCACAGAAAGGAAATCACAGACGAAGTAAAGAGGATCACAGATGAAGAGATGATACCCCACATAACCAGCTTAGCCATGCAAAGCAAATGGACAATGTGGGACGAAGTTATTGAGATGGACATGAAATGGAGAGAAATCATGTATGGGATGAGTCCAAGTATGCTCTCCTTCTATATGAACGCAGTTCAAGACACCCTTCCGCACCCACAGAATTTAAGAAGATGGGGAAAAGGCCAAGAAGCAAAGCGTGCACCCTGTGTGGTTGGAAGAACGCAGGACTCCCGCATATTCTGTGTGGGTGTAGGGTTGCATTGGATCAAGGGAGGGTGTCTTACAGACACGATAGCATATTGAAAGTGATAGAAGGATCACTGAAGGACAAGATAAATGCTATCACAGAGCCTATCCCAATACATGACACCATCAAGGAAGTCAAGTTCGTAAAGAAAGGGCAGAGAATGAGAAAAGAAAAAGAGAAAAAGAAGAAACACGTTGGACTCCTGGACTATGCAAATGATTGGAAGATGAATGGACACGAGAAAAGAACCAGATCCATTTCCCGCCACACATCACAACAACATCAGACAGACCAGATATTGTTCTGTATTCTGAGTCCAGTAAAACGGTGATAATGATAGAACTGACATCACCAGTGGAGGAAAACATGGAGAAATGGAGAGTGATCAAGAAGACCAAGTACGAGAAGCTAGCAGAACACATCAGAGAAAAGGGAACATGGAAGCCATGGGTATTCACCATAGAAGTTGTTATAGGCTATGTTGACAAGAGAGAACACATGGTCTGTGGAAGAAGCTGGGCTTAGGAGACAAGGAAGGAAGACAGCTGTTAAAGAAAATATCCAGGACAGCCTTGAGGAGCTCCCACTCATCTGGATCTCCAGAAACACGAAAGACTGGGGCGAACCAGAATGGAAAGATAGTTTGTAAATACAAAGATTGTAAATACGTTATTGCGGATCCGAGATGTATCTAGCTGTGACGTTGTTCCCTTAACACGGGCGCACGTGTGAAGCAGCGTAGTGTGAGGACGTTAGGGGCTGCGAGCACCTCACACGGACAGCTAGCCTTTACCAGTGACAACTTATCCAGTCATGCAGCACCGCAGCGGCTGAAGATAACCTGCACCATTGGAGTGGCGATGGGTGTGCAGTGAAAGTGGAGATGCAGACTCTCATGCTTGGGGTATCATGTTGTGGAACCTGTCTGACGACCTACCTTCTAAAGGTAACTAAGATGCGCCGGGGTAACAACCGAGTAGTATTGGGCGTAGACAGGGTTGTGCTATCACAGAGTAGTACAATTGTTTATATTTCGTTCGTACATTTACAGCATATGTACCACAAATCGTCGAAAGCATAATTGTTCGGGTAAAATACGATTTCAGCCTTTAAGTCAACATAAACATGACACTGTTACTATTTATACACATAATGCAGAAGAATTAGTTAATGACTCAAAAACCAGTTTTCGATTAAGTAATGAGGATTGAGACACGGGGGCGCCGGTTCAATCAAGCAACACCAAAGAGTGTAACCGGCCGATCTCCTTTGTGATTATTCAGTGAAAATGAAGGGCGAAAATTTGTGGTTGAAGACTTGATGATTCAGTTTAGGGAATTTCACATCCAGAAAAATGAGCAAAAATGTCATAAAGCTGTATGAAATTAAGCCTTTTGGATGGTGTGATACCGAACTACATTTGAGCTAAGTCCTAACAATATATTCATGCATTTGTACATATAAAAACATCCGAAAACAGTGAAACATTAACGCAGCGAGGCACTTCTTGAGGAATTGCTTCGTACATCAGATTGATTTCGTTGATCTTGACATTGCCCATTTCCTCAAGAATGCAAAAGGAGGTTTTCAGGACCGGAAAAATATTACTACAGAACGTGAGACAAACAGCGTGACGCTCTGGCAACTGAAACTCAAAGTTTCTGGCAGTCAGACACACCTAGAAAGTCTCAGTGGTGTCAAGGCAACAGGCTGTAACGCATGAATTCCATAGACAGAAAGTCGGACGTAAAGTGGTGTCAAGCATTCGTCACGTCAAAGTGCACGCGTCATAGTGGTGTCAAGTATTCGTCACATTGCACACGTCATAGTGGTGTCAGCAAACACCTTTATAAGGGGCAGCTAACTACTGGATCTTCACTTCCACAACTGGAAGTCAAGAGGTAAGCAAGAACAAAAAAATTAAAAAAGTTAAAATGAAAAGTTAAAAATAAAAAAATAAAATGTGAAAAATAAAAAACAAGAAGTTAAAAATAACTGCAGCAGTTGCCGTCATAGAACTGCAGAAGGTTCTGTCAGGTTTTTGGCGTATCCTGAGACAGAACCGCAGCGGGTTCATAGAACCCTGGCGGGTTCTGTTACAGAACTGCGGCTGGTTCTGTCAAAGAACTACGGCGGGTTCCGTCACAGAAAATCTGCCGTTTCAGTCATAGAACCGCACTGGGTTCTGTCACAGAACCGCACCGGGTTCTGTCACAGCACTGCGGCTGGTTCTGTCACAGAACTGCAGTGGGTTCTGTCACAGAACTGCTGCAGGTTCTGTCGTACATTATTTTGTGTAAACCGATTCGGCGCCTATAGGCATGAATCGGCGCCTAGGCGCCTTTAAGTTTTTTTCGGCGCCGATTCGGCGCCTATAGGCGGTGTTGCTGGCGCCCATAGGCGCCCACACGACATTTTCATTTTTTCGGCGGTCATCGGCGCCTATAGGCGCCGATAAGCGCCTGCGGACCGCCTATCGGCGCCGTCGGCGCTGACCGCTTATCGGCGCCTATATTTCGGTACCGGTAGGCGCCTATAGGCGCCGATATTGATTTCTAGCACCCATGTTATTCCTCTTTTTCGATGAATTAGACAGTCATGAACTGGCGAGGATGAGTTTTATTAGCTGAGCTCCGAGTCTATGACCTATATTCATTGGCCTAATTCTATAGGCGCCTATAGGCGCCGATGAATTAAAGTAGTCTCTAAATTGGCCCGCAACATCGTTGTTGGGTCAGGATTAGGGCTAAACTTGGGTTTAGGGTTAATAGGTTAAGTTAGGTTAGGTTAGGGTTAGTTGGGGCAAGGGGTCAGGTTAACTCAATCCCAACCAACCCAAACCAACCAAAACCAAACCCAAACCCAAAACCCAAACCCAAACTGACCAACCCTAACCTTGTCTAACCTCAACCTAAACTTAAACCTAACTTAACCCAAACCCAACCTGAGCACTGTGAAACGAAAGCGTACGCCAATTTAGGACTGTTTTAATTCATCGAGCTCATAGGCGCTTCAGGCGCCGAAAAGGCGGAAGAACACAGATTATGAAGGCAAAATCGGCAAAATCGGACGAAGAAATGTAGTATCGGTTTCATAGGCGCCTATAGACGGTTGAAAACATAGGCGCCGATAGCGGTCGAAAAGCGCCGACAGCGCGATAGGCGGTCCATAGCTTATCGAAAGTGCTATCGGCGCCTATAGGCGCCGATGACCGCCGAAAAATTGGAAAATGTCAATATAGTGCCTATAGGCGCCTAAAAGCGGTACCGCCTATAGCGCCGAATCGGCGCCGAAAAACTTTATTAGGGCGCCGATTCGGCGCCTATAGGCGCCGAATCGGCGGTTTGCACAAGTGGTAATGTGCCGTTCTGTCACAGAACTGCTACTGGTTATGTTGAAGAACTCTGTTGTTATCACATATTATGTAATGACATATTTCCTGTATTGCGGTATCACAGGACGAAAAGCAAAAGTGACGAAAAAATGACAAATTCCGCTTCGTCTCACACCCAAGCCTAACTGAATTTGAATTCACTATGACTTTAACCTTCAAAGATGAAACGAAATGCCTCTGTTGAAAACACCGCCCCAAACTCTCTCAACACAGATATGGATCTTAACAAGCATACGAAACATATTCCACAAAGTTGGAGTGACGGAAAATTCACTAACCCGAGTGCTGGCTGTCTTGGTGTAGGCGGGTCTGGGCGGAGCTGCGGGCGCCGAATTGGCGGGCGTTTCAGGGGCGGGAGCATCGTCTTTATCATCCTCATCGTCATCTGAGAGAGAAGAGGGGGTTGGTTCGAAGGGTGGAATTGTTTTGATGATAGAATTTCAGAGAAGCAATGAATAGGGAATTTCAGAGAAGCATTGAATAGGGGAAGGAGTCAGGCACAGTTCAGAATGTGCTTCATATCGTAACACCGAGCCCTGTGTCACAAGAAATTCGTACTGATCAGAAGTTTAATACCTCTTGGTATTGCTACTGTACATACATACATACTGTAACATACATACTGTAACAGTAGGGGAAATAAATACATGAAATGAAACCCAAACACCACCAGTAAAAGAAGTAGTAATGTGTCAGCAAATACTTTGGTGAAATCAGGAAATATTAATTTACCTTGATCATAAAGCATGTATTTAGTCGACGGTTCATTCCCCACTGGTTCGTTCGTAACGTAATTTAATGCATCTAAAACAGCCTGAATGGATATAACAAAAATGGTCAAAAGCTTCATTGAAACGGATGTAATGCGATTTAGATTTGTCATTTCAAATGTTTAATTTGATATATCAAATGACAAATTTAAAATTTCAATGTTAAAATTTCTGTCTAAACTTCTTTTTAAAAACCTTTCTGTGAGTAGAAAAGCGTTGACGATTGCACTTCACAAGATGGAAGTTGGTATGATATAAAACATGTTGAGGTGGATACAGGTAGGATGAATGGAGGGCGGTGATGAGTGTTTGATGAATGTTCATGGGATGTTTATGATTCCTGGGAGAAATGCGATTAGAAAATGTTTTCTTTGGCGCAGCATTGAGAAAGAAAATAGTGATCCAATAGGTGATAACATAGGTTATTACGGTTGTGAAGATGAAAATATTACTCGGAAGTACAAAACGCTATGATATTACATGTACATAACAAGCTAAATTCCACTAAATTCTAACTTACTTTTGGATTTTTCATCTTTTCTTCTTTCGTAATATTTGACGTATTTAGCAAACATTCCCAATCTTTTGGTAGGTTCTGAAAAACTTAAGGTCAAGGTGATCCATTTTGTAAATAAACAGTGTGCTCTGCTTTCATATTGCAGCACAGCTTTTTTAATTTGGCTTTGGGAAATGGGATAAATGTCTGAAAATGACGCCATAATATTTTTAGATTCGTCAATGGAAATAAGTTACAAAATTATAAAAATAACAATTTGACGTCCAGGATATGTCTAAATTATCGCGCGCGAGAGGGGTCAGGCAACGCCTGACAAGTAGAAGCCAGGTCCCAAGATTTAGTGGTTTAGGCGAACTGGTGAGTATGTCGGAGACCAGATTTATTATGGGAAGCGGTTACAGGAAAGGGTAGTATTCAACAGTGTAGAATTCAAAGTTCTGCTTTACGAACACAGAATTAATATAAGTTAAAGACAGATCACATTCCTGTTTTCAGGAGTGTTCTGATCCCCTGGAAGTGTCGTTATTCAAGAAACTGATCATAGGCACCTGGTACCTGCCCCGATTCCCCAACACCTTCGTCACCTGGACTCCCAACAAGATAGACCCCCACTCACCTGCACCCCTCTCCATCAACCTACTTGGCCCCCACTCGGAGGTTACGGAACTCCGGTCCTTCCTCATGGAGTGGGAAAGTGACAGATACATGGTTCCGGAGACCTGTGACAGGGGCAAGTTGGAGTGGTATGTGTACCAACTTGGCAAGCTGCCAATTCCTGTGGAATGTAAGATGGCGGAGGAAAGTGTTGAGCTGTTTGGATGCAGGGATGGGATATCTTGTGTGAAGAAGATTCTGGATACTGATACCAAACAAGCAGATGAAGAGAATCCAGATACGCGACCTTTCTTCTTTGATGTGGTCTATGATGATGCCAATGCAACTGATAGTGATTCAACGTTAGTAACATTTACAATCTTAATCTTGGCTATATATATAATCACAATCGCCAAAATAGCAATGACCCTTTTTTTCTATAATGGATGATAAAGATTGATCACTCAGTTTTTAGAATCAGGATTTCTTATAGAATGCATGAGAAATAAGTTACCTATGTAGCTCTAATTTGAGTTTTTTTAGACATTTTCGATTCGGAATGGCTATCTCGTGAAAAGACAACATCTCTTTCCTCAGGATGCAGGTGTACAAGTCCCACTTCCTCAAAGTCCTCTTCATCGCTACTAACACATTCAAACAGAAGTTCCGGCTCACCAGAACTCATATTGTCGGGAATAAGCTCTTCTTCTCAGGAGTGGATTGTAATAATGCTCTCGAATACTTCATTAAGTTTAATGATAGGATCATGGCATTACTCGGCTACATTCTAGACCTAACCATAGAATTGGCCCGCTGGATGTTCCATGTGGATATATCAAAACCACCTCGAAATCGAGTTTTATACTTCCCTTTCGACGTGTCGCTTTTACTGATGAGCACAAAGCGTCATGCAAAAATGTCTTTACTAAAGGGGTGGGGGGTGAGTTCGAAGATAAATATAAAGTGACTTCCTTTTTCAGTTAATTCGAACAGGGAGATGGATGCTGCTGGTCAGAGACTTCATTTGCATCGACGGAATGAAAAAGAGATGATTGATGAACAGTTGAACACCGACCCATATGTGTGCACATGGATCGATCGAGAGAAGGTGCAGAGGACAGTGAACTAAATTGTATGAATTCGAATCATTATCAGTACCACCAGTGAGAGTACGAGTGTGAGTGTAGTAGGAGGGGTGGTCAGAGGACTGCTACCTTGCACTGGTATTCTACCTAAATATACCCTGCCCTCCGCCGCGCACACCTTTTTCCGCAACACGACCCTCCAAATTTTCGAGTGTTGCGCGCTAGGCATGGGAGAAATCCATCTAGTGTGAGTGTGACCCAATTCCTGGTGTTGTTTGCTCCCCATGACCCTGTACAGTGGGCAAAGAAGTGGCTGTTGTAACCTTGGGCGTCTTAGGATTTTATGAAAATATTTCTTGTTTCGTGGATGTAGCAAGGTCTGAGAACACCTTGAATTGCCACGCAATCACCATCTATACTCATGGGATATCTACTTATGCAACATACTTAAAATATTGTACTCATCGTATTTCCGAGCCAGCTTCAGGCTGGTTAGAAAGATGAGGACTGAGGAGTTTGTGAAGTCTTGTCATTTATATTCAAGTTTTGTTTTTTGGAGAATCGATTCCCATACGTTCAGCGTCTTCAATTTTACGTGGAGGGGAAGGAAGGTCTTCTGATAGCGGGCCGGGGGAGGGGTCTAAAATTTCCGAAATATCGCGGACGTCTACTTCTGACCTCTGGTTACCAGATTCCAGGAAAAGCTTATCAATAAAACTAAAATGGATGCTTTTAAAGAGTGAATTCCGAGGAAAAATCGCTTTAACCGTCTACATTGTGTGTTCTAAACCGTCACTGTTCTGATCAGTAGGCTTGAAAGAATTTATGTAAACGTACAAATACAAAGTTGAAAGTACGAAATATAAACAATTTGTATTTACTCAGTGATAGTACAACCCTTGTAGCCCAATACTACTCCGGTTGTTACCCCGGCGCATCTTAGTTAACTTTAGAAGGTAGTTGTCAGACAGGTTCCACAAACATGATACCCCGGCAATGAGAGTCTACATTCCATTTAATTGCACACCCATCGCCATGGCCACCCACTGGCAGGTTATTTCAGCCATCATGGTGCCGCATGACCGATAAGTTGTCACTGGTAGGCTATTGTCCAGGAGGTGCTCGCAGCCCCTAACGTCCTCACACTACGCTGCTTCCACACGCGCCTGTGTTAAGGACAACGTCAAGCAGCTAGATACATCTCGATCCGCAGTTAATGTATTTACACCTTGTATTTACAATCTATCTTTCCATTCCTGGTTCGCCCTAGAAGTCTTTCTGTGTTTCTGGAGATCCAGATGAAGGAGCCTCAAGGCTGTCCTGATATTTTCTTTGACAGCTGTCTTCCTTCCTTTTGTCTCCCAAGCCCAGCTTCTTCCACAGACCATGTTTCTCTTGGCAACATAGCCTATGGCACCAACTTCTATGGTGAATACCCAAAGGGCTTCCATTTCCCCTTTTTTTGAGGCCCCTTAATTTTATTTGTCTTCTTGATCATTTTCCATTTCCCCAAAGGTTTTCCCACTGGTGATGTCAGTTCTATCATTATCCCCTTTTTTAAAACGGGACTCAGAAAAAGAACAAATCGGGTTCGGTCTGATGTTGTTGTGATGTTTTGGGGGGGAAAGGGATCTGGTTTTTCCCTTTCCACATTCATCTTTCCAATCATTTGCAAAACCAGAGCCCAAAAGTTTTTTTTCTTTTTTTCTTTTTTCTTTTTCTATTCTCTCCCCTTTTCTTTTTTAAAACTTTTCCCTTTGAGGGTTTGCCATGTTTTGGGGATAGGCTTTAAGCATTTTATCTTGTCCTTCATGCTCCTTCTATCATTTTCTAATATGTTCCCCCAAGACACCCCCCTTTTCCAATGCAACCCCACACCCACAAAAGAATATGGGAGCCCCCGGGGCCCAAAACCAAAACAGGGTGCCCCTGTTTTTTGGCCTTTTCCCCATTTTCCAAATTCTGTGGGTGGGGGAAGGTGTTTTGAACTGCGTTCAAAGAAGGAAAATATTTTTGGGCCCTCACCCCTTTTTACATGATTTCTCTCTCCATTTCATGTCCATCTAAATTAATTTGTCCCACATTTCCATTTGCTTTGGGCTGTTGGTTATGTGGGGTAACATTTCTGTCTGTGATCCTCTTTACTGTCTGTGATTTCCCTTTTTGTGCAGTGGTTTTTTTACACCTGGGGGCCTAGACCCCTCCTGTCTTGTTGGTTTTTAAGAGGGGGTTTTGTAAACCCCCGACTGCCCCATCTAACTTCTCAGCTGGGGTTTCCCCTTCCCTTTATTTTGTTCCTTCTCTTTCGCTGATGGGTATTCTTTTTACAGCTTTATCTCTTACGATTGGATCACCCTCTCCCTTTCTTGACCTTGCATGCAGACACCCGTAACCTTTTCTGATTCCCATCCCTTTTTTCCCTTTTTATACAAAAGGGTGGGTCTGCACCCTTTGCATAGCCCCCAACCACTTCTTCAGGTATCTGTTAGTGATTTTTTCCATCTCTAATATCCCTTTTTCGGGGAAATGGTACGTCATAAAAGTCCCAGCTCATTGATGCCAAGACTCCATTTTCGTAGATCCATGCTTTTTCTCTCATCATCAAAAGTTGATGCTGTTTCTTATCCATCAACTTTTAAACTTCTCCACATCATCTTTTCCTCCTTTCTTCAAAAGCTGGGACACCCATCTTCCCCGGAACTTGAACGGCTCCTTTGCATTGCAGGCACTATCTTGTTGTTAACTTTCAAAAGAGTGGGGGTTTTTAAAAAGAACCATCAACCCAAATTCCCTTTCTTTTTCATTTGGCATCTTTGAACTTTAGTCCTGCCCACTTTTTAAAAACTTTTTGAGCACTGACTAGTGCTCTGACCTGTCTCCCCTTTGGGCTGGTTAGGGTGACGTCATCTACGAACCCGGGTACTGGCTTATCCTGTTTTTGCAGCCAATCTCCAGTGCGACCAGCATCAAGAATTCTAACCCCAAAAAGCATGTTAAAAAAACAGTCCAGCCTCTGGGCCCTTTTAGGGGCCCTTTTTCGATCCTTTTTTGGCTGGGATGTCCAACTTGAGTCACCACCCCTTTTAAATACAGTCGGAGTAAAGGGGCATTTAGTTTATGGTTTTTCAGGGACCCCTTTTAGAACCCCCGGGGTGCACCTTTAAAAGATTATGTTGTATACCCCTGAAAGCATTTTTAGGTCCATCCAAAGATGGGATAATTCCCCCTATGCCTATTTTTTTTTGAGAAAAAATCAACCACTGTCTGATTTTTGTTCTAAAATCCACCTTTTTGGGAGAAAGCCTTTTTGAAGATCTGTGTCGAAGATTTTGACCATCATGTACTTTCTCACTTTTTCGTGCCCATATACCCTAATTTCAGGGGTTTTGTTAAAGAGTGTAATGTTTTGAAGTTTTAAACCTTTTACCCAAATTTTTGGGAAAGTATCTTGCTGTTTGTCTTCACTGGGGCCGATTTTTACTAAAATTCTCCTCACCCACCACCCTTTGTACCTTTTTGATATCAGGGCATTTCTTAAATACTATGAACGGTATCCCTCAGGTCCTTGGGGAGATTTGTTCCCCCGACTCTTTTATGTATTTTATAGATTTCTTCATCACTTCGGGGCCTAAACCATGAAGTAAAATGGCTTTTTGGGATGGAGGGCATGAGGGAATGGTATCTTTTTGTTCCTCTACATCCTTATAATTTCTTTTAAAAAATTAGATTTGGCCTTTTAGAAAAACCCCCCTGGGGTGATCTTTTTGCATTTGGGGCCGGACTCCGACCCCCTTTTGCCCCAGATTCCAGGAAAACTTTCTAAAAAAAGGTCTTTAAAATTTTGAATCCCCAAAAACCCTTCCCCATTGGGGTTCAAAACCCACCAAGTGGCAAAAAATTTTGTCTTCCCAGTTGAAATAAAATTAAACAATTGTACTCTCTGTGATAGCAAAAACCCTGTCTCCCCCAATACTATTTGTTGGCGTTTGTTATTTTGGGGTTTACGGACGGGCCAAATGATACCCCAAGCATGAGTACCATTTCCTGACCCATCGCCACCTAATGGTGCAGGTTATCTTCAGCCACTGCGGTTGCATGACTGGATAAGTTTCACTGGTAAAGGCTAGCTGTCCGTGTGAGGTGCTCGCAGCCCCTAACGTCTCACTACATGCTTCACACATGCCGGTAGGGACATGCAGCTAGACCATCTCCGGATCCTGTAACGTATTTACAATCTTTGTATTTACAATCTATCTTTCCATTCCTGGTTCGCCCTAGTCTTTCGTGTTTCTGGAGATCCAGATGAAGTGGGAGCTCCTCAAGGCTGTCCTGGATATTTTCTTTGACAGCTGTCTTCTCTTCCTTGGTCTCCTAAGCCCAGCTTCTTCCACAGACCATGTTCTCTTGGCAACATAGCCTATGGCACCAACTTCTGCAGGAATACCCATGGCTTCCATGTTCTTTTTCTGATGTGGTTCTACAGCTTCTCGTACTTTGTCTTCTTTGATCACTTTCCATTTCTCCATGTTTTCTCCACTGGTGATGTCAGTTCTATCATTATCACCGTTTTACTGACTCAGAATACAGAACAATATCTGGTCTGTCTGATGTTGTTGTGATGTGTGGCGGAAATGGATCTGGTCTTTCTCGTGTCCACATTCATCTTCCAATCATTTGCATAGTCCAGGAGTCCAACGTGTTTTTCTTTTTTCTTTTTCTTTCTCTATTCTCTGCCCTTTCTTTTTTACGAACTCTGACTTCCTTTGATGGTGTCATGTATTGGGATAGGCTCTGTGATAGCATTTATCTTGTCCTTCAGTGCTCCTTCTATCACTTCTAATATGCTATCGTGTCTGTAAAGACACCCTCCCTTTGATCCAATGCAACCCCACACCCACACAGAATATGGGAGTCCTGGGGTTCTTCCAACCACACAGGGTGCACGCTGCTTCTTGGCCTTTTCCCCATCTTCTTAAATTCTGTGGGTGTGAAGGTGTCTTGAACTGCGTTCATATAGAAGGACAGCATACTTGGACTCATCCCATACATGATTTCTCTCCATTTCATGTCCATCTCATTAACTTCGTCCCACATTGTCCATTTGTTTTGCATGGCTAAGCTGGTTATGTGGTATCATCTCTTCTGTCTGTGATCCTTTACTTGTCTGTGATTTCCTTTCTGTGCAGTGGTTTGTTCGTGTGTACACCTGTGGCCTAGACCTCTCCTGTCTTGTTGGCTCTTGAAGTTACGGGCGTATGTAACCCTTTGTACTGCCTCATCTAACTTCTCAGCTGGGTTCCACTTCCTCTCCTTTATCTGTTCTGCTTCTCTTCGCTGATGATATTCTTCTTACAGCTTTATCTCTACTACAGCATAGGATCACCTCTCTCCCACTTGACCTTGCATGCAGACACTCCGTACTTCTCTGATTCCCATCCCTTTTCCTTTCTATACAAGATAGATGGGTCTGCACTTTGCATAGCCTCAACCACTTCTTCAGGTATCTGTTAGTGATTTTTTCCATCTCTAATATCCCTTGCTGAAGTGGTACGTCATGAAGTCCCAGCTCATTGATGCCAAGACTCCATTTTCGTAGATCCATGCTTTCTTTCTCTCATCAATGTTGATGCTGTTGGTCTTATCCATCAACTTTAAACTTCTCCACTATCATCTTTTCTCCTTTTCTTCAAAAGCTGGGTACACCCATCTTCCCAGGAACTTGAACGGCTCTTTTATGCATTGCAGGCACTATCTTGTTGTTAACTGCAATGAGTGGGTTTACAAGAGAACCATCAACAATTCCCATTGCTTTTGCATTTGGCATCTTTGAACTTTAGTCCTGCCCACTTACAGAACTTTTCAGCAGCACTGACTAGTGCTCTGACCTGTCTCCTCTCTTGGGCTGATAGGGTGACGTCATCTACGAACCCGGCTACTGGCTTATCCTGTTTTTTGCAGCCAATCTCCAGTGCGACCAGCATCAAGAATTCTAACCCTAAATTCCATGCAATGTTAAACACAGTCCAGCCTCTGGGCCGCCCTGTAGGGACCCTTTTTCGATCCTTACTGGCTGTGATGTCCAATCCTGAGTCACCACTTTAACTGAGCAGTCGGAGTAAAGGGACATTATCAGTTCTATGGCTCTTTCAGGGACTCCGTAGAACGCCAGGGCTGCACTCATGAGATTATGTTGCATACTCCCGAAAGCATTTTGTAGGTCCATCCATATGATGTATACATCCTCTCCTATGCCTATTTTCTCTTTGAGAATATCAACCACTGTCTGATTGTGTTCTAAACATCCACTAATTTTGGGCAGAAAGCCTTTCTGAAGATCTGTGTCGAAGTACTTGTTGACCATCATGTACTTTCTCACTCTTCGTGCCCATATACCCATAGCAGTCTTCAGGGTTGTGTTAAAGAGTGTAATGTCTCTGAAGTTTTCAAGTTTCCTTGACCCAGACTTGTGGGAAAGTATCTTAACAGCTGTTCTGTCTTCACTGGGTATCCGATTTTCACTAAAGATTCTCCTCACCACCACTCCTAGTACCTTTCTGATATCAGGACATTTCTTAAATACTATGAACGGTATGCCATCAGGTCCTGGTGCAGATTTGTTCCTCCGACTCTTGATGTATTCATAGATTTCTTCATCACTTGGTGCGCTCATGTCCATGAAGTAAACTGGCTTCTTTGGGTATGGCAGGGCATGAGGGAATGGTATCTTTCTGTTCCTCTCTACATCCTTATACCTCTCTTGAAAGAATACATTTGCCTCTTCTAGAGAACTTTCTGGTGTGATTTTCTGCATTTCTGACTTCTCTGTGATGTTTTTCTTGATGAACTCATATGGGTTCTGACAGAATGCTTTGGTGTTCTCTTTTCGTTTTACATGACCATTTATTGCATCCTCTTGTCTTTTGAGTTTACTGTGTAGTCGGATGAGTTTCTTCCAGTGCCTATTTTGTTCTGTTAAGGCTTCTTCTTCCGTTTCTTCATCATGTAACATTCTCTTGAAGGTTTTCTTTGCCTCATTCTTCAGTTTTCTGACCCTCTTCTTTTCCTCATCTATCCATCTCATGCTCTTTGGAGGCTGATTTTCCTCTCCTCCTTCCCCTCCGATGTCTTTGAGAGCCCCATAGACCGCCTGTTTGAACAGCTTTAGCAGCTCATCAAGCTCATTACTTTCCATCTTCTCGCTCTGCTCACTGAACATCTCTTTGAACCTCTGGTTCACTTTATCCCATTCTTCGTCGTCTTTTATCTTCTTTGTTCTCTCCTTTATCTCAAAGTCACTAGGAGATGGTTCAACTCGTTCGTCAAAGTTGATTTGTGCTTTTTCCCAACTCACTATTCTATCAACATTTCTCTCTTGTCTGCTGTCGTGATTTTCTATGATATCTGGGACCTTCAGGTCGCCTGGTTCTATTCCTACAGCATGATCTACGGCTTCCCTAGCTTTCTCAATAGCCGTCTCAATCTCACTTCTACCCTCTGTGTCATGCTGCTTCCTAGGTATGGTGCCCATGACCTTTCCCGCCCTTTTTTCCTGATCCCCTTCCTTTGTCTTTCTCTCGCTTCCATTCTCCTTCCTTGGCTGAGGTCCCTTGACCCAACTTGGGCTAGCTGGTGGTAGTAAGCTGATCTCCCCCTCTTTGTCGAATGTGGTGTTCTTGGGGTCATCTCTCCTATCCACCTCTGCCTCGTCTACCCCTGCGAATGAGTGGATGATAGTGTGGTGATCGTTACATGATTGAGTTACTCTTGTAATTGGATGTTCATGAAACTCAAATCTTTCACAAAGTTGGGTAAAATGACCAGGTGAATGAGTCAACATTGGGGTAGACTGTTCCTGGTCTTCGGAACTTCGACAATGTTTGGTAAAGTTGAAACCCGGAGGGGTGAAACTCACCTCCGAGTCAATAGTGAATTGTGATTCATCTTGGGTGATGGGTGTTGATGTACATGGTTCTGCCTCCTCTCTGCTTTGTATCTCGTTGTGTGTATCTCTCTTGGTGTGCGTGGAAAATGACCCTGAAGTAAGGTGTCGTGAGTTATGCAGTTGTGTGGGTGAGTCCGCTGCAAAAACTCTTTGCATGGACTTAAGTTCAGGTGTTTGTGAACTGCCATGGTTACACCTTTTCTCGTGGTGCTTCTTGCCACCTATGCTCTTTGCTCGGAAGGGACATTTGGGTGCAAACTGACAGGGATACCACCTATCCACTGTCCCACACTTCTTCAAGTGCAGTGTAAGTGCTCTAGCTGTCTCTAATCCTCTCCTGCAATTGACACATCTGTGCACACGTTTTGGGGTCAGCATCAGCTGTTGTGCCGGACTAAGACTGTTTTTGTTGGAAAGGTCGTAGTTCTTTTGTCCTGACATAGTTAAGTGTAAGGGTATTTGCCCCTCATTCAGGTCTCAGTTCGCGTTCCCAGCACGGCTGGGGCAACATGGCCCGTCATATAGACTTCCCGCTCCCTGGACTCCATAGAAACACCTCATGCTTCTGACAGCCTAGTAACACGGTCAACATGGATAGCGTCCGACCCTGGCCTGCCTACCCAGATTCCATGTTCTGACAATCTTCCCTACGAGGCGTCTCTTCAGTGTACATTGTTCCAATCCGTGTCCAATTTTGAATCCATTACCATTGGTGGTGTTTCCATACCAAGTCCGGCTAGATTCTGGTGCTGTCCCAGATGTCAAACGAAATATAAACAATTGTACTACTCTGTGATAGCACAACCCTGTCTACGCCCAATACTACTCGGTTGTTACCCCGGCGCATCTTAGTTACCTTTAGAAGGTAGGTCGTCAGACAGGTTCCACAACATGATACCCCAAGCATGAGAGTCTGCATCTCCATTTCCACTGCACACCCATCGCCACTCCAATGGTGCAGGTTATCTTCAGCCACTGCGGTGCTGCATGACTGGATAAGTTGTCACTGGTAAAGGCTAGCTGTCCGTGTGAGGTGCTCGCAGCCCCTAACGTCCTCACACTACGCTGCTTCACACGTGCGCCCGTGTTAAGGGAACAGCGTCACAGCTAGATACATCTCGGATCCGTAATAACGTATTTACAATCTTTGTATTTACAATCTATCTTTCCATTCCTGGTTCGCCCCAGTCTTTCGTGTTTCTGGAGATCCAGATGAAGTGGGAGCTCCTCAAGGCTGTCCTGGATATTTTCTTTGACAGCTGTCTTCCTTCCTTGTCTCCTAAGCCCAGCTTCTTCCACAGACCATGTGTTCTCTTGGCAACATAGCCTATGGCACCAACTTCTATGGTGAATACCCATGGCTTCCATGTTCCCTTTTCTCTGATGTGTTCTGCTAGCTTCTCGTACTTGGTCTTCTTGATCACTCTCCATTTCTCCATGTTTTCCTCCACTGGTGATGTCAGTTCTATCATTATCACCGTTTTACTGGACTCAGAATACAGAACAATATCTGGTCTGTCTGATGTTGTTGTGATGTGTGGCGGGAAATGGATCTGGTTCTTTCTCGTGTCCACATTCATCTTCCAATCATTTGCATAGTCCAGGAGTCCAACGTGTTTCTTCTTTTTCTCTTTTTCTTTTCTCATTCTCTGCCCTTTCTTTACGAACTTGACTTCCTTGATGGTGTCATGTATTGGGATAGGCTCTGTGATAGCATTTATCTTGTCCTTCAGTGCTCCTTCTATCACTTTCAATATGCTATCGTGTCTGTAAGACACCCTCCCTTGATCCAATGCAACCCTACACCCACACAGAATATGCGGGAGTCCTGCGTTCTTCCAACCACACAGGGTGCACGCTGCTTCTTGGCCTTTTCCCCATCTTCTTAAATTCTGTGGGTGTGGAAGGGTGTCTTGAACTGCGTTCATATAGAAGGAGAGCATACTTGGACTCATCCCATACATGATTTCTCTCCATTTCATGTCCATCTCAATAACTTCGTCCCACATTGTCCATTTGCTTTGCATGGCTAAGCTGGTTATGTGGGGTATCATCTCTTCGTCTGTGATCCTCTTTACTTCGTCTGTGATTTCCTTTCTGTGCAGTGGTTTGTTGGTGTACACTCCGTGGCCTAGACCTCTCCTGTCTTGTTGGCTCTTGAAGTTACGGGCGTATGTAACCCTTTGTACTGCCTCATCTAACTTCTCAGCTGGGTTCCACTTCCTCTCCTTTATCTGTTCTGCTTCTCTTCTCGCTGATGATATTCTTCTTACAGCTTTATCTCTACTACAGCATAGGATCACCTCTCTCCTTACTTGACCTTGCATGCAGACACTCCGTACTTCTCTGATTCCCATCCCTTTTTCCTTTCTATACAAGATAGATGGGTCTGCACTCTTGCATAGCCTCAACCACTTCTTCAGGTATCTGTTAGTGATTTTTTCCATCTCTAATATCCCTTGCTCGGTGAAGTGGTACGTCATGAAGTCCCAGCTCATTGATGGCAAGACTCCATTTTCGTAGATCCATGCTTTCTTTCTCTCATCAATGTTGATGCTGTTGGTCTTATCCATCAACTTCTTAAACTTCTCCACTATCATCTTTTCCTCCTTTTCTTCAAAAGCTGGGTACACCCATCTTCCCAGGAACTTGAATGGCTCCTTATGCATTGCAGGCACTATCTTGTTGTTAACTGCAATGAGTGGGTTTACAAGAGAACCATCAACAATTCCCATTGCTTTGCATTTGGCATCTTTGAACTTTAGTCCTGCCCACTTACAGAACTTTTCAGCAGCACTGACTAGTGCTCTGACCTGTCTCCTCTCTTGGGCTGATAGGGTGACGTCATCTACGAACCCGGCTACTGGCTTATCCTGTTTTTTGCAGCCTATCTCCAGTGCGACCAGCATCAAGAATTCTAACCCTAAATTCCATGCAATGTTAAAACACAGTCCAGCCTCTGGGCCGCCCTGTAGGGACCCTTTTTCGATCCTTACTGGCTGTGATGTCCAATCCTGAGTCACCACTTTAACTGAGCAGTCGGAGTAAAGGGACATTATCAGTTCTATGGCTCTTTCAGGGACTCCGTAGAACGCCAGGGCTGCACTCATGAGATTATGTTGTATACTCCCGAAAGCATTTTGTAGGTCCATCCATATGATGTATACATCCTCTCCGATGCCTATTTTCTCTTTGAGAATATCAACCACTGTCTGATTGTGTTCTAAACATCCACTAATTTTGGGCAGAAAGCCTTTCTGAAGATCTGTGTCGAAGTACTTGTTGACCATCATGTACTTTCTCACTCTTCGTGCCCATATACCCATAGCAGTCTTCAGGGTTGTGTTAAAGAGTGTAATGTCTCTGAAGTTTTCAAGTTTCCTTGACCCAGACTTGTGGGAAAGTATCTTAACAGCTGTTCTGTCTTCACTGGGTATCCGATTTTCACTAAAGATTCTCCTCACCACCACTCCTAGTACCTTTCTGATATCAGGACATTTCTTAAATACTATGAACGGTATGCCATCAGGTCCTGGTGCAGATTTGTTCCTCCGACTCTTGATGTATTCATAGATTTCTTCATCACTTGGTGCGCTCATATCCATGAAGTAAACTGGCTTCTTTGGGTATGGCAGGGCATGAGGGAATGGTATCTTTCTGTTCCTCTCTACATCCTTATACCTCTCTTGAAAGAATACATTTGCCTCTTCTAGAGAACTTTCTGGTGTGATCTTCTGCATTTCTGACTTCTCTGTGATGTTTTTCTTGATGAACTCATATGGGTTCTGACAGAATGCTTTGGTGTTCTCTTTTCGTTTTACATGACCATTTATTGCATCCTCTTGTCTTTTGAGTTTACTGTGTAGTCGGATGAGTTTCTTCCAGTGCCTATTTTGTTCTGTTAAGGCTTCTTCTTCCGTTTCTTCATCATGTAACATTCTCTTGAAGGTTTTCTTTGCCTCATTCTTCAGTTTTCTGACCCTCTTCTTTTCCTCATCTATCCATCTCATGCTCTTTGGAGGCTGATTTTCCTCTCCTCCTTCCCCTCCGATGTCTTTGAGAGCCCCATAGACCGCCTGTTTGAACAGCTTTAGCAGCTCATCAAGCTCATTACTCTCCATCTTCTCGCTCTGCTCACTGAACATCTCTTTGAACCTCTGGTTCACTTTATCCCATTCTTCGTCGTCTTTTATCTTCTTTGTTCTCTCCTTTATCTCAAAGTCACTAGGAGATGGTTCAACTCGTTCGTCAAAGTTGATTTGTGCTTTTTTCCCAACTCACTATTCTATCAACATTTCTCTCTTGTCTGCTGTCGTGATTTTCTATGATATCTGGGACCTTCAGGTCGCCTGGTTCTATTCCTACAGCATGATCTACGTCTTCCCTAGCTTTCTCAATAGCCGTCTCAATCTCACTTCTACCCTCTGTGTCATGCTGCTTCCTAGGTATGGTGCCCATGACCTTTCCCGCCCTTTTTTCCTGATCCCCTTCCTTTGTCTTTTCTCTCGCTTCCATTCCCTTCCTTGGCTGAGGTCCCTTGACCCAACTTGGGCTAGCTGGTGGTAGTAAGCTGATCTCCCCCTCTTTGCCGAATGTGGTGTTCTTGGGGTCATCTCTCCTATCCACCTCTGCCTCGTCTACCCCTGCGAATGAGTGGATGATAGTGTTGTGATCGTTACATGATTGAGTTACTCTTGTAATTGGATGTTCATGAAACTCAAATCTTTCACAAAGTTGGGTAAAATGACCAGGTGAATGAGTCAACATTGGGGTAGACTGTTCCTGGTCTTCGGAACTTCGACAATGTTTGGTAAAGTTGAAACCCGGAGGGGTGAAACTCACCTCCGAGTCAATAGTGAATTGTGATTCATCTTGGGTGATGGGTGTTGATGTACATGGTTCTGCCTCCTCTCTGCTTTGTATCTCGTTGTGTGTATCTCTCTTGGTGTGCGTGGAAAATGACCCTGAAGTAAGGTGTCGTGAGTTATGCAGTTGTGTGGGTGAGATAATTTGGTTTTGCGCGCGTTCACAATTGCGCAAACTATTCCGCGCATTACGTAAAAGTAGGGCCGCCAGATTTTGCCACTGTGTCGCACTCGTGAAAATGGCAAATATATTGTTGCAGAGCGGCAGATTTTCGAGTTTTGCCATATCATTTTTGACGCAGCCACACTTCATAACTCGGTGGTTCCAATCATTAAGAAATTGCGTGGAACTGATATTTCTGCAAGTGAAAAATTACATCGCTAAGTTTACATTTAGAATTTATATTAGGGGCCATCCAGAAATGAGCTCATCACTTGGGTATGTATGTATGTTTTGGAAATGATGAGGTAGTGATTGAGTGACGTAACATAAATCTTGAAATGATGAGATGAGATTGGGGTATGTATGTATCTTTCCCAAAAGATGAGGTAGTGATGAGGTAGTATGTATGTATGTTCAAAAAGGGCCGATTTTTGATGAGCTCATTTCTGGATGGCCCCTTAGCACTGAATAAATGGCAGGGGTCTGGGGGCGCAGCCCCAAGGAGCCAGAGGCTAAAACTATTGAAGAAGACTACATTTTACGTCAAGTCTCCTAGATTTCTCACACTGGATGGTGGTGGCTCAACTTAAGAATAGTGAGCATGTAATTAACGACCTGGTTCGCCAGTAATTGGTGTTTTATCAATTTAATAATTTGCTAATTTACATCAGCGTACAGTATTCCGTTAATTTACTGTAGTCTGACGTTAGCACAGTAGTGCCAGTGATCTCTGATTGGCAGATACACATACGTGCTGACTAGTGTCAGTAGGTTGGTGTTTACCTTACATTGGCAGTAACCGAGTGCAGTACCAGGTGTATACTGTTGTCAGCACAGCAATACCAGGTGTATACTGGTGTCAGCACAGCAGTACCAGGTGTATACTGGTGTCAGCACAGCAGTACTAGGTGTATACTGGTGTCAGCACAGCAGTACTAGGTGTATACTGGTGTCAGCACAGCAGTACTAGGTGTATACTGGTGTCAGCACAGCAATACCAGGTGTATACTGGTGTCAGCACAGCAGTATCAGGTGTATACTGATGTCAGCACAGCAGTACCAGGTGTATACTGGTGTCAGCACAGCAGTACCAGGTGTATACTGGTGTCAGCACAGCAGTACCAGGTGTATACTGGTGTCAGCACAGCAGTACCAGATGTTTACTGGTGTCAGCACAGCAGTACCGGGTGTATACTGGTGTCAGCACAGCAGTACTAGGTGTATACTGGTGTCAGGACAGCAGTACCAGGTGTATACTGGTGTCAGCACAGCAGTACCAGGTGTATACTGGTGTCAGCACAGCAGTACCAGGTGTATACTGGTGTCAGCACAGCAGTACCAGGTGTATACTGGTGTCAGCACAGCAGTACCAGGTGTATACTGGTGTCAGCACAGCAGTACCAGGTGTATACTGTTGTCAGCACAGCAGTACCAGGTGTATACTGTTGTCAGCACAGCAGTACCAGGTGTATACTGTTGTCAGCACAGCAGTACCAGGTGTATACTGGTGTCAGCACAGCAGTACCGGGTGTATACTGATGTCAGCACAGCAGTACCAGGTGTATACTGGTGTCAGCACAGCAGTACCAGGTGTATACTGGTGTCAGCACAGCAGTACCAGGTGTATACTGGTGTCAGCACAGCAGTACCAGGTGTATACTGTTGTCAGCACACTGCACAGCAGTACCAGGTGTATACTGGTGTCAGCACAGCAGTACCAGGTGTATACTGGTGTCAGCACAGCAATACCAGGTGTATACTGGTGTCAGCACAGCAGTACCAGGTGTATACTGGTGTCAGCACAGCAGTACCAGGTGTATACTGGTGTCAGCACAGCAGTACCAGGTGTATACTGGTGTCAGCACAGCAGTACCAGGTGTATACTGGTGTCAGCACAGCAGTACTAGGTGTATACTGGTGTCAGCACAGCAGTACTAGGTGTATACTGGTGTCAGCATAGCAGTACTAGGTGTATACTGGTGTCAGCACAGCAATACCAGGTGTATACTGGTGTCAGCACAGCAGTACCAGGTGTATACTGGTGTCAGCACAGCAGTACCAGGTGTATACTGTTGTCAGCACAGCAGTACCAGGTGTATACTGGTGTCAGCACAGCAGTACCAGATGTTTACTGGTGTCAGCACAGCAGTACCAGGTGTATACTGGTGTCAGCACAGCAGTACCAGGTGTATACTGGTGTCAGCACAGCAATACCAGGTGTATACTGGTGTCAGCACAGCAGTACCGGGTGTATACTGATGTCAGCACAGCAGTACTAGGTGTATACTGTTGTCAGCACAGCAGTACCAGGTGTATACTGGTGTCAGCACAGCAGTACCAGGCCCCAGTCAAAAACCCAGGCAACTTATGCAACATATTGCACTAACATCTAGGATAATAAAAGGGCAAAATTACTAACATGTGACCCACTTGACGGTTGGCAACTAACATCCACAGAACTAAAATTGTGAAAATAATTATTTGAATATCAACAGTTCTTATTGTATACATAGACCAGTCGCTAGTGGGCACTGTTCATCACTATTGCAGCATTGCTCCTCCTCTGCCAGGGAGCTCAAGTTACAGAAACAGGCAACGCCGTTCATATTTGTATGTCAGGTTGCCCAGATCTAGGCAACCCACTGTATTATAGTATGTTGCGTTGCAAAAGCATGTTAGTCATTCTCATGTTAGTCCAACAGTGAAGTGGGAGGTAGATAATCGAATTGGCACTATAGAGAGCGGGTGTCCTCTCCACGCTATGCTAAACGCCGTGCACGAGAAATGTGCCGCCCTACGTCATCAACTTACTACATCATGATATGATTATGACGTCATCCTGTCCGCCTCTAGCTTGTGCGTGGGGTTTAGTAGGATCTGACCTGATTCCTAATTCAATCAAAAATGCTTGCATATTATCCCCAATTCCGATTGATATGCAAGGGTACTGGCAGTACGTTCCCATTTTAGAGAGGAGTAGAAACATGTATGAAACATGTATGTAGTATGTATGTATGATAATATACTGTATCGTCATGATTATGATTGTGTGACGACACTGAAACAATACTAACATGACGTCCTTCGAAAATCAGGTTGTACTAACATCACTACAGGTTCTAGAATGGGGGTACCAGGTGTATACTGGTGTCAGCACAGCAGTACCAGGTGTATACTGGTGTCAGCACACTGCACAGCAGTACCAGGTGTATACTGGTGTCAGCACAGCAGTACCAGGTGTATACTGGTGTCAGCACAGCAGTACCAGGTGTATACTGTTGTCAGCACAGCAGTACCAGGTGTATACTGGTGTCAGCACAGCAGTACCAGGTGTATACTGTTGTCAGCACAGCAGTACCAGGTGTATACTGGTGTCAGCACAGCAGTACCAGGTGTATACTGGTGTCAGCACAGCAGTACCAGGTGTATACTGGTGTCAGCACAGCAGTACCAGGTGTATACTGGTGTCAGCACACTGCACAGCAGTACCAGGTGTATACTGGTGTCAGCACAGCAGTACCAGGTGTATACTGGTGTCAGCACAGCAGTACCAGATGTTTACTGGTGTCAACGAGTGCGAGACTGGGAAATGTGAAGACTGGTGTCAGCAATATTGCGTCAGTGCAACATCAATCTACAGCCAACAAGTTGCAGTGGTTGCACTGTCTCATTTTTACAGAATCACTGTTTATGCAAGAAGTTGTATTATGTACAGGAGGGCACAACTATTTTCTTAACTGCCGCACCTCGATGCATGAATCTCAATTCTTCTTTTCATGTTATTTGAAGTTATTTGAAGCAATACACTCTACATTATACAGTGTACACTGTACAGCTATATTGAGTATTGTCCTTTCATCAGTGCTAAACTTCATCAATTCCCTTCACTTCATCAAGGGTAATAGCTCAATAAACAAGCAGGTGCGTGTCGAAGATGTGACCGTATACCGCAACCTACATGGTCGAGGAGAAGCCGAAACTTAGAAAGTTGTCGTTGGATAATGGGCGAGGCGTGTCGAGTTCATAATATCAAAGGTATGCGGTCACAGCTGAGATCATTAAACCGGATTATGCCCCGACCGAACAACAATATTCCCTCCCACTGAGGTCTGACTGACCCCTGTCTGAATTGGACGCTTTTATTGATTTTGAGAGCTCCTTCATGAAATCAAATTTGATTCAATGATATTTTGCACTGGTGATTTGTAGTGACCGTATACCGCAACTTACAAGGTCGCTAAACGAGCGTGGGAGTGGTAATAACAAATGTTTCCGTGAATCAGTCGGCATAGCAATAGCACTGACAAAAAACTTTAGCCTTAACCTCTTACCTCGGCCCAGCTATTAGAAATAAACTTCAGCTCCGGTCGAAAGAGTATATATTTGGTCGGATCATGAAGTGGTAGTTTTTGTTACGATAACATGTATCGTATTCGTTTGAAAATTCCCCCTCTTCCTTGATGATTATAAGACGTCCGAATTACCCATTTCAATGTAACGTACCCCAACGAATGCTCCCTTTTCCCCATAATTTTGTGTTGCAAAGATAGGTTCAGCGATGAAGTCAAGTATATTTCTTTATTCGAACAAAATGTTTGAAATAAAAGTACAATAAAAATGAAAGCACCCTGATAATATTAACAGAATATTCAGTAATCTAACAATAATGGTATAATATATTAATAACTCAACAGATTTTAAAGAAATCTTTTTAAATGAATAACAAATTAAAGCTTATCAATATCAGGTAATCTTATAGGTACCCATCATGATCAATTTTGTCTTTGAGTTGTTCACATGTACAGCATATGTATGTGGCATTTCCATATCGATCATCGGCTTTCACAGGATCAGCTTTTTGTTTATCTGAGCTTTCTGCTGATTGATATTCAATTCAATTCAATTTTGATATTATTTTCTTTTTTTTCAAGATTGTATTGACTTTTTCCACGTATTTTAAGTCGATTATAAGACGTCAAGTATTAAAAAGAAAAACATTATCTCAGAAATTTAACTGCTGGTACTCCTCAAGTCTCTAGATCGCTTTCATGACTTTTGACCGGTGTTAGCTCAAGCTAATAATATAGTTATATATTGGTACCTACCTTTTATTATATGATTATTTATTATTTATTATGATTAATTTGCTAAAGAGCTAAAGATGCTCTTCATTTGTTTTCTGCAGGAGTCAGCTGTTGCTCTGTTAGACTTTTTCTTAATCATTTGATCTTCAATAAGCAGACTATCGAATAATAGGAGCAATTTTTTGCCTCATGCTCTCATAAAGTCGTAGGTTATGTGGCATCAATGCATGATTATACATATTCTTCACAATTTAGACTCTTAGAGTTGTAATTTGACTTAAAGCTTTAAGTTTAACATTCTAATTCTCATTCAGATGAGGCTGAATTACTTACTGAGTATGATGAAGTTATGAGGACTAAACTTTGTCCAAGGGTAAATCACCTAGAGAGCTAGAGCAGCAAAATCTTCCATATTAGAAGTTCCAATTTAGCAATTTCATCTCCATTTATATTATTTGACTTGATACCTTGGGACACAAAGGCCTTAGGTCTTTAGGTACATAGGAATGTAATTACGGATGTAATTCTTTAGCTCCTAATAAACCATAGATTTCAGACTTTTTCATAACTTCATAAGAATTTTAGTTTTCATTTGACAGTGGGTTTTAATCTGTATATTCAAAAACTGAGTGACCGAGACACCGAGTTATAGGTACATTTTGATTTTTTGGTACCTATATAAGCTCTCCGCATTCCTCATTTCCTCTGTAATCCTTCAACACTGGTCTGTTATACCTAAGTAGTAAGTACCTAGTTGAGTCATGTGTATATGTGCAAAAACTCAATGAAAGCTTCGTGGCATGAGACAAAAGTGGTTATATTTTGCTAGTTTGCCGCATTTCATCTTGAAAATGAAACAAAAAGTACCTACCTTTAAAATGTTTGCAGTTGATTGCTTGTATAGTTTATTTCATTAGTAACGTAGGTAGTATAGGTACCCTATTTATTTGACCTACTTATTTAGGTACCATACTACCATATACCTATTTATTTTCCGTGTTCATTTACGGCCTGTTTAGTTTTATAACCAAGCTTTTACCTTACTCCCAAAGTACTGTATGTATGATGTATTATTTACGCACAAACACAATAACCAACACCCTTGAATCATCATACTTTTCACATTTGCAAAAACCTATGATTACCTACAGCTGTGCGATAGAATGGAATGCGGATACTATACATTTCCGAGAGTAATTGCATTAGTCAATGTATAGTGTATACGGATTATAGTGTAAGTGTACTCCATGAGTGAGTTCTTCATTTTGTACTTTTTTGCTGGGTTTGTCCTAGTCAGTGTTCTACGGAGTGTACATTTTAGTGCATATTTGAAAACCTCTTTTTCGTAACGGAAGGAATCGATAGCATTTTTCTCTCATAACTTACCAAATTTATACAGTAAAGCTATGAAATTTTGCACACTTTACCTGTCCTATGTCACAAAGGTTCAGTTGAAATATCTGATAGATATCAGGAACACATAAGGAGCTATGTCCATTCAAACATTTCGTAACGGAAGGCGAGATAAATTTCCACTCAAAATTTTTTTTCACAAAAATTCAATTTTTATCTCAGAAATTGGTTGGAATTCAAATATTCCAACGGGATAACCAAATTTAACCATTTCACTTTAACATTCAGTTGGGAATTAGCAAATTTTTGAAAGTAAAAACAATTCTCTTTGACGTTAAAAATGCGTACTATTTTGTAACGGAAGGAATTGGATTTTGTAACGGAGGGAATATCGATTATCTCCATTTTCCCGCTCCACACAGAGGAATTAACTATTCAGAATGGTTGTTTATCAAAGAGGCTGTCCACCAAGGCACTTTAATTTGTACTGGTGTTCGGAAATCGTGAATTATTTGCAATAAAAGTGCCAATTTGCCTAAGAACAACAAGAGAGAAATTGGTACTTTTTCACTAGTTTAAAATGAATTAAACACCAGCTGATGATTACTAAGGTAATAATCTTGTTCTGAAATGCAATATTGAATGAAAAACCCTTAACAGATCGGTTTCATCTCAAATTTAATGTTACCCATATTTTTCGCTGAAAAATAAATGACGATTTTTGTATTTTTTTGATAGACTTTTAGGACACTGAAGCTTCATCTTGTGTAATTTTGATCATAAAATAGTATTCAAAAGTATTATCTACAATTCAATAGCTGTTTCAGTTACCAAAATGAATTTTGGCCGATTTTTGTTCAAAAATGCTAATTTTTCGGCTCTGAATTACACCTATTTTGAGTCCAAAATGGTTCCTGAAATGACGATTTCAGGTCCAGGGGCCATTTAAAACTTTCAAATGGTGCATTATATCATATACTATGAACTGTTGTGACTTGAGAAGTAATTTCGGTCAGTTTGAAGAAGACAAGCTCAATAATAAACTCCGACATCTTGCGAATTTTCAGAGAAAACTGTGGTCTGCGGCACTTTTTGGCCCATAAATTCATTGTTTTTCATCTAATTTCCGTATTTCATGGCTCTAAATTTATCTGCAGATCAAAAGCAATGAATTTAGCAAGAAAATTCGAAATTATGGCTAACAGAAGATGGATTATTGGCTTGAAAAAGTATTTTGATTCAAATTGGGACTGAAAATTGGCCAAAATTGGCCAAAATTTCAGTATAATTCGATGCTTCTTCCAGTGTTTTGGCTTTCAGGGCTCTTTCTTGTTGGCATTTACATGTTTTGTGGGTAAGGAGTCAGATAGAATTAAATTAACAAAGTTATGATGATTTTCCCGAAATGCACATCAAAGTATTTCGTAACGGAAGGAGATTTATTTCTTTTATACAGGCTGCAATTCATGACATAAACTGAAATTGAACCTTCAGTGATGTACCTAAGACCCTTCTGAGATAATCCTACGACTCTAAATTGTCTCAAAGTGAATAAAGAGAGCATGAACAAAACTTTTCCATGTGAATTTCGTAACGGAAGGAGGCATTTTCACCAAAATTTGGACAAAAATCATGAAAAAAGTACATGGAATTCCCGGATTTTTTCAACTGTATGAGTTAATTAGGACTCTAAGCCGACCAAAAATTATGGTTTGCTGAATTCAGTTCTTATACAATGGCTGGAAAACTATTTTGAAAATAGGTACCGAAATTCAATACAGAATGTATCATTTTCAGTCATTTTCAAAATCCTCCAGAGATCACATTTTTCAAGATTTCTACACCAAATTTTGGATTTTGGTACTTTTGAACTATACAGATCATGGTAACTTTAAATTTCGTCATACAACTTTTTGAAATTTTGGTGCAAGTGGAACCACTTTTCAAATATGCATTTTATGGGATGTTGTGTTGCTGCTAGTGCCTACATACTATTTTGCTTGATTTGCTGCTAGTGCCTACATACTATTTTGCTTGATTTGCTGCTAGTGCCTACATACTATTTTGCTTGATTTGCTGCTAGTGCCTACATACTATTTTGCTTGATTTTAAATGTTAGATTATGATGCATCGGTGAATGAAGTATCGAATTGACTTAATGTGAGTGATATTTGAAGCGAACCCGCCCGGTGCTTCCATGTATTAATTTTAGATGTGGGTTGTTGATTTTAGATGTTGTTTGTCGATTGAGTGTTTGGCGTGAAATTTAGTTTCTCAATCTCTTTTCTCAGTGTGAGTGAACAGGACTTGTTGGTCCTCGCGATCATTTTGATTCTACCTTTCTGAAACATAAATTCAGCCACGTTTGATATAGATTACCTTATTGGCCATAATTTAACCGGCCCTAAAGGACTAAAATGACTTAGAGATTTTTGTCCAAAGGGCCGGTTAAAAAAGGCTGATTTAAGTGGGGCCGGTCAAATTAAAGGCCAGTTAATTTAGGTCGAATTAAACTTTTATGACTTGACTTATGCAGTGTTAAATTCTCTTGAACTCCCCCTTGAGGGGGTTTCAAATGATTAAGTTTTGGTGAGGGGGTTTGGTGGTTGATTACGTAATCAGAATTTACAATTTTTGACACAATTTTTGACATTTTTTGCCACAAATTCTCGGTATTTTTAGCAAAATTTTCAGAAAACCAACTCAAAAGCACCATTTTCAGCACATTTTTAAAACTTACCTCAATATTTTCATAAATTTTTCCAAGGTTGAAACATGATCAATTTTAAAGTATTTACACTGTCCATTTTCTTCATTTTCTACTCAAAAAGGTGGAGGGGGGTTAAGCCATGATTACGTAATATTCTCCTCAAGAGAGGGGGTTGGGCTTTGATTACGTTTGATTACGAGGGGGAGGGAGGGGGGTTGAAAATGGCCAAAAATTGATTACGTAATATTTGAACGATCCCTAATATAATGATTAAAAGTTATCTGATTCTTATTACTTATTAACCCCTGTATTTCAATAGGATTCATGTAATAAACTAAGAAGACTGCTGCAGCCGAATATCATCTCCGGGGCTGGAAATATTGCTCTCAAGTCCACATTTTTATAGCACTACAACAGAGCGAATATGACAGGTCACAGGAGGCATGACAGCATATTTGTCTTAATTGTCAAATTGAAATGGATCAAAATCAGCAGGAAGTCAAATAGGAAAATGTAAGAACTAGCGGAAGAACAATAAAAACTAAAAGAATCATTTGAAACTGCTGGGACTCCAAAGACTGGAAAGAAGGAAACCCCTCAGACGCCATGCCAATGGTAGGGGCATGCTCAGTTCCAGGATGGAGAATTCCTCAGTGATAGAGGATGATGAAGAAAATGGACAGTGTAAATACTTTAAAATTGATCATGTTTCAACCTTGGAAAAATTTACGAAAATATTGAGGTACCTAAGTTTGAAAAAAAGGTGCTGAAAATGGTGCTTTGAGTTGGTTTTCTGAAAATTTTGCTAAAAATACCGATAATTTGTGGCAAAAAATGTCAAAAATTGTGTCAAAAAATGTAAATTCTGATTACGTAATCAACCACCAAACCCCTCACCAAACTTAATCATTTGAAAACCCCCTCAGGAGAGAGTTCAAGAGAATTTAACACTGCATAAGTCAAGTCATAAAGTTTAATTCGACCTAAATTAACTGGCCTTTAATTTGACCGGCCCCAATTAAATCAGTTTAACCGGCCTTTGGACAAAATCTCTAAGTCATTTTAGTCCTTTAGGCCGGTTAAATTATGGCCAATAAGGTAATCTATATCAAACGTGGCTGAATTTATGTTTCAGAAAGGCAGAATCAAATGATCGCGAGGACCAACAAGTCCTGTTCACTCACTGAGAGAAAGAGATTGAGAAACTAAATTTCACGCCAAGCACTCAATCGACAAACAACATCTAAAAATCAACCCACATCTAAAATTAATACATGGAAGCACCGGGCGGGTTCGCTTCAAATATCACTCACATTAAGTCAATTCGATACTTCATTCACCGATGCATCATAATCTAACATTTAAAATCAAGCAAAATAGTATGTAGGCACTAGCAGCAAATCAAGCAAAATAGTACGTAGGCACTAGCAGCAAATCAAGCAAAATAGTATGTAGGCACTAGCAGCAACACAACATTCCATAAAATGTACACTCCGTAGAACACTGACTAGGACAAACCCAGCAAAAAAGTACAAAATGAAGAACTCACTCATGGAGTACACTTACACTGTAATCCGTATACATTGACTAATGCAATTACTCTCGAAAATGTATAGTATCCGCATTCCATTCTATTGCACAGCTGTAGGTAATCATAGGTTTTTGCAAATGTGAAAAGTATGATGATTCAAGGGTGTTGGTTATTGTGTTTGTGCGTAAATAATACATCATACATACAGTACTTTGGGAGTAAGGTAAAAGCTTGGTTATAAAACTAAACAGGCCGTAAATGAACACGGAAAATAAATAGGTATATGGTAGTATGGTACCTAAATAAGTAGGTCAAATAAATAGGGTACCTACTACCTACGTTACTAATGAAATAAACTATACAAGCAATCAACTGAAACATTTTAAAGGTAGGTACTTTTTGTTTCATTTTCAAGATGAAATGCGGCAAACTAGCAAAATATAACCACTTTTGTCTCATGCCACGGAGCTTTCATTGAGTTTTTGCTCCATATACACATGACTCAACTAGGTACTTACTACTTAGGTATAAAAAACCAGTGTTGAAGGATTACAGAGGAAATGAGGAATGCGGAGAGCTTATATAGGTACCAAAAAATCAAAATGTACCTATAACTCGGTCACTCAGTTTTTGAATATACAGATTAAAAACCCACTGTCAAATGAAAACTAAAATTCTTATGAAGTTATGAAAAAGTCTGAAATCTATGGTTTATTAGGAGCTAAAGAATTACATCCGTAATTACATTCCCATGTACCTAAAGACCTAAGGCCTTTGTGTCCCAAGGTATCAAGTTAAATAATATAAATGGAGATGAAATTGCTAAATTGGAACTTCTAATGGAAGATTTTGCTGCTCTAGCTCTCTAGGTGATTTACCCTTAGTTTAGTCCTCATAACTTCATCATACTCAGTAAGTAATTCAGCCTCATCTGAATGAGAATTAGAATGTTAAACTTAAAGCTTTAAGTCAAATTACAACTCTAAAAGTCTAAATTGTGAAGAATATGTATAAACATGCATTGATGCCACATAACCTACGACTTTATGAGAGCATGAAGCAAAAAATTGCTCCTATTATTCGATAGTCTGCTTATTGAAGATCAAATGATTAAGAAAAAGTCCAACAGAGCAACAGCTGACTCCTGCAGAAAACAAATGAAGAGCATCTTTAGCAAAATAATCATAATAAATAATAAATAATCATATAATAAAAGGTAGGTACCTATATAACTATATTATTAGCTTGAGCTAACACCGGTCAGAAGTCATGAAAGCGATCTAGAGACTTGAGGAGTACCAGCAGTTAAATTTCTGAGATAATGTTTCTTTCTTTTAATACTTGACGTCTTATAATCGACTTAAATACGTGGAAAAGTCAATACAATCTTGAAAAGAAAATAAAATTGAAAGAAAATAATATCAAAAATTGAATTGAATTGAATATCAATCAGCAGAAAGCTCAGATACACAAGCTGATCCTGTGAGTGCCGATGATCGATATGGAAATGCCACATACATATGCTGTACATGTGAACAAACTCAAAGACAAAATTGATCATGATGGGTACCTTAAGAACTGACTGGGTCAAGGTGACAATCCATTACTTTTGAAAAAAATAAAATATAGAAATTCAGTAAAATTCGGAAAAATTCAATATGCAGAGCCGGCACAAGCAACACATATAATGGTATGAAAAAGTTGTAGCAGCACACCTTGAGACTGAACACGAGGTGAGTGAAGCCAGCGCTCGATTATCGAGCGAGGCTGGACGCCGAGCAACTTACCGAGAATTCACTGAAACGCCCATAACTTTTGATCCATTACCTCTTTTTCAAATATTTTTGCATGAATGTGTTGCTAAGAATGAGATCTATCGAATGATATAAGATTTGTAAAAAGTTTTTGAAATAATTTTCACTCATTTGCCAACCAGAGCAAAATATCGCTAAGAGATGCAAAACGAACGCGCGCGCGTCGTTCCGTAGCGCTACACGTTGACCCCTGATAATGACGTCGACACGCGCTCAGCCAATCAGATCGTGCAGCAAATTCTGCTGCACAGCCTGTCGTATTGACTTCCGTCGCAATACAAAGAAGACCTTTTTCTCTCTGCGCGCCCTCGCGCTGTGGAAAAGGGTCTTCTTTGTATTACCAATCGCGTGCGACGGGCATGCAATCAATGCTTTTGCTAATGCTATACTGATACGCATACGCGTATGTCACTTTTAGTTCAGGTAGCTTTTGATAACTCTAAGGAGCATAGTAAAAGATGTAGTGACACTGATCACTTCAGCAGTACCAGGCAGGTTCCACTTTTAGCACAGTAGATGTACAATGCCTTTGAGTTAAAGTATACTAGATCATAGATAGTAGGTACTTTCAGTTTTTGCAATAAGTCCAATTCCATTTGATCATCTGCTTTGTGGGTGACTGCTAGATTGCGATTTAGCTCTTGGCAGTCTTGAACTTCTCCGACACCACCAGCTGGCCGGCCAAGAAGGCTTCAGCTTCTCGGCGAGAAGCTGAAGGCAAAGGAGGGTTTGGACTTGGAGAAGGAAGGAAAAGGAGTGTTGGAGTAAGGGTAAAGTGAGGTAGCCAGTAAGCTCACCGGCTTGCCGGTTGGCTCACCGGCTAGCGGACCGGCTAACTGGCTAGCCAGCCGGCTAGCCGACCGGCTAACTGGCTTACTGGCTAGCCAGCCGGCTAGCCGACCGGCTGACTGACTAGCCGGCCGGTTAGCTCACCAGCTAGTCGACTGGCTGGCCGGTCGACCAGCTGGTGGCCAGCTGGAGAAGTTCAAGACTGCCAATCTCTTGTAGATTATGATCGCCGTCCACAGTTCATTTCCTATTCATTACTTTCATTCTTGTAGTCAGCCGTATGATCGTAAATAAATTGGTAAAATTCGTAAATCAATAATTATAATGATTCATATGTCGACTGTCACTTTTTAATGTCATACGTACATGAATGTATTTTCTTGGCATTCTCATACTTTGTATTTGGTGTTTTTATATATGATTGGCAGTCGATACATGCAGATTATCTCGTATTCTCTCAACGAGATTTGGTTTGCAAGTGTTACACTGTTACATACATACACCCTTATGTACAAACCATCAAGTCTGTTTCAAGGGCATTATCTGTGTCGGCTACTTTTGGAGGATTTTCGTATCTGCCACAGTCATCAGTGATCACAAAGTGATCAGTAATCAATCCATGGAATAAAGGTGTCATCTCTACCTTCCTATAACTCCTTACCCCGACCCCTAAAGGCCTAACTTTGGCAAAACGGCTTAATTCCAACGTGGTGTATGGTTTAATCTTTCACTGGTCACCCAGACAGATCGAAATCACTCTTAGAGTTAGACCAGTTAATGATAAATCTGATGGTATTCTCTGATCACTTGTTAACATTTCACTGGTCAGCCATAAACCAGACCGATGAGAACACTCTTGACCAGTCCAACAATCACCATCTGAATGCGCGCCCTGACACGGGACACTAATTCAATGATCAATCTGATGTCAGGTTACTGATCACTCATCACTTTAAAACCATGTCACTGGTTGCCTGTCTCCAGTTCATTGCTCATCCTGACACCAATTCACTGATCACCCTGACACCAATTCACTGATCAACCTGACACCAATTCACTGATTACCCTGACACCAAATCATTGCTCACCCTGACACCAATTCACTGATCAGCCTGACACCAATTCACTGATCACCCCGACACCAGTTCACTGCGCAAAGTGACACCAATTCATTACTCACCCTGACCCAATTCACTAACACTGCTTACGCTGACACCAATTCATTGATCACTGACACTCCAACATCAATTCACAGATCACTCCGATACCGACAACAAATTAACTGACCACCCTGACAATGATTCGCTGTTCGCTCTGACACCAATTCGCTTAAAACTGATACCAGGATACTGATCGCTATGAAACCAGATAGGCACTAGTTGCCAATAAATCTACTTTTCATTGACGGATCTCTGGATACCACCATTCTACCAAGAACCTTCAAACCAGGCAGCTGTACAGTGTACTCTGTACAGTACGGGAACAATTGAATTAATTTCGTCGAATCTTCAACGTCATCAGGAAATCTCAAATTTGATTGTATAAAGTAGTGTTGTAAAGTTTTAAACTTTACAACACTACTTTATACAATCAAATTTGAGATTTCCTGATGACGTTGAAGTTTCGACAAAATTAATTATGAATTTCACTTCGCTGAGCTAAGAAGAGAATAAAGAAAATTATTCATTCTATTATGCGGCTCATAAACAATTATCCGATATTTCAGTTAAATGGGAACAATTGCTTTACAAGTTTGAAAAACGCTTGTTTATTTAAGTAAAGATTGTGATATATACGAAGTAAATGACTTGATAATACGAGTAAATAATAATTAATGCAACATAATAGTATGTGAAATAATTGGGTGAAATTAGCTGGGCGGCAAAACAAACAAAAAACACGGAATAACGATGTTATAATATTGCAGATGTAGTGTTTTATTCTGTGCTTGTGGATATGTATAGAATATCGCGGTGACCGACCCTACGTCATCAGCAGAAATCTTAACATGCATATATCTTCCGCTATATAGGGCGTAGCGCTACCGGAATTTCACCGTGTTGTTTGTTGTGATAAGTTGCATCTAATCCCGTCGATTAACTTGTACCTTAAAATTGATGACCAGTCACTTTGTCAAGCAGTTATCGCATGAGTATATTCAGCCAAAACACACAAACCTTGACGAGTTCAGGCTCATGTCGAACTCACGACTGAGGTCTGTTGTCTTCTGTTTCACCAACTGAGCTACTTCGAAGTAGCTCAGTTGGTAGAGCAGAGACTCCGGCGTGTTCTCAGTCGTGGGTTCAAGCCGCCTGACCTAATTTTCAGACTCATCCAAGTTTGTGTGTGACTAGCATTTACCTGAATATACCATGCGATGGCAAGTATTAATTGATGGTATAATCATCGTATAATTGCAAAGCAGCTAAAATACATCTTTACATTGCAATGTATGCGTGCATAAATACAATCTTATAGCAGTCACATCTTTATAGCATTTCCTCCAATTTCGAGCAGTATTGAGGTAGCAGGTGTGTCAGCAGTCGGCCTTTCACTCACAGCTAAGTAGAAACCAAAACAATTATGACTGCAAAGCAAAGTCACTGTTTATGCTTTTATGTCCCACAAATCGAATTATTTCTATATTCTAATTTTATCCCTCCGCTGCAGCCTGCAACAGCTTAATGCTCTGTTGCTCCAACAGTTAATCATTGAATATTATACTTGAATTTCTCCAAAACTATAATGTCTTAAACTTAAAGTTTTAATGTTTAACGTACTCGTAGATGTAAAGCGCAATTTGAGAAAGTATAATCGCGTGCGCTTCTCGCAGTGGTATAAATATATTACGGCATGGTAAGCCTCAGCATTTCATATTAAAAGCTAGTCACCTTCATCTGCTAAATCATCCACACGTGAGCTTTCTTTTGAAGTGTCACTGAAAGCTGATCCTCCCTTTAGCCAGTGAGAGCAACGTCATTTTCATGATTTATAATGGTATTGGTGAATTGATGACGTCGAATCACTAGATAGTTCGGTACCTGACTTTGCTGTATATGTTAAACAGTCTGACCACATTGAGACATTCACCAAAATTACTGAGAATTATTTTCTTTCTAATTTTCCTGTTTCTCAAATCATGATTGCTCTAATTCAATCAAATTGAATGAGTTGGATCATCCAATCAAATGTTACAGACTATCTCGTGAGTCGAGTCCTCCAATCAGGTGTTTTGCACTTGCAGGACTTGAGAAATTAGCTGCAGTTCATCGCCTCATCCTTCCCCATCAATCATGCGGTGAGCAATCAATGGCTCAATGGGTGGAGATTCCATACAGTTTGATTGGTGCATAGTGAGCCAATGGCATTGCTGAAAGACCTCGTGTGACTCCCTGCTGCAGCTGCAGCAAGGAGTCACACGAGGTAGTCTTTCAGCTACAGCAATTGAAAGGATCATTACTGCTTTACTAGGATTGGCTTTGGTTTTAGTTTTGTGGGTACGTCATACATGCCTCTTGATATGCTGTACGTCAGGTTTTTGCAATGAACCTCCAATATTGCTTTGCAGGAGTCCTTAACATTGGTATTGTTAGTAGGGGGTGGTATCTGCTATAGAGTACCAGGAGTCCTTAACACATGGTATTGTCAGGTGGGTAGGAGGGTGGTATCTGCTATAGAGTACCAGGAGTCCTTAACACATGGTATTGTCAGGGTAGGAGGGTGGTATCTGCTATAGAGTACCAGGAGTCCTTAACACATGGTATTGTCAGGTGGGTAGGAGGGTGGTATCTGCTATAGAGTACCAGGAGTCCTTAACATGGTATTGTCAGGTGGGTAGGAGGGTGGTATCTGCTATAGAGTACCAGGAGTCCTTCCTTAACACATGGTATTGTCAGGTGGGTAGGAGGGTGGTATCTGCTAGAGTACCAGGAGTCCTAACACATGGTATTGTCAGGTGGGTAGGAGTGGTATCTGCTATAGAGTACCAGGAGTCCTTAACACATTGTATTGTCAGGTGGGTAGGAGGGTGGTATCTGCCATAGAGTACCAGGAGTCCTTAACACATGGTATTGTTAGGTGGGTAGGAGGGTGGTATCTGCTATAGAGTACCAGAGTCCTTAACACATGGTATTGTCAGGTGGGTAGAGGTGGTATCTGCTATAGAGTACCAGGAGTCCTTAACACATGGTATTGTCAGGTGGGTAGGAGGGTGGTATCTGCTATAGAGTACCAGGAGTCCTTAACACATGGTATTGTCAGGTGGGTAGGAGGGTGGTATCTGCTATAGAGTACCAGGAGTCCTTAACACATGGTATTGTCAGGTGGGTAGGAGGGTGGTATCTGCTATAGAGTACCAGGAGTCCTTAACACATGGTATTGTCAGGTGGGTAGGAGGGTGGTATCTGCTATAGAGTACCAGGAGTCCTTAACACATGGTATTGTCAGGTGGGTAGGAGGGTGGTATCTGCTATAGAGTACCAGGAGTCCTTAACACATGGTATTGTCAGGTGGGTAGGAGGGTGGTATCTGCTATAGAGTACCAGGAGTCCTTAACACATGGTATTGTCAGGTGGGTAGGAGGGTGGTATCTGCTATAGAGTACCAGGAGTCCTTAACACATGGTATTGTCAGGTGGGTAGGAGGGTGGTATCTGCTATAGAGTACCAGGAGTCCTTAACACATGGTATTGTCAGGTGGGTAGGAGGGTGGTATCTGCTATAGAGTACCAGGAGTCCTTAACACATGGTATTGTCAGGTGGGTAGGAGGGTGGTATCTGCTATAGAGTACCAGGAGTCCTTAACACATGGTATTGTCAGGTGGGTAGGAGGGTGGTATCTGCTATAGAGTACCAGGAGTCCTTAACACATGGTATTGTCAGGTGGGTAGGAGGGTGGTATCTGGTATTAGAGTACCAGGAGTCCTTAACACATGGTATTGTCAGGTGGGTAGGAGGGTGGTACCAGGAGTCCTTAACACATGGTATTGTCAGGTGGGTAGGAGGGTGGTATCTGCTATAGAGTACCAGGTCCTTAACACATGGTATAGAGTACCAGGAGTCCTTAACACATGGTATTGTACCAGGGGTGGGTAGCTATAGGAGGGTGGTATCTGCTATAGAGTACCAGGAGTCCTTAACACATGGTATTGTCAGGTGGGTAGGAGGGTGGTATCTGCTATAGAGTACCAGGAGTCCTTAACACATGGTATTGTCAGGTGGGGAGGAGGGCCCTTTAACACAGTATCTGCTATAGAGTCCTTAACACATGGTATTGTCAGGTGGGTAGGAGGGTGGTCTGCTACCAGGGTCCTTAACACATGGTATTGTCAGGTGGGTAGGAGGGTGGTATCTGCTATAGAGTACCAGGAGTCCTTAACACATGGTATTGTCAGGTGGGTAGGAGGGGGTATCTGCTATAGAGTACCAGGAGTCCTTAACACATGGTATTGTCAGGTGGGTAGGAGGGGTGGTATCTGCTATAGAGTACCAGGAGTCCTTAACACATGGTATTGTCAGGTGGGTAGGAGGGTGGTATCTGCTATAGAGTACCAGGAGTCCTTAACACATGGTATTGTCAGGTGGGTAGGAGGGTGGTATCTGCTATAGAGTACCAGGAGTCCTTAACACATGGTATTGTCAGGTGGGTAGGAGGGTGGTATCTGCTATAGAGTACCAGGAGTCCTTAACACATGGTATTGTCAGGTGGGTCAGGTGGGTAGGAGGGTGGTATCTGGTATAGGAGGGTGGTATCTGCTATAGAGTACCAGGAGTCCTTAACACATGGTATTGTCAGGTGGGTAGGAGGTGGTATCTGCTATGGTATTGTCAGGTGGGTAGGAGGGTGGTATCTGCTATAGAGTACCAGGAGTCCTTAACACATGGTATTGTCAGGTGGGTAGGAGGGTGGTATCTGCTATAGAGTACCAGGAGTCCTTCGTGTCGATTCCCTGGTTTTGGAACTACAGCTTCTCGCTTATCAAGAACATGTTCCCTCTTCTGTGAGTATTAAGCTGCTAAGCTGCTAGAACTAGATAGAACTAACCTGCTAGAACTAGACTAAAGTAGATGATGTATATTTCATTCCTGGACTAGAAAACGTCTTCATCTGTGAATTATTTGACAGCTGGAATATCTAGATTACGTCTTGTTAGCTTTAGACTGTATAAGAAAAATTAGACTTGAATTCTACTTACATAGACTTAGGACTAGTTTAGACCAAGAATAGAATAAAAAATTTAAGAAATATTGAATCTGAATCTTGAAAGGGGTTTAAATTAAATAAGTTTTTTTCTTACCCCATGCCCAATGCCCTTGATGTGTTAAATTCACGCGTAAGTTTCTGGTCTTTCAACAATCAAAGCTGATTTTATACGCGACAATATGCTCGTTGAAGTAAATGTTCTGAACGAACTTTCAGCTGAATTACTGGGCTGATCGGTTAACTCTTTAATCTGACTCAACGATATGACGCATTTTAATCGTCAAATCAGCCACAATTTGTCTAATGGGCTACCATTCCCTAAGAGCAACCTACATTCAATAATTCGTGAACACTGAACACCTGGGAATTTCATGAAGTCATGAAATGAGTTATAGCCCACAGCTGTAGCAAATGCTGTAACATGTTAAGGAAATTCAAGAATTTCGCCACAGCAATCCACCATTACAAGCTATGATAATGACGTTAGCTATTCACCATCTCAACCGATTTTTACATATGATGTTCGCAGTAACTGAATGTTTTATTGTTTCATCACAAAAGCACTAACGGGAACTATCATCAACGTTTTATTTTGTTACTTTTCATAACTTAATTATGCGATTCTTAATTGTGACAAAGTTGCGGCAAGCTATGTGCTAATCGTTCTCATGTCAACTTGAAATGTAAAGGGAATTGATGTGCCAATCTCAGCAAATATGGGAATAATGCATCGTGAAACCAAGTCTCTGCAACAGCAGTGATCCTTATTGAATATCGATGTCAATGCGAGATGATTTACTGTCATCTCGAGGCGTCAGTAAAATTGACGCCGTCGTCAATCAACTTTTCGCCGCCAGACATGATTAAATTTACGCCGTCGTTATTAGCGAATAAGCGTAACATCGTGACACTGTAGTGAACAGTTAGAAAGTAAGAAATTGACGACATTTCACAATAAGTCAATACGGCAATACCCTGGTACTTGTATTATTCTAGTATTCTAATAGGCTGCCGGACATAAGCGCACACTTTTGGGATATTCACATAATCAACCCTAACCAACACCCTAACCCTATCACTGAAAAATTATGCAAGAATGTGGGCGCTTTTGTCCGGCAACGATTCTAATATTCTGCGATGAGCGAATCAATATATAGCAATCCTCCTGCTCTTTGTATCGCTATGAATTATGCAAAGAACTATGTACCTACGTATCAATCATTGTCCGTAGTGATTATGGATGTATAATTGTCTGATTACACAATCAATTACACTCATGGACTATTACGAGCTAGTTGCTGTGTTATACCACTAAATTACGAATATATCTACCTACAAATTGTATGCAAAAACCCTCCAATCAATAGAAAGCGATAATATATAATTATACAATCATATTCATAACTTTATAACTTTCTTTAAAGTCTTTAGTAATATTGGGCATCCGTTGCTTGGATTTCGGTGCAAGATGTATTAATCTTACTTACTTACCTAATTTAGACATTAGTTTATATCTTCATAAGCTTAGTGCTATTTCTCATTCTAAAAAGCATACTCATTCTACTTTTGTAATATGAGCAAGATTTAATGAAATACTGCTTTATGAAATATGTAATGCAAGACTCTGTGCTTCACTTAACTGAGTGAAACTTAAGTTAATGTTTCCGTGTACTTAAAATTAAGTTAAAGAATTACATGATTTGCTGCCTGACAACTGAATTTACTAAAATGCCACTGTAATGGATGGTTCGTCTAGTTATGCCGAAGTCCATAATTTAATAATTTGCCTCACATGTGTCTTAAAGTCTCGACTAAGTCGGAAAGCACGGAATTATACGTTGTCTCCCAACGCCTTATTAAATCAAGGCTACAACTGTTCAGTTATATATTGTCGCTTTGATGAACAGTAAACCATTTACTATTATTCAAGCACCAACGGTATTTACTGAGTTTTAATATAAAATGGGGTTACCTAGTTTAGAAACAGACAATGCAATTAGAACATTTAAGTGGATTCTGCTGTAAATAGCCGCTATTTACATGTTAATGAAGCAAAAGTTGATTGTGTCTCAATGTTCTGCTATTAAAGTGCGGTTGTGCTGGGACCCCTGAGGCTCACTGCAGAACCCAACATGAATGCTCTGAGAGAAAAGAATAAAGTGACATTTAATATTTCTAATGAGTTATTTTGCGACGGCGCGACCGCCGAATGACAATTTTAGCTGCTAAAAGCGCAACAGTCTTTGTAAACCATGTGCGTTTTGACGCGCGCGCGTGGGAAATTACGTGAGCTTTGCATATGCTAAGAATTTCGTAACGAAAATTGTGAAATTAACTACATGTGCTTTAGATACAGTGAGTTTCATAACGGCTACCTACATACTACAATTAGATACTGTTATTAACTTAGCTCTAATCTATTTTCATCCATTAGATTTTTGTCTGACGTCGTCAGGGGTTCAGGCAATGCCTAACAATTTAATTTACAACTGAAGAATTTTAACGAAAACTCCTATTAGGTTTCCAGATTTTCGCAAGATTTGTTCAATGTGCGTGAAGCATACCGTGACCACGCTGATCGGCCGGTGCCTTCAGCCAGCTGAAGTTTGTGTTGCTGTGGAGGTGGGAAACTATAGTTCCATTCTGGAATAGTTCCATTCTGGTTTTAGAATTGAATGGAGACCCATTTTCTGACCTTTTTCCGTACTATAATTATCGAAACAGACATGATTTGTCTGTCTGAATTCTTGAAATATTTTGGCGATTGACTGTTATTACACCTTTCGATTGCTGCTGTACATGTGCTGCTAGTTCATTATCTGTGAAATGTCAAAATTGCGTATAAAACTTTTAGAATTTGTCATAATATGTCAATATTCAACATCATAGCTAGTGTACATTCTAATTTCTAATGTACGTAGTACAATGTACATAATACTGGTATGTTTGAATTGTAATAGTTCGTTTTTCTCAGGTTATGAAGATTATTGAAGATTTTCTTCGACATCAGAGAAGGATACAAGTTACACGAGTGTCGACCGTCGGACTCCTAAAACTTATTTCAAGTTAAACCATTGTCGTCCTAAATCTTATTGATAATTTTGTTAAAACTTTTCAAATACTAATTCAAGCTGAATTATTGCTGTTGATTCCCGATTGGTGTTAAATGTATGCCTTAACGAAGCTTGGCAACGTCCTACTCCTACATTGATTATGTAGTGTTTGCATCAAACTGTTGCTAGTGTATGAACTTATTTGAACTTTGTCAGACGATAACGATTAGTCTATACTCTATGCTATAATTCGATGATAAAATTCGTAATTTTACAGTAACTATAAGACTGAATAAAAATTTTGAATTTGCATTAGCCGAAATCAAGGTTAATTCAATTTCATTAGTTTGATATTAAACATGACTTGTGTGTATATCGAATTTTTAAGTGTTTAGGCATTTTATAAAGGTCGCAATAAAGACCCTAATCAAGATCTTCGCTAGCTTCGTATTTAGAATTATTGTATGAATTTGGCTGACTTTTGAATTATAAATTTGGGAATAATTTCATGTAAAATGTTTTTCTCTCTGTTTTACACATTCTAAAACTCTATTTCTATTTCTTTGTCTCAATTCCAAATAAGGATTAAATATCTATATCATATTACCATAGCTGCTTTTGAAAAATGAAGAACTGCTTAATTCATTTTTACACCGAAAGTGAAATGAAATATACAATTGCACATCGAAGATAGATTTTGCAAACAAATAGATTTTCACTTAGCCGTCAATTCCAAATAGCACGATTAAAAACTTACAAATTAGTGACCATGGGTAGCGGGCATACCATCCAGGCTTTTATTATATGACACATTCATACTCCAAATATAGCTTCAGCAGAATTTGTCGAAATTGATTAATACTAGAGTAGCTAGCCAAAGTTGAGTAGGCCTTTCGATGTCCAGAGAGTTTCTCATTGGAATTTGTTAGTTCAAATGATAACAATCAACTTTGAGGGGGGTAGAAATTTTCAAATAATGGCAAACACTTGACCACGCCCACTTTTTGTCATTTAATTGACGCGTGTGTTCAAAAATTCATATCTCAGGCTAGGAAGGTTGTGAGACTTGTTTTTGGGCTCAAACGAATCGCAATGGCCATGTTTATATTAGACTTGTTAATAAACATATGTCTAAATACTCCTGAACCAGGTACAGGCCAAAAGCATTTTACCCAAGCGATGGCTAAAAATCGATTATTTTATCATAACTTGGGCTGGGAAGGACCTTGAGACTTCGTTCATAGCTCAAAAGAACCGCAATAATCATGTTTATATACGACGTGAATAAACATATGCCTAAAATGCTCAAAAACCAAGTTATAGGCAAAAACTGATTTTGGTCATTTTCGCTGTGGAATTTTGGCAAAAATCAATGTAGCATCCATGTTCTGGGGTCGAGACAAAATTTACCCCTGAAAATGTTCTTAAACATCCCTCGTTTGACAGAAAAATGTTTTGGGGGTCTAGAATAGTCACAATGGCTATGTTGAACTATTTAGCAACTGGATTTGATGCCATTTTTTTGCCGCGCATGTCAAAAAAATCATATCTCGGGCCAGGAAGGTCGTAGAGACTTGTTTTTGGGCTCAAACGAATCGCAATGACCATGTTTATATTAGACTTGTTAATAAACATATGCTCTAAAATGCTCCTGAACCGAGTTACAGGCCAAAAAGCATTTTGAGCCAAAGCGATGGCTCAAAATTGTTAATTTGTTCATAATTTGGGCCATGAAGGTCATAAAGACTTCGTTAATAGCTCAAAAGAACCACAATTGGCATGTTTATATACGACTTGTGAATGAACATATGCCCCAAAATGCTCAGAAACTCAGTTATAGGCCAAAAACTGATTTTTGGTCATTATCGCTATGTGAGATTTGGTAGAAAATGAATGCAGAATCCATGTTTTGATCTGCAAACCAAAATTTTAGACCCCAAAAACCCAAAAATCACAGGAGGGATGTTTGAAGTACACTTTGAAAGTTCGAAGGTCAAAATTTTGGTTTGCAGATCAAAACATGGATTCTGCATTCATTTTCAGATTTTCTACCAAATCTCACATAGCGATAATGACCAAAAATCAGTTTTTGGCCTATAACTGAGTTTCTGAGCATTTTGGGGCATATGTTCATTCGCAAGTTGTATATAATTATGCCAATTGTGGTTCTTTTGAGCTATTAACGAAGTCTTTATGACCTTCCTAGCCCAAATTATGAACAAATTAACAATTTTGAGCCATCGCTTTGGCTCAAAATGCTTTTTGTCCTGTAACTCGGTTCAGGAGCATTTTAGAGCATATGTTTATCAACAAGTCTAATATAAACATGGTCATTGCGATTCGTTTGAGCCCAAAAACAAGTCTCTACGACCTTCCTGGCTCGAGATATGATTTTTTGGACATGCGCGGCAAAAAATGACATCAAATCCAGTTGCTAAATAGTTCAACATAGCCATTGTGACTATTCTAGACCCCCAAAACATTTTTCTGTCAAACGAGGGATGTTTAAAGAACATTTTCAGGGGTAAAATTTTGGTCTCGACCCCAGAACAAGGATGCTACATTGATTTTTTGCCAAAAATTCCACAGCGAAAATGACCAAAAATCAGTTTTTTGCCTATAACTGAGTTTCTGAGCATTTTAGGGCATATGTTTATTCACAAGTCGTATATAAACATGCCAATTGCGGTTCTTTTGAACTATGAACGAAGTCTCTGCGTCCTTCCTAGCCCAAGTTATGATAAAATTATCGATTTTTAGCCATCGCTTTGGGTAAAAATGCTTTTTGGCCTGTAACTCAGTTCAGGAGTATTTTAGAGCATATGTTTATTAACAAGTCTAATATAAACATGGCCATTGCGATTCGTTTGAGCCCAAAAACAAGTCTCTACAACCTTCCTAGCCCGAGATATGAATTTTTGAACACACGTGTCAATTAAATGACAAAAGTGGGCGTGGTCAAGTGTTCGCCACTATTTGAAAATTTCTACCCCCTCAAAGTTGATTGTTATCATTTGAACTAACAAATTCCAATGAGAAATTCTCTGGACATCGAAAGGCCTACTCAACTTTGGCTAGCTACTCTAATATAAGGGATCGTTCACATATTTCGTGATCGTAATCACCTAGGGGGACGGGGGTTGTCGAATGATGACGTTACATGTTATTTCATAAACAGAGGTATCACCACCTCTGAGATCGGTGTCTGAATGGCGGTGCAAAAAACCGCCATTTGTACGTGCGTGACACCGATTTAACAGCATATCCACGTACGTACATAGCGCGGGGCAATCGGAAATTCCAGATGGATTCTCATTTCTCACCTGCGTAACAAACACAACCACAGTAAAAAACTTGGGGGAAGGGGGTTAAAATCGGCTAAAATTTATTGCGTAATATGTGAACGATCCCTATCGAATGTCAATGTGTGCACATGGATCGATCGCGAAAAAATAAAATACTGTACTTTTGAATTGCGTGCACTGTAAAATGCGTGTCTTTATGTTTATCGATCGATGCATGTGCACACATGAATAACGACATATATCTGCAGATCACTCGATACTGAAGGCTCGATAACTTAACATGCTAACACTTGCGCGCGCAACTCTTTTATCATTTATACAAAATACAGTAACGCGCGCAAGTGTTAGTAAAGTTATCGAGCACTCCGTATCGAGCGATCTGCACACATACGCGATAAAAGCTTTTTACGAACACTAAAGTAAAAGAACAAATCCGCACAAAAGAAACATTTTAAGTTATGCACTTTAGCGTGGAGGAAATGTATAATAAGTGATTAAATTCATCATCTACGAGTCTCCATACTTCAACTTGATCAGTTAGCAGACATATTTCAATTTAATGTCACTGGTATGTGTATTGTGTGTTCATCTGTCAAAAGTCCATATTGATTCAAAATATGCATTGAAGCCGGAGGTATTGAGGATAAATCTTTCTAATTACATGCACTTGTACTATAAAATATACAAGCGTTTTGAAATTGAAAGAGGTCTTTTTAATAGCAATGCTTTTCAAAATGAGCACAATACTACGTATTTTTAGCACCTTAAACATGAAACATTGATATTGCGCTACAAAATTTCTAATCAACTACCTAATCAACAACCATAATCACAATCAGCATACAGCATGGAGTATGTACAAGCGGTTAAACGAAGCAATAAAGGAAAGTTTTTTACATCTCAAATAATAATTATGATATTTTCAGTTCTTGCTCGAAGTCTTAAGTCTAAATTAATTAATAATCAAGAATAGTTTATTTAACAATAAAGCTAACAGATACATGTCGAACTCCTACGTGCGCGGCTTTTCCATGCGCGGCTAGGGCTTAGGGAAGACGCTTTTCAATTTAACAACCAATGAGTCGCGCGGATCAAAAAGCCGCGCACGTAGCAGTTCGACATGTCACCGTTTATTACAGCCAGTATAATAGTCATTTAAACATCTGACACAGTCTCCGTCACTTAATCAATCCTATGTCAACATGTCACTTGACAGTTGCGTGCAATTCAATCGATTAGAATTGGAGAACAGGATATCGATAAAGATGCGCGAAAGCTAAAAGTAAACGTCGAACATTAGGTGAAAAGAAGGGAAGGAAGGTAGAAAGAACTATGTTTATAATTAAAAGTTACGCAGTCCCAATCTTTAGGAAACTGGAAGATGAGGGAGAGATAGTTCCTATTAACAAGAACCGTTCTAAAAGAAGCTATGTGATAATGATAGGTTATTTCTACCTATCTTTTCGACCGTTTGCTTTCGACCTATGACTTAAGAGTATGAGTATGAATTAACTGAGCACACATACCGAAATACTGACAGTGACAGTGGCACATAAATAAGCGAAAACAAACCACGGATTGTATTACTGTAAGAAAAGCCATCTCAAGAGTGCGTCTTTGCTCTCCATCGATCCCCCTAACTCAAAGTACACGCATGTTCACTGTTCAATGCACATTGCATATAACCCTGCACAGTGTCACTGATCAACTCTTCTGTCATTCGCCAATGGCAACGCGACAGAAGCTATCCCAAACTCTCCTTCCACATTCTCTGGAAATCTGCAGTTCAACTTAAAGTTTCATCGAATCAGTCACGTAATAAAGCATTGTCACTTGACTTCTGTCACTAAGCTCCTCTGTAATTTGACATCTCTTTCACTTCACCTCCCTTCCAATTTAAATGCCTCTGTCACTTCACTTCTCTGTCACTTAATGCCTCTGTCACTTCACTTCCCTGTCACAACGTCACTTAACTCCTCTTTCACTTAGCTCCTCTTTTACTTGGCTCCTCCTTCACTTAGGTCCAGGTTTCTCTGCATTGTCAAGTTCTGGCTGGTAAGATTCCCACAAGGCGGGTGTCTCAGGCTGTGGAGGAGGAGGAGGGAGTCTCAGAGAGAACTGCTGGGGATGCACCAGGAGAGATGGGATGATGGGGGAGGGCAGGGGTTTGATAGGGATGGGTTTAGCGAGGGTGCCACTGCCTCCGGACACATTGGGTGTGGAGGTAGTGGGGTGGAGAGGGTGGGCGGGACTGGACGTGTGGAGTGCGTGAATGGGGCTGGAAGTGGAGCCGGGTGTGAGTTGAACTGGTAGCGGTTGTGATGGTAACGACTGTAGAGGCATGGATTGAACTGGTAGAGATTGAACTGGCAGGGAATGGCATGGTAATGATTGAACCGGTAGAGATTGTGATGATATGGGATTGGGATGGGGTGGTATCGGTTTTCCGGGAACCGGTTGACCTGGTACTGGTTGGTATGAATACGGTTGAGAGGAAACTGGTTGACTCGGTATTGATTGAGATGGGAGCAGTTGAACTGATAAAGGATCGGTAGATATCGGCACAGCAGATGATATCGGATGGGCTGATGTTAGAGATGAGGGTGGTAACGGTTGAACTGCTGTTAGAGATGAAGGTGGTAACGTTTGAACTGATGTTACTGTTAAAGATGAGGGTGGCAACGGTTGAACTGATGAAAAAGATGAAGGTGGTAGCGTTTGAGTTGATGTTATTGTTAAAGATGAAGGTGGCATTGGATGGGTTGGTGAGGGTGGTAACGGATGCGATGGTTGTTGACTGGGTAGTTGTGGTTGGCCTGGTAACGCACCAGTCACTGGTTCTGAGAGGGTTGAAGTAGGAGGGGTTGGTAACGGCAGCGAAGGCATAGGTGGCATCTCCAGACTAAGCCCCGTGTCTCTAACCTCATTCTCAGCTGGACTCGCAGGGCACTCCGGCGAGGAATTAGGTGCCACTTCACTCTGACATGCCTCAGAAGACAGCTTGTAGGGTGGCTCAGAAGACGGCTTGTGAGGTGGCTCAGAGGACGGCTTGTAGGACTCCCTGCAGACTGAGCGAGCCAGCGACTGTACCGGGTGCACTATACTCCGCTTAGGGTAGAGCCTCTTCTCCAGAGTCATGAGCATCTGTTTAATCCGTGTCTCTGAGACCCTGCACTCCAACATGCCAGCAGTGATGTGTTTGGCGTGGTGGATGCAGTACACAGTCTCCACACTCTCCCCTCCTTTGGGGGACTTCCTCTTCAACTTCACCTCGTGATGAGACGCACTCCCCTGCCTCACATAGGACATGTGGCAGATGGTCTGGCACTGAGCGCAGTACTTGTCTCCAGTGCTCTGGACGATGGCTGCATGCGGTAGCGTACACTCCGCCCTCGCCTCCAACTCCTGCTTCAGGAGAGTAGTCAGGTGAGGCTCTGCTGCCCGCAGGGTTCGCTCGTTGAGGGAGTCGTGCCTGTCGATCACATCGCTGATAATCCGGGGAATGTTGAGGGGAGGTCTCAGCTCCCAAGCCTGGTAGAGCTTCAAACTGCTCGGACAGTAGTGGAGCCATTCCTCCGTTGCAAAGTTAACAGCCTCGCTGACATTGAGTCCCAGACTGAAGTTGCACACGTAAGACATGGGTGCTGTCAAGATGAACTCTCCAGGTCTCTGGACTGCCCGACAGACAGGGATGTTTCTTGCCGCTATCTCAGCTGGTGGGATGACCACCGTGTTAGGGTCGAGGATGTGGTTTCCACCAGCTAGCCGGGGTACAATGTCGTGGAGGAGGGAGAGGAACTTATCGCTTTGGGAGGCAGGACACGCGTACCAGATACGGGGGTAGCTGAAGTGGTTGTAGGAGATGAGGGGTAGAAAGTGGGGCTCAACGTGCCATCCGGTGCCCGAGAAAAGGGAGTTTAGTTCCAGGCGGGGCTGCGTTACGAAATCAACGTTCGGTAGGAAGCCCATAATCCCATCCGGGAGGTGTCTAAGATTAGTCAGATTCCAGTCACTTTGAGCGATGTGCCGGGGCTCATACGCCGGGAATCCACTGCCGTGAGTCAGGGTTGACTCCATCCCTTTCATGGCTACGAAGTGCTCCTCAGCACTGCAGACCAAGTTCCAGAATTCCAGCTCCAGAGAGGTGGGCGAGGCGACGCCTTCAGGAGGGAACTTCACTTCTCTGGCGTGTTTGTCATGGCGCCGCAGTGCTTGGAGAGTCATCTTCTTATTCCCCTTCTCCGCAGTCTCCTCGATCTCATCAACTCTCAGGGCAGCTTTCTGTTCGTCTGATAACAAGTCGTAGGACAGCAGGTATTTACAGTAAACGTCCTCTAGTTGTTCATTCCGTTCAGCTACAGACGGTATCCCTAAGGCATCACCGAGCTTAGACCACTTGTTCTTATCGATAACCACTTGGAGACCACCGTGTTTCTTCATCAGCCAAGAAAACCGCGTTAGATCCACGATCGTTGTACCAATTTGGGGCAAACCCTTCCACTCGAAGCCCAGGTCAAAGAAAAGGTGCGCTTTGATCTGCCTGAGCACCGTAGTGCTGGGTCCAGCTCTGTGGCAAAGTCTGTGAACGTCTTGCTTCCGAACACTGAACCGAAGGTCGTTCTGTAAAACTGGAGGTATTTTCCAGGCTAGTGGCGGCACTACTTTGCACATGCCACTTGCCACTAACTGCGGAGTCATCTTTTCCAGATACGCGTGGAAGTTTTTAAATTCCTCGCCGGTGGGCCTGAAAACGGTTGCGGATTCCAGGGCTGAATTTTCTGCGTTGTCAGGTCGAAACACAAAGTTTAGCATTGTAAAAGTTTTGAGTTAACTTCCGTTTCTTCATCGATGTGTCTTGTCTGGATACTTTTTGCGGGACAGGACTGTCAGGTTTCTTTTCCGTTTCCTCGGGAGTATTCTCGTCGAACTCAAAGACTTTGAACGCCACGCCGTCTTCTCCCCCAGACGATTCATCGCTCTCTGCAATCACCAGACTATCATCGTCACCGCTCAGTAACGCTCCGTCAGTTTTAGACGAGGATACGCTATTCCGGAGACAGAGGAAGTCTACGAACTCGTCTGACTGAGTGGCATCCCTGCTGCTTTCAATAGCTGGAGGGAGGGTTGGTCCACGCCGCTTTACCAAATGCTTCCCTGCTCCAGCGGTAGCTTTCTTCTGAACGGACTCACCCACTGGCTTCTTGATTATCGTTTTCTTACGTTTAACTTTAGGTTTTACAGTCTCATTTGCCGTGCTCGCAGTCTCTCCTTTTGAAGATTCTGATTTGGCTTTGGGACGGCCTCGGCCGCGTTTAGCTGGTGGCTTTGATTCGGACGGCTGCGACTCTTTCAGAGACGCCTTGAGAGCAGCTCCAAGGATTTTCTCTTCGTCGTAAGCGTCCATGTACATGACCTTCTCCTTCTTCCGGCCCGATCTCCGGACCTGGAATAGGGGGAATGTCAATTGCAGGGCCGGTAATTTCACATGAAAGATACCGCATATCTTTCAAAGTCGCGGCAGTTGACTGGCAAAACATGCGCCACCACGCGCGCAATAAAGAAATCGTACTTTCTACAAAGGAATGTCGAATAAAAAAGCCGCGCGACGGCGCGCGCGGGAATGTATTCCCGTCTCGGATGTAAACGCATCGTTACACTCCAACTGACACCCACTAATCAAGGTATAATTATATGGCTCGTAACCAGAGTGCGGGGTTTTTATCTGATATAAAGTTTATATAATGTTAAAAAGTATCGCATACTGAGGCATGGGATGATTGCATAGCAGTGCAATGCACGGCAGTGTGTATAATCTGAGTTTGTGTACAGAAACACAATTTGTATAAACCAACATTTGACACAAAAGTCGTTCGGAATGTACGGATAACAAAACCCTTTGTTTCAGTTACTTGCTTACAATCCCATTACAATTCTCTCGTATCAGTTATCTCGTTTAAACTTCGATCCCTTGAGTTCAGCTACAGCGGTGTGTCGCGTGGGGAAGACTGGGACTACAGAACTACCTAGGCCGGTGAAAGTGGCGTTATCATTTGCTAGCACTGTCAAGCATGTCCTTTTACAGGCAAAGTGGCTCAGTGCTAATCAGACCTGACAGGACATTAGAGGAGCGAGCTGCGCAAAAAATCATGTCAATTGAAGAAGAATAAAGATGGGGAGCTTGGAAACAAAAGCTCCATTAGATTTGGGAATATTTATTTGGTGTTTTCAGCACATATTGGCTGGAAGACAGGGGGAACGGACTCTAGGTCGGTAGACTCTGGGTCGGCGGCGTCAAACCAGAGTGGACTCTGGGTCGGGAGACCCCCACAGGGTGGACTCTATGTCGGGAGCCTCTTTAGTTTTTATACACTACCTAAAGCTTTTCACTTTCACGGTGAATCCCTCGGTTAACCCTGATGACAGAACCTGGAGAGTAAGAGGGTCCAATCATGTGATCCACCGGATCGTAGCTGACACTATCCCATACGTGATACGACAGGTTCATGCGAAATGCGACCCATGTTGATTCGTCAGGATCTCGTCCCACTTAGGTAACCAGAACCAGAGATGTATCCATCAACATGACTACTACATTTGGGCATCTTGTTGCTGGTAATGCAGTCCTCAACGCAGACCCATCTCCTCCCAAACCTGCTCCCTCCACCAACCCTCACTCCGCGTCTCAGCCAACCCTTCCTCTCCCAACAGACACCACCAGTGACAACCTCACCATCCTTGAAGGCCTCACCCCAACTCTTTTATCAGATCCTCATCCTCCATGCTGAAATCTCTCCACTCACAGATGACTGATCCTGGTGCCATTCTTTTCACGAATGGTTTTTTGTATTCAAAATTTCATACCTCTACTAACTACGCAGAAATTTTTATTTCTCTAGCACTACCTTGAAATTTTTACCCTTGGAAAACATTGTCGTGCTTTGTTACCATCTCACTACTTGTAACTCTTTGTGAAGTATCTTAACTCGATGTATTCTATGCCACATTCATGTTACCTAATCAGCGTAACATGTAATTAGGGTTCCTGACCTAGAGTCCACCCTGTGGGGATCTCCCGACCCAGAGTCCACCCTGGTTTGCCGGCGCCGACCCAGAGTCCCCAACCCAGAGTCCCCCGACCTAGAGTCCTATACCCATCTGTCTTCCGGGTTCTCTCAGAGCTTAATTTTTACGGCAGACTGGAGGTTCACCGACTTCTCCTAGAGGACCACTATAGAGGACCACTAACGGACCACTATAGAGGACCACAAGAGGACCGCTAGAGGACCACTAGAGGAGACCACCGGATCTGATGTCGCATGTTACATCAGTCATGTTTCTCAACTAACACCCATATGAACTTGATCCGTCTTGTTTCTCAAGTAACACCAACATCGACTCGATCAGGTCGTCACGGGTCACGTACAGTAACCTTTCTCATGTTCACTTTTCTACTCGTCAAATCGTCATTGAAATGGGATAACTTTCACATATATCATTCGTTCAATTCATCAGTTACTTTCTACCACTACAACCAAGATGCCGAAGAAGCTTACAGTCGAGGCCCAGAAGAGGATCAACTCCGTCCTCCAACGACAGTCCACCATCAGCAAGCCTTCGACCCCAAACGAAAAAGCGATTCAGACTGGCAGACATCGTCCTGGCACCTCCAGACAACTCATGAACCGCTGCCTCTACTGCACTGAACGTCACGGCCTGGCATCCTGCCCTCTACTCAATCCTCTGGAAGGCCCTGCATTCCTCCCGGTTCCAGATCTTTCCCTCCCCAGACCCCCCTTCAACTCTTCAAGTGCAGTTCCTGCAAGATTATATCTCACGAGAAGTGGATAGTGGACGGTGTCGAGACAATCCTGAAGAAGAGGGAGCTCTGTGCCGACCACACTCCTCCTGCCCCGCCTGCTGCTGACACCCCCTCTTCCCCTCCACTTCCCAGCCCTCCTCCACCTCCTAGTCCTGCTGCCACATCGAGTCCTACATCTCTACCTACTCCCAGCCCTACACCTCCTCCAAGCCCCCATATCCAAAAAATAAAAAATTTCCTCCGAACCAGAAATTTTTACCCATTTCGCTGCCTACTAGTACTCGCTTCGCTCACAAAACTTTTGCCTATTTTTCTGTCTCCTCACTTCGCTTTTTAAATTGATTCCATTTTGACAACAAAGCAAACAGGCCTCAAAATTGGCTCCTTCAATGATTACTATTAAGCAAAAGCAATTATTTTGATAAACTTGCAAAATCACGAACAGTCCGTCAATTGCATGTAGACTTTTTGATTTCGAATCCCTACTGACACTGTCCTTCGACGCAGGCGAAAGTTTTACATGTCCGAGACTCAGTGTGTCTTGGGCCAATTTATTTACATAATTTAATGACAACAGCTCGCCGCAGGCGAAAATTTGGAAGGTTTTACCTCTGAGACTGTCTAGGATCAATGTTCAGCAACATAATTTGATCATAACAGCCCGCCACAGGCGAAAATTTGGAACCTGTTTTAACACTGAGACTGTCTAGGATCAATTCAGTAACATAATTTGATCACAACAGAGCGCCGCAGGCGAAAATTTGGAACCTTTTTTAACTCTGAGACTGTCTAGGATCATTCCAGCAACATAATTTGATCATAACAGCCCGCCGCAGGCGAAAATTTTTAAGTTTCGTTGACTATGAATTTGGTAACCGTAATATTAGTTATGATTTGATAACAAGTACAATATCCGGCCGCATGCAAAAATTTTGAAAGTCTTACATCTGAAACTGTTTCTGAAACTATTTCTGACAAATTAAGTGACATCACAACAGCCTGTCGAAGGCAAAAATTTTCAAGGTTTTCGTATCTGAATCAATTCAATTTGTTCTACATTGAATATCTTTCTGAGACAGTTTATACATCGTAATTCTTATCACTGGAAACTGTAAGTTAGTACAGGAATGATTTGAAATTTAATTTAATAAATTTATCCGAAATTCCGAATGCAATTCGGGTAAAACACAGTACAGGAAATTAAATTTTCTGTCAGCTTTCCGCCGAAAATTTCCTCCGTTTCCCCAAAAATTTCCTCCGTCTCAAAATTTCCTCCGAACCAGGTTTGCTGGTTCGCGGCTTTTTGGATATGGGTCCAAGCCCTCCTAAACCTTCCATCCCGGCCGCATCGGACTCAGCCCATGGTCTCCTGCTCCACTCATCCCTCTATGGCAACCTCCCGACAGCAGCCATGGCGCAGTTTGACACTCCTGCACCTCCAGCCGCTGCTTCGCCTACACCTGCCGTCATTCTACATCTCCTTCACCGTTACCAGCTAACCCCCAACCTGCAGAACCTCAACCTGCTGACCCTACATCTGCTCCAGCTTCTAGGAAGAGGAAGAGGACAACTTCTCATGGTGGTGTGGAGATGAAGTACTTGGCGGTGTTGGAGCTGTATCAGGGAGGGCTGTCATTGAGTGAGGCATGCGATGCTGCCAGCGTCACCTGCTCTAATCTCTACAAGCAGCATGCACTGACGGAGCTGAAGGTGGTTGATGAGTCCTGGAGCTGAACCCAAAGGCTTCCCTCACAAAGCTCAACACAGCCTGCAAAGATCGTCTCAGCCAGTCTCCTTGGAAGCAGAAGCTCGCTGACCTTCAGAAGAAAGGAGACCTCCTTTAGTGATTATACTATTTACCTATTGTATTCAATTAGTTATTTTAAAATTGCGCCTGAATTTCCAAATTGAGCTGATGAATTGTCTTAAATTTGTCCCATTGGTCCTCTAGTGGTTCTCAAGTGGTCCTCTACTGGTCCTACTAGAGTAGTCGGCAAACCTCCAGTCTGCCCGAAATTTTCTATTTGGTGGTCTTAGCAAATATTGGCAGAAAGACATATATGGCTCTTAGAGCTTCATTATACGTTCGGCAAGCTATAGAATGATACCAATGCGTTCGTCTCGTCAAGACGAATCAGAATAACCAACTTTTAAGGCGATTGGATTTGTCCAATATTTCAGGAATACTACGGTAGCAGCGTGTAGTTGTGTATGCACTTCGATGTCCAGAATTTTTGACCATTGGAAGTTGTTCTCCAGGCAATTCTGGTCCAGAATCATCTAGGTACCACTTTTGTATCGCTAGACACATGCCTGTGGGGCCACGCCCATGCCACGCCCTTAGGCGCGTATGGGTGAAATTCGTATCTCGGTCCAGGAAGGTCGTAGAGACTCCGTTTTGGGTTCAAACGAAGCACAATGACCATGTTTATATTAGACTTGTTAATAAACATATGCCCAAAAATGCTCAGGAAAAAAGTTATGGGAGAAAAACTGATTTTCGAGCCATGCGCGAGCCATCTATCGGATAATTTTCATATCTCTGTCGAGGAAGGTCGTATAGACTCCGTTTTGGGCTCAAACGAATCGCAATGGCCATGTTTATATTTAATTTGGAATTAACATTTGCCCTAAAATGCTCAGGAAAAAAAGTTATGGGCGAAAAACTAATTTTCGAGCCATGCGCGAGCCATATATCAGGTACTTTTCATGATATCTTGGTCCAGGAAGGCCGTAAGGGCTTCTTTTATGGCTCGAAAAAACCACTTTAGCCTTGCTTATATTCGAGTTGTTAATAAACATTTATCCCAAAATGCTCAGGAAAAAGTTATGGGCTAAAAACTGTTTATTCCATTCATACACAAAGCATTTATTGCATGATCAACTCGAATTCCCAGTGACGTAGCCGGAGGGTATGCGGACTATTCATTGTATGCCCTGAAAAAGTCCCTAGCATAGTTTCAAACTTTGAGAAAACATCTTATCATAGCTGATTAGGCTAAATTTATCTGTTTGCTGTTAAAATCTGCATACCATGGAAATATTTTGCATACCCTGATCCCAAAGCCACATAAGTTACTGCAAATTCCCTGAAAAATAAGGCAAGGGGCTATCTATAGTACTTGCATCAGCCAAAATACTCACTAAATCTTGATACAAAAAGATCTTGATGCAATATCCTCCCTCTAAACCTGTTAACCTGTTTTAGACCATTTACTGCTGAGCTTCAATCTCTAAAACTTTTAAGGGGGTTCAAGCCAAATTTTGGGAAAACACGTTTCTGAGACAACGGTTGACCCAAAAGGTATACCCGTGGTAACTTTTGGCCGGGTTTGTACCCCCAGACCCACTGGCGCCGCCGTGGCGCCATGCCCAAATATGGGCACAAAATGGGCATATTTTTCAAAAGCAACTAGGGCGGGATCTGAGGTGTGCAATCGATAGATAATGGTCCCCTGAGTTACCATAAAAATTTGAAGTCGATATCTCAAAAAATGGCTGAGTTATGGCCGAAAAACGTATGCCCATATAAATTTTTGTGTCGTCCCAAACCAATTCTGGCCCATAACTTGGGCAAATATCAATATTTTTGAATGAAACCAACTTAATTCGATAAATAGCGTTAAATTATGTATTCTCTGCAAATTTGGGCTTGATTGCTGCTAAAATGGCGATTTGAGGTCCAAAAAACCTCTAAAAACCACAAAATCGCCATTTTCTCAGTTCGCGTTTTTTCGAAAGTGCACTTTACTCAAACGCTTATAACTTCGGCTACGATTGATATTTTGCATAATTCTTTTTACGTGAAACTAGACTAAATTCCTCAGATACAAATGGAGCCGGATTTTTGGTTAGGCCTTCAAATTTTTTGGCGCCAAAAGCGCCAAATTTTTGCCAAAAATTTGGCGCTTTTGGCGCCAAAAATTTTTGAAGGCCTAACTTAAAAATCCGGCTCCATTTGTATCTGAGGAATTTAGTCTAGTTTCACGTAAAAAAGAATTATGCAAAAATATCATATTTTTTGAAGTTTTTTTTGTTTGAGTAAAGTGCACTTTCGAAAAACGCGAACTGAGAAAATGGCGATTTTGTGGTTTTTTAGAGGTTTTTTGACCTCAAATCGCCATTTTAGCAGCAATCAAGTTTTTGTGTTTGCAGAGAATACATAATTTAACGCTATTTATCGAATTAAGTTGGTTTCATTCAAAATATTGATATTTGCCCAAGTTATGGGGCCAGAATTGGCTTGCGCGACGCGTATGCCCATATATGGGCATACGTTTTCGGCCATAACTCAGCCATTTTTTGAGATATCGACTTCAAATTTTTTATGGTAACTCAGGGACCATTATCTATCGATTGCACACCAGATCCCGCCCAAGTTGCTTTTGAAAAAATATGCCCATTTTGTGCCCATATTTGGGCATGAGCCACGGCGGCGCCAGGGTCTGGGGGTACCAAACCCGGCCAAAAAGTTGGCCCACGGGGTATACCTTTGGGTCAAACCGTTGTCTCAGAAATGTGTTTTCCCAAAATTTAATAGCCCCCCCCCCTTATAAGTTACGACAATCTTTCTGTCATGAATCAAAATATTAAAGATATTCTGAATATTCAGAATATCTTTAATATATTGATTCATCACAGAAAGATTGTCGTAACTTAAAAGTGAGGGATTAACGAAGCTCAGCAGTAAATGATCTAAAACAGGTTTAGAGGGAGGACATTGCATCAAGATCTGCTTTCGGGGTGCAAGCCATGACTGCTTTAGTGGGTCAAAGTTCCAACTTTCAGTTAATCATAATTTGATATGAATACTATCAAGATCTGAATACTATCAAGATATGAATACTATCATTATATGATGCTATTGTTATGCTTATAGTTGGGGGCTATCCAGAAATGAGCTCATCAAAAATCGGCCTTTTTTGAACATACATACATACTACCTCATCACTACCTCATCATTTGTGAAAGATACATAAATACCCCAACCTCATCTCATCATTTCAAGATTTAAGTTACAATGTTACGTAACTCATTCAACATGAAAGGCTGAAGTGATGTCACTACTATACTTCAATTTAAGTTAAATCATCTTACTGGATGGATGTGAATTTTGAATTGAAGAGTCTTCTTGTAGCCTTGATTCAGTTTATTACCAGTGTGGTCCAATTTTACAATTAGTGGTCGATGTTTAATTTTCACCTCTAAGTGATGAGCTCATCACTACCTACATACTACCTCATCATTTCCAAAACATACATACGTACCATACATACCCAAGTGATGAGCTCATTTCTGGATGGCCCCTTATCATTGATAAGTTACTTGAATAAGTGACTTGAATCTAAATATGTTCTAAATTTGAAATGGACATAAACTACTTCTGATCATGCAATGACAAAACCATTGGGCTGTGTATTGAAGTATTTAGATCGATTGAAACCATAGATAAAAGGGTCAATGGATCCATTTTTGGTGTTCAATGGACATTGGACAATTGGACATGTCCAATGACTCAATGAGTCCAATGGATACACAACGGATCCATCTGAGTGGATGAAATGGGCACAATCACCAAACCTGGTTTGGTGATTGGACAATGGACATCAGTCCGGTATTTTTGTTCAATGGATCCATTGTGCCCAATGATTCCATTATATCCATTGTATCCTATGGATCCATCGAATCCAATGCATCCATTGGACACAATGGGAGACAATGGATCCATTGGTCACGATGGATCCATTGGACTTGGCTTAAGTAGTCACTCAAGCCTGGCAATGTCTGACATGGCAAGGTGCAACAGTACCTCGTTAAATTGAAACTTTCTTTGACCAGAGGTATCTACTGTCACGAAAACCAAGGTCTTGCTCCTTGTTAGGGCAAGCAAGCACAGCGATCAAACAGAGATGCATATTGCCATAGTATGCGAGAAGCATGTCGATTGGACATGATGGATCCATTGGACAAGATTCACGACTCTA